>JAHWFO010048480.1:376137-415861 GCA_023313115.1 Rhysida immarginata | reverse complement strand
TTGACCATGCAGTCACTGCTATAATGCAGCATGTGCAGGTTGTACCTTAACTAGAGTAGGTACTGGCCCTCTGGGATGCACTGCAGCTGGAGAAGATCGTCTTAACCGTTGACATGCAGTTGCAGCAAAGAACACCATATCTAGAAAGATCCTGCAGTCTACGTGACCTGTATTAAGTTTTGTCCTTCTCAATAAGACCACTACTCATTGTTTGAATAAGGCACAGCATCATGCGGCATACCATCAGTTGTGCCAGGAATGGCAACATTGTGTTCACTGATGAGGATCATATCAGGATTTGGTACTACAAAGGCCAGTGCAATAATTTTGCATTGATTCACGAATACCATATATCTCAGACACCTGATATTTTGGTATGCCATGCCATTAGGTATAACTCCTGGTCATGACTTGCTTATTGAAGGGATGGAGACAGCACAGCGATACATTCATGAGGTTCCACAGCCCCATTTTCTGCCATTTAGGTGCAGCATATCCAACTTCTCACATAGTGAATAATGCTTGGTCTCAAACAGCTCGCATCACCCAAAAGGCTCTACAAGATGTGGGCCCTCAAGGTCTCCTGATTTGTTCCCTATTGAACACACATGGGATCCGATAGATTGATGTTTGCATCACATATGATGGTTTCATAAAATTTCTAGTACAGAATGAGGGTGTAGTGATTTCCATGACCAGCAGTGTATTTCTTTTTTTACAGCTTCAGTAGCTTAAATCTAGTTTTTCCATAAGGGTCAGAAAGGAATTCAAAATATTGGCAATTAAAATTCAGAACAAAAATTAATAACAACCATGTGGTAAATTGCTGCTTGAAGTAATATTGGAAACAACAGGAATAGGAAGCTCTAAATATTATTCTGTAAGTAGTAACTTGTCTTAGCAAAAAAAAAAAAAAAAGCAAGCATGGAACTTTACCAGTGGGTGGATATTAACAACTAACCACAAGACCACAATTTAATGACATTTTGGTTGATGGTAATAATGCAAGAAAAAAATAATTTCAAACTTCAGAACATATTTGTGTTTTTAAAGTTTTTCAAACTTACATATTTGTCGGGATGCTTTTATATTGATGCTGAAAATCAGGACAATTCCATTTTTTCATGACCTATGGCAGTCCTATTTTCTTCCATTCTTGTTCTTGAATGGTCAGTTTATGTAAATGCTGAATGCTACCAGCTTTTCTATGCCTTTTTTAAAAAGATTGAAACACTATCTTTTACCATTTATATGAGGGCGGTCCGATAATAAAGATACAGGTCAAATTATATCCAGGACATATTCAAAGAAACCATGTCGACACAAATGTCATGTATATACAAAGGTTTGTTTATTTTACAATATAGCTGCCGTGAACATTTAAGCATTTGTCTAAGTGCTTCACCAGTTTAAAAATTCCTTCATGGTACGTTTCTTGTCCCAAATTAATGAGATATTGTTGAACTTCAGCTTGCACTGCTTCTTGGTTAGGGAATCGTTTGCCTAATAAAAAATTCTTTAGAGGACCAAAAAGATGGAAATCGGACGGGGCGAGGTCCGGACTGTAGGGGGGTGGGTGCTCTAGGATTTCCCACTTTCTCGCTTTCAGCTAGGCTTTCGTCTTGTTCGAAGTGTAAGGTTGAACTGCTTCTTGCAATTTTTCCAGTGTTTTGCAGTATCTGTCGCTGTTAATGGTTGTTTTTGGGGGGAGAAAATCACAAAGCAAGACTTTGACATATTTGTCGATAACACCGGTCATTTTGTCAACTTGCTATACTCAACGAATGAACCATTTCAGTGGTAATTACTATAGACGTCGTATGCCTGTCCCCTGTACCTTTATTATCGGACCGCCCTCGTTGTTTGGAAATGCTTTTTCTGATGCATTGCTTGAATATTTATTTATTGTTTTCTGGTCTGAAAATAAAACAAAAACATGTTTAGAAAAGCAGCAAAGAGTATTAAAAAGTTGCTAATGAAGCTTTTAAACAAAACTTGTAATTCTATTTAGGCATTTATGCTTTATTATTATGACCACTAGCTGAATAACCATCAATGTGTCTAACAACTATGCAGAAAGTGGATGGTATATTGTGACTTCTTATCTTTCTTTACGTAAGAAGTTATGTGCTCTTTGTATCTGATGGCGAAATTGCGAGAGCTTAAACCAATATAGTAGCTATCGCACTGGCTGCAGTCGATTCGGTAGCCACCAGACTGGGAGTATATGTTGAGGGTACGAGGTAAAGGTGGGATGAGAGAATGTTTGCAAGATGGAGGAGGGTACGAAAGGAAACACAGAGGTTGAAGGAAGCGAGGAACTTGGAAAGGTGGTAGCAATGAGGGCTGAGGAAAGAAATAGATATTCATTTGCTAGGTTTTGTAGCAGGGAGAGAGGGACAGCGTAAGGAACGTTTTCTGGAGCATATTAGATTGGAAATAGTGAAATCGGAGTAGCTGTTGGTGGAAGCGAGGAAGTGAATGTTGCTGAACTCGTTGGATCTGTTGGAAGGGCTTAAGGGAAGGTTAAGGGCACGATCAACAAGAAAACAGAAGGAGGCAAGCTTGTGAGATGAAGGATAGGCTGAGGAGGTACGGATCAGATTGGGGGAGATGGTAGGTTTACGGTAGATATTGAAGGCAAGACAGTCGGTGTGTGGGTTACGGGAGACATTGATGTTCAGTAAGGGGATGGAGTTATTGGATTCGGACTCAAATGTGAACTGTGCACGGAGGGAGAAGGAATTGAGCAAGGTGAGGCGATGGCGATTGGGGTAGAAGAGTCAAAAATTATCAGGATATCATCGACGTATCGATGAAAGGATAGTGGATTTGGATAACAGGGGACTAACGTTGGTTTGTTCTAGGTATTGGAGGAAGACTTTGGAAAGGAAACTGCTTAGTAGGAAACCTAAGCCAAGGCTATTAGTTTGGGAATAGGTGGTGCCGTTGAAAGAGAAATAGTTCTAGGTGAAAATGACAGACAAGATGGAAAGGAGGTCAATGGATTGATGCTTCAGAAGGGAGGAGGAAAAAAAAAAAAAAGGTGTTCGAGGATGTTCAAGGTGTCAGGAACAGAGTCGTTTGTGTAGAGATTGACGACATCAAGGGAGATGAGGCATAGATTCTCTATAATGTTACCATGTATTTTTATATTACTGGCGATTGTTCCTACTTGTTATTATTTTTACTTTTATCCACTCATCATGTTCCAACCAATCACAACCACGTAACCAACTTCGCTTTAGCAAATTACCTTATTTGGATCCAACCAATCAGTGACTATATATTTATTGTGTGCGAGATCATATGTACCCTTTATAAAGCCAGGAATAAAATAAACAAGAAATTAATCCTCCCGAGGAAGATATAAGAAAGTAGCGGAAGCCCTGAGTTCATCTATTTTTACCCTTTTATCTCGCTTTTTAACCCCCATCCCCTGCCCAATTTTTTTAATCAAAAAATTGATTTTCTCAAACATAGTATTTATAACCCCTCTGTGGATGCCCCCCTTAACCAAAATAAAAGTCTTTTAACGAGCCACGTTCATTCATAAGTTTTGGGGTTCTTTTTTAAAGTACCACCCATTAAATTCTATTTATTTTGCTTTCCCCTCTGAACAATTAACTTATGAGAAATAAAATATGCAAGAATGTACAGAAAAAACTCTATTTTATATGATTTGAAAAATGTATAAAATTAAAAAACTTCAAAATCTAACTCATTATTGCCTGATTCTTCAAAAAGCTCCTTAATGCAGTGCAGATGCTTTTAAAAAAAACAGTAAATGTTATTTAAATTTGAAGAAGACAGTTACAGTAGATTACATGTACTTTTATTCTATGTTCATTTTATGAAATTTTTAAAGTATACGTTATGTATTCATGCATTAAGTACTATAATAACAAGAACAGATGAAGGTAGTTAAGAAATATGGATTTGAACTTTATAAAACGTGGCTGTTAAAAATTTTAATGGTCTAAAATTTATTTTAGTTTTCACTTTGAATGTTAAATTTATTTAACATGAGGTCTTTAAACAGCAGCAAGAGAAGTTATAACTAATAAATAAAACGTGATCACAGTGATTTTTTTGCCAATTTTGTTTTTGAGAATTCACTTTTGCATTAGCTTTTGGAGACAAAAAAAAGGGAATTAATGTACTGTAATATGCTAGCAGAATACCCGGCGTTGCTCGGGATAATTACAATTGTAGTTAAACAGAACAATCTCATAAAGTTAAATTACGAGGTGCATTCAAGTTCTAAGGCCTCCGATTTTTTTTCTCCGGATTGGAAAGAGATAGAAACATGCGCATTGTTTTAAAATGAGGCCGCTTTCATTGTCAATACATCCCAGAGATGGCAGCACCGTATGGCAGATGGAATTTTACCGCCAGCGGCGAGAATGAGAACTGTTTTAGATACTTAAAATGGCGACGTTTTCCTTACTTGAACAGTGTGCAATCATTCGTTTTCTGAATTTGCGTGGTGTGAAACCAATTGAAATTCATCGACAGTTGAAGGAGACATGTGGTGATGGAGTTATGGATGTGTCGAAAGTGCGTTCTTGGGTGCGACAGTTTAATGAAGGCAGAACATCGTGTGACAACAAACCGAAACAACCTCGGGCTCGCACAAGCCGGTCTGACGACATGATCGAGAAAGTGGAGAGAATTGTTTTGGGGAATGACTGTTGAACAGATCGCCTCCACAGTTGGCATTTGTGTGGGTTCTGTGCACACAATCCTGCATGACGACCTGAAAATGCGAAAAGTGTCATCCAGGTGGGTGCCACGAATGCTGACGGACGACCACAAGGCTGCCCGTGTGGCATGTTGCCAAGCAATGTTGATGAGCAACGACAGCATGAATGGGACTTTCTTTTCGTCGGTTGTGACAATGGATGAGACGTGGATACCATTTTTCAATCCAGAAACAAAGCGCCAGTCAGCTCAATGGAAGCACACAGATTCACCGCCACCAAAAAAATTTCGGGTAACTGCCAGTGCTGAAAAAATGATGGTGTCCATGTTCTGGGACAGCGAGGGCGTAATCCTTACCCATTGCGTTCCAAAGGGCACCACGGTAACAGGTGCATCCTACGAAAATGTTTTGAAGAACAAATTCCTTCCTGCACTGCAACAAAAACATCCGGGAAGGGCTGCGCGTGTGCTGTTTCACCAAGACAACGCACCCGCACATCGAGCTAATGTTACGCAACAGTTTCTTCGTGATAACAACTTTCAAGTGATTCCTCATGCTCCCTACTCACCTGATCTGGCTCCTAGTGACTTTTGGCTTTTTCCAACAATGAAAGACACTCTCCGTGGCCGCACATTCACCAGCCGTGCTGCTATTGCCTCAGCGATTTTCCAGTGGTCAAAACAGACTCCTAAAGAAGCCTTCGCCGCTGCCATGGAATCATGGCGTCAGCGTTGTGAAAAATGTGTACGTCTGCAGGGCGATTACGTCGAGAAGTAACGCCAGTTTCATCGATTTCGGGTGAGTAGTTAATTAGAAAAAAAATCGGAGGCCTTAGAACTTGAATGCACCTCGTATAACTCCAAAATGGTTAAATAATAACTCAATCAATACAACACAGAGCGAAGGGACTATCCGTTGGAAGGAAGCTTTAATTATTAAAATCAAATAGAAATAAATTTTGAGAACTCCAAAATTGAGGCTCTTAATTTCAGTTTAAGGACCTCAAAATTTTTACCGCTTGGGGCATCTGCCTAACTTGAGTCCTTATTAAGTACCGAAAGGTGCTTTATGCTATCAGTGTGGGGAAACGTGTCTGTCTCTCCGTCCGTCTATCTCTCTGTCTGTCTGTCTAACTCAAACTCCTCCGAGGCTATGAAAGATTTTCAAAATCTGTTTTCGTCAGTCGATGAATATGGTTCATGGCACGAGCAAGTTACAAATATTATCTAAATCGGTTCATTGGCACGTGCACAAATGGTACCTCTAGCAATTTTCATTGAGAAGATATATTGAGTAATATATCAAACAAATCGTAATGACGAGATAGAAGCTGATATAAATTACTATTTTCGCCAATTAATAAACAAGGTTCCGGGAATGAACCATTTTGAAAATGGTTGAAATCGAAATAATGACACGTGCTCTAATAGTACCCTTATGACACCCTCAAAAAATTTCAGTGCTAAAATATGGCATGTAATATATCAAACGACTTGGAATGATGTGTCAAGAATGAATATAAAGTAAAATTAATGGTAGTTGAAGTTGTTTTCAAGGAACCTGGTTTAGTTGAACCATTATGGTTCATTGGAACTTTCAATGCTAAAATATAGCATGTAATATATCAAACGACTTGGAACGAGGTGTCATGAAGGAATATAACGTAAAATTAATGATAGTCCAAATTGGTTTCAAGGAACCTGGTTTAGTGGAACCATTATGGTTCATTGGAACTTTCAATGCTAAAATATGGCATGTAATATATCAAACAACTTAGAATGATGTGTCATGAATGAATATAATGTAATATTTATGATAGATGAAATTATTTCAAAGGTACATGGTTTAATGGTATCATTATGGTCCATTAGAAACTTCCAATGTTAATATAGGGCGGTTTGAAAATATAGTTCCGCGAATGGTTTAGTTTAACCTTTTGGTACTTGGTTGTGTCATTCCTTAATGGTTTATTATTATTAATCCCCTTAAAACTTAAAGCCTCCTTAAACCAAGCATTTAATATCAGCCCTTGTTGACGCAACATAGAAACTCAAACAGCTGATTGTTGGCTCAAACTTTGCCTTTCTTTGTTGGTCCATGCATATTATTGGTGAGATATCCCCTATTTTTTCGATATTGTTGGCATCTGAATATCGATTAGAAGAGCGTAGGAGGCCAACGGGAGGTCGGACGTGAACGGGACCTAGTCTAAGACACTCTCCGAGTTTTCGAGGTCATTTGTGCAAAATTTCAGCCTCGGAGGTTACCCGGTTCAGAAGTTATGGAGTAACAATCAAACAAACAAACAGACGGAAAGTGCGCTATATATATATAGATATCACATGTTAATTTCGTTTATAATTCGTCAGATATCACCCCTCCACGTTTGAAAAAAAGCTAATAGATATGCTGTATAATGCACTCTAATTTACCAATATATTCAATGTTATACGCAATTTTCCTTTGAAATTTGTCAGAATTCCCCACTCCCCAGCTATTGTAGAACTAATTTTTCCCCTCTTTTATAATGCGATCCCTCTTTTAGATGGTTTTTCATTTCAAAATTTTTCGCATTATAGTAGAATACTTACATTAACTGGCTTGGAAAAATTCCAGATAGGAGAATCCCAAGTTCAAAAGGGAGCACTGTATTATTTTAAACGTGCTGTTAAGGTATTGTAATTTGTTTACAATCAAATTTTTTCTTTCATATCTGTTAAAATTTCATGGTTGTCTTTTAATAATTTTTGAATTTTTATTTTTACTATTATTCTCGAGGAAATAAATTTATTGTAATCATTTAAAGTTTGTGAAAAAAAATTGAATTGTATCTGAATAATTTTCATATTTTTTTTTCAGATAATTCTGCATCAAATGCAATATCCCAAGATCCCCAGTTAATGCAGTATGAATACAATGCTGCATATGATGCATTGTACAATGATACTCAAGGAATAGGGCAATGTTTGCGAGCAAGAGCACTTTATGATTATCAAGCAGGCAAGTAAAAAATCTTTTTATTTCAGTTTTTACTTGAAATCTTTTATACTTCTTTTTTAAGATAACGATCTTTTACTTTTTACTTGGTACGGTATGTGTTTTAATTTTAGAAGATTAGGTTGTTAGAGAAGCATTTTCTGTACTTAAGATATCTTTAATGGGCTTCTCTCCAAATAACCCAGTAGCCAAAAATCCGCTCTTGAAATTAGGATGGAAATTAAACAATGCCATTTATTAAAATTCAATGAAATTATTTAAAAGTCATTTTATGGTAAATTTGTTGCACTGATTCCGAATCAGTTTCTTCAAAGTGGCTCTAGTTTTTGAGATATTTCATATAGTCAAATTTAAACAATGGTTACCATTAAAATTTAAACTATTTCTGTAACTCGAGATCCTGACGTGATACGGAAATTTGGAGTTCAAATTTGGAATTTGCACACTCAAATTAAAACAAAAACTAAGCAAAAAACTGTGGAATGGAACAATCAAAATCGGAGGAACCTCTAATCCACAAGGAGATTTGAAATACCGGATATGTATTTCGGCTACCAAGTAGTCATTTTCAGCAGAGGGGGACAAAATGCAACTAAAGAAAGCAACCTTAACATTAGAGAATATACAGACAAGGTGGGGGGGGGGGGGGGGTAATTGAAAAAAAAAATGCCTCCCATTGGTTAAGCAGAAATAACGCATATTTTAAGTTAAACAGTGGGCCAATAAAATAACAGGAGATACCTTGTCAGAGGAGGGGAAAAGATCAATTCAATAAATCAAACAGAAAAGATTTGGGATCACTTCTTTGTCCATATTTAATAAATTTTTAGAATCCCTTTTATAGATTTCTATACTCTTCAAAGCTGTCTAATTGATTTCTTGAACTGACAGATCTAAGTAACTTAAAATTATCTGAACAAATACCATGACCTGTGTCCAAAACATGTTTGGCGATGCTTGATCTGTCTGACCTGCCATATTTTACAGAGCTAAAATGTTCTTTCCACCTTTTAATAATATTTCTGGAGCTCTGACCAATATAGTTCTTCTCACAAAAATCACATTGAAATAGATAGATTCTTGACTTTTCCAGAGGTGCATCTTTACGATTTCCTAAGAGTGCTTTCAAAGTATTCCCACTTTTGAATGCAATCTTTAAATTGCAAGCGCTAAAAATCTTTTTTAGGCCCTTAGTTAATTGCGGATCATAAGCAATACTAATAAATTTAGGGCTTGTGGTCTCTGAAATTAACTTCGTGGAATCCTTTCTATTTAAAAGGATCTTATGCCTACGGAGTAAGTTATCGACAATTTTATCGGAAAAGCCATTCATTCAATCTTGCTATAGATTTAATGGTACTCAATTCAGTTTGGTACCTTTGGTCAGATAAAGGAACATTAAGAAGGTGGTGGATCATAGTGTGGAAGGCAGTGTGTTTATGGCTAGGACAATGAACTGAATCATTCCATAATATAGCGATGATTGTTGGTGGGCGTTCGATAATTGTTGAACTCTAACCTATCATTAACCCTAATAATCCTTAAATCTGGAAAAGGAAGATGTCCATCGCTCTCAACATCATGTGTGAATTTGATTGTAGGAAACTTTTTCGATAAAATTGTCGATAACTTATTCCGTAGGCATAAGCTCCTTTTAAATAGAAAGGATTCCACGAAGTTAATTCCAGAGACCACAAGCCCTAAATTTATTAGTATTGCTTATGATCCGCAATTAACTAAGGGCATAAAAAAGATTTTTAGCGCTTGCAATTTAAAGATGGCATTCAAAAGTGGGAATACTTTGAAAGCATTCTTAGGAAGTCCTAAAGATACCATCCCACCTCTGAAAAAGTTGGGAATCTATCTATTTCAATGTGATTTTTGTGAGAAGAACTATGTTGGTCAGAGTGTGATGTTTGAATATTTTCTACATCACATTATTTAAATTTACTTCAAACAACTCTTTGCCATGTGTGTGTTTTTTTTTTGTTTTTTTTGTCGGCCATCATATCAATTAATTATTTTATCTTGCACCAATCTACTCATAATTTTTGTTTTTTTTAATCAAGTCATATTATAGTTTTTTTGTTTTATCCTGGGTAATTCATTATTACAATAAGATGATTTAATCTTCATTATCATAATTAAATAATTCTTTAATTTCTTTTTTATATAATTATATATCATTTTTTTTTTATCATTTAAATGTTCTCCTTAACCTTTCAATATACAGTCTGTCCCAAAAAATTACGAACATTGTTTTTTTCTGTGTAATGGAAAGAATTCAACAAATTGTTAACACAGTTTACTGTTACTGTACAAAATAGGCATTTATCGCAATGTTGCTATTATGTGTTTAACATTCAGGCACGTAAGAAATATCAAACCCCACCGTCTACTTTAAATGTGTTGTCCCAAAAAATTACGAACACACAGAACATGATCATTTCGCAGTAGGTGGAAGCATTTATTAACATGAAAGTTGCATTTAGATAGATAGAAGGAACTCTGCTTGTAGTCCTACAAGTTTTTAAAAAAATTGACCACTTCTCACAAGATGAGGAAGAGGAAAGATGTTACAGAACGTGAAAAAGGTTATATGGATGCCCTGGCATCTGAAGGTGTTTCACATGCTGAAATAGCCAGAAGAATTGGTCGTGCAAGATCGACAGTTAATGAATATTTGAAAGGGAAACGAACTGCAAGCGGCAAACACGCAAGTGGCCGCAAGAAAAAGGCAACGAGCCGTACTAGACGAGAAGTAGTGCGATTAGCTACCCACAAAAAGTGCTCAACACGTACAATAGCCCAAGAATTGGATCATGAAATCTCCAAATCAAGTGTTCATCGCATTTTAAGAAGCGACAAAAACATCAAATTCATGAAACGCAAACAACGACCAGCCCTCAAAACAACACATCTGCAACAACGTCTATAATGGGCCAAAGATCACATGACCTGGGACAAGGAGTGGGAACATGTCATATTCAGTGACGAAAAAAAATTCAATCTAGATGGACCTGATGGACTACAGCGATATTGGCACGACCTACGCCATGAAGAACAATACTTCAGCAAGAGAGTTCAAGGAGGTGGTTCCCTGATGATCTGGGGTAGCTTCAGCATGAACGGAAAGTCATCACTTGCAATCGTCAATGGCAGAATGAATTCTACGGCATATCAAGAGATGCTTAACGAACATTTACTCCCACACGCTGTCCGTATTGATGGAGAGCATTACATTTTTCAACAAGACAATGCTCCAATTCATGCATCAGCATCGACAAAACAATGGCTTAATCAAAAGCACATCCCTATTTTAGAATGGCCGTCATTGAGTCCTGATTTAAACCCAATCGAGAATGCGTGGGGAATCTTGGTTAGGGCTGTTTATAAGGATGGACGTCAATTTGATTCCGTTCAGGACCTTAAGACGGCCGTTCTAAAGTCATGGGAGGAAATTCCACTTCTAAACTTGCGCAAACTCATTGAATCAATGAAACATCGTATTTTTGAAGTGATTAAAAGAAATGGCAAGTTTATTGATTATTAATTCATACGTTCTTTGTATTGTTTGACGTTTTTCATACTATGTTCATACTTTTTTGGGACAGCAAAAACGCCTGTTTCTTTTTTTTCGGATGTTTTCTTATGTGATCTGACTGTTAAACATATAGCAGCATTGAAATAATTTCCTATCTTATAGAGTAACAATAAACTATGTTAACAATTTGTTGAATTCTTTCCATTACACAGAAAAAAACCAATGTTCGTAATTTTTTGGGACGGACTGTATATTAATAAAAACCAAGCTCTTGGCATTATATCTTACATTGGGAATTTTGTAATTCTTATTTGTAACTTTGGGCATAATATGGATGAACATATATTGATTAGTTTTTTTTTTGTATACACCTCTTTAACTATTTAACTGCTTAGATATATTTTCATATAAATATACAGTGCTGGGCATCCGTGATTGGTGCCAATACACGATATGTTTTTAGGATATAATTTTTATTTTTGAGGAATTAACATAACTTCATCCAGTGCATTAACTCACAAAATTTTTAGTAAGTACTTTTTAAACAAAAGAATTTATTGAACTCTACATGTCATACATTTGTCTCAAAAAAAAAAAATTTGTTTCAAAAGTTTGGGATTTTTTTTTCTCACTATTTTGTTAATTTTGCTATAGCATGAATTACTACTCACAACGCTTAGGCATACTCAAAATTAAGTTATCACAAAAATCTGCATCAATTTTAGTCTATACTTCTTGGATACATTGAATCAAGTCCGACTTCGTCCTGGGACATAATTTTCTCACGCGAACCCTAATTATTGCCCACATGTTCTCAATTGGGTTTAAATCTGGGAATTACCCGGCCACTCAATAATACGAATGTCCTTTTCTTGAATATATGCTTTAGTTCTTCGACCTATGAGCTGGTGCGCCATCATGATGGTAAATAACATCATCATCTGCAAAGACAGGTTCAGCGTTTGGAATCGAATAACTTTCCAAGAATTCACAATAAACACCGAAATTAACTTTTGAATTGATGATACAAAGTTTTCCTACATCTTTACTTCCACAACATCCCCAAACCATGACCTTGACTGGGTTCTTTGTTTGACGATTCACACAGGATGGTTGAGCTGCTTGGTTACGGGATCTCCACACTCTATTGCTGGTATTCAAATCTAGACAAAACGGACTCGTCACTGAACAAAACTTTGCTCCACATTAACAGTCTCCAGTAAAAGTGTTTTTTCGCCCTTTCGAGACTTTTGTTTTTTCTGAGGTTGTTAGAATCGGCTTTTTCGATGTGATGCATGATTTGATGTCCATGTCTGCTAGTCTTCTGTTTTTTAATCGAATGGGATACATATTTGCCTATGGTCCCCAATAGTGCCGAGGCAACTGGTATGTGATGATGATGACTGTGAACGGACTGATGACGTTATGTATGAATGGGCTCAAGGTGATGAGAATAAAAAGTTTCACTTTTGATATCCTAACAAAGGAGCATGGTTGAGTCTTCCTTTATGGCAGTTACAAAACACAAGAAAACATAACAGCAACTTGCCTTATTTTAGCTCAACTGTCACCCACTACAATGGCTTTTAACTTTCTCAAATCCTGATGGTTGAGCACCTTTGGACGTCCATGTCGAGGTTTGACATAAACAGTTTTCGTTTCTCACCATCTTTTTATGAATCTGCTGATGATATTGTGTTCTCTGTTGACTTTCCTTGCAATTTCAACTTGTTTAAGTCCTTTCGAATGCCAAAAAATAATTTCATTTCTGTCCTTTTCAGAAACTTGTGTCTTTCCCATTTTGAGACGTTTGCAATTATTTGCTGCAATCTAGAAAATTTCCCCACCATTCCCTATTTTTTAATTTGGGTTTGACCCAATTTTGCATAAAATTTTATTATTTTTTTAAATTATAAATTTTTCCCGACCATTTAAACTAAAATATCCCAAACTTTTGAAACAAATTCTTTAATTTTGAGACAGATATGTAAACTTTGAGCTTGAATAAAGTTCAATGTTTAAATCATAATTATTTACAATTTTACAGACTAATACAATACAGTAAGTGATGTTAGTTTCATAAGTTTGGAATGATAGTTACAAATCAACCGATTTTTAGGAACGTTTATGTGCATGGATATCCCAAACTTTTGTGACATACTGTATATATTGAGATCCCTTCTTTTACTAACGGCCGATTGCAACAAGGTCAGTTAAAACTAACTCTTCGTTAAAGTCCCGTTTAAAATTTTTTGCATTGCACCAAGAGAGATTTGGGCTTAACCAGAAGTTAAGTGGCAGTTTAACTTAAACGCTCGATGGCGACGGTTTAGCTTCATGGTTAGCGAAGCAAAATGGCATTCCGAAACAGAAATATATTTTAAACTAATTGGATAAACTAATTATCAAGCAGCTGTTTGGATAAGCTATTTGGATAAGATAATTGTATAAACTACTTGGATAAGCTATTCGGATAAGCTAATTGAATTAGCTATTTGGATAAGCTAATTGGATAAGCGATTTGAATAGCAATTTGGATAAGCTAATTATCAAACAGCTATTTGGATAAGCTCCTGGATAAGCTATTTTGATAATCTAATTGGGTAAGCTATATGGATAAGCTAATTTTCAAACAGCAATCTGGATGCGCTAATTATCGAACAACTAAACGGAAAAGTTAAATGGATATGTTAATTGGATAACTAGTTGGATAAGCTAATTATCAAATAGTTAAATTGATACGCTATCTGGATAATTTTGTTATCAAACAGCTACTTGAAAACAATCAGCCATGCTGACCGGAAGTTTAATTGGAGCAAAACGAACCAATCACAGTCCTCGTTACTCCTATTACATCCAGTTAGCTAACTGACACTTAACTAGGCTTGATGCAACACTTCCCGGTTAAAGGACTTAACCGATCGTTAACTAACCGAAAGTTAGGGTCGTTTTAACTGACGTTGTTGCAACCGGCCGTATGAGTCTTTTCTAAAAAGCTAATTTTGATTGTAAATATTTATTTGATGTTTTGATCATATGATACTTAGCATTCTGTTAATTTGGCAATTTAGTGTTCCTTTTAATGTGGCTAACAATGAGGATTTAATCTTTGATTGTTGAGAAAAATTTTCCAGATGTTCTTCTATTTACATACACATGCTGTTAGAAGTGACTTCTTATTGTCATCAAGTGCTAGCCGTGTGCCTTCAGATTTTTGCTCCAAAAGTATAAATTCAATTCCATCAAAATTTTTTTCACTACTCTGCTTCTCTGCCACTCTGCAACCATACGAACAGTTCTTCCAGAGACAAGTGTGTAGTGCGTCCCCCCCCCCCCCTGGTGTCTCCTGGGGGAGGTCTTCTTCTCTTTTCTTGAACTGTGACTTCTTGACTTCTAAGTGCCTGTTCGCCTTGCCATCTCCGTCTCTGTTAAAGAAGGTGCTTACTGCCATAGTTGACTGTGTGTGGGGCTATTCAGTAGCACATCAACCCATCCCCTTCGATGGGTGGGGGGGGCTTGCCAAACATCTGGCGATACCCCATCGCGGTCAGAATGGCTGCCTTGATTCATGCCTCCTTCCTCCCCCCATCTGGGCCAACTTCTTCTTTCTTCATTTGCGCTTCTTCTTGAAAGTGAACAGGCTACCAGTATACCAGACTTTTATCATCTTGTCTGGCGAGAATTGTCATCTTTCCTGTCTGGCCTTCGACAGTTCGACCCACAAGACTAGGGTTCTTCCAGCAGTCTGACCAGGGTGCTACTTCTGACATGGTCAGCAATCTTGAAGTCCATCAAGTCTCTTGCCTTTGAGAAGGCCGTCTTCAATTTTCAATGGCGCTTGCTGCATTCTACTCTCTCCAATGTCTACATCGCTGGGGATTGCCAGTTTTGCGGGTTGCTTGAAACCATTTCTCATGTCTGTATGAGTGTCCATTTGGGATCGCCTTTCTGCACCCCAAGCGTCCATTTGCGTCCATCTGGGATCTCCTTTCTGCGCACAAGCTGGATCTAGCCACTTCCATCGCATTTTTCAACAGAGAGCTTTGGCTGGCCCGTCAGAAGCGATCTGATGGTGTCCATCTGCCAGCCTCAGCCATCTGGAGGAGTGTCTAGGCGCCATCCATCTCAGGTCCTACCTCCATCTTGAATGGCATCAGCTTGGCCCAGCAACGTTCCGGAGACGTTATTCAACAAAATCTCGTACCTCTTCACCTTTCCCCTCGATATTGATGACCCACCAGTGGGCGGACAGGCCTCCTTTTGAGGCGTTTACATAGGTGGTGCAGCCCCTGAAGGCTGCCCGTACTCCTATAGCATGTGCGCCTGGGCACCCTGCCTGTTTTACGATCTAAGGGTGCCAATTTGTCCCCAGTGGGTCTGAAATTACATTTTATTTGGACACTTTAACGTTTTCAAAATTATGTTTTTCTTTTAATTTTTTTATAAGACTTCTGTTCTTCCTTTTGGCTAAAATGTAATTTAAAATTTCTTTTTTCATTTTTTAAGGGGGGGCTTTATTTAAGTAATTTTTGTCCCTTAAATTTGCCTTTTAGTGGTAGAGGGGAAGTAGTCCAGCATTATGTAACTTAATTTTTTTTTCCTTTTGCTTGATTTCACATATAATCAGCTTTAATTTTCTAATCTAACCTTGTTCACACTAAACTTCTTGATCACGATCACTTTACCACACGTTCAAGCTGAATCATGTTCAAACTTTGTCGACAAATCCTTGCGTTCATACTGCAAAATCACGATCAGAGTTACAATTCTTGCTGCTAGGTGGCATCACTAGAGTTTTTAGCGATAGGCATTTTACGGCGAACCTAATCTTCTCTGATTATAAAAATAACTTGAATTCTTTCTTGTTTCGGTTCATAACCGATGTTCTGGAACACATGCAGTTCCTTCTATGTTAACTATTCATGGCACGGCAGTGCAATTAGTTCGTATAACTCTTAAATATATAGTGAAGTGGCGTTTTTCCGCCATTAGGAAAACCTTAGAGAGCGCACTGGATTCTGGGAGTTGATCGGCTTTGAACGTGTGTAAGTATTTGATCAGGTTATAGGAACATGTGTGAAATTACACGTCCCAACATGATGATCACGTTTCACCTAATCACGTTCTGTTCACACTATATTTTCTGTTATGATCAGGGTATTAGTAAGCTTTGCTTGCTTTATTTTCTAATATCTCTTAATATCTTTCCATGTCTAGTACTTGTTTTTCTTGGCATTCCTAATGTTGAAAATTGAGTTCTGCACAGAATCCTTATTGTAACTTTTGATAATGCATCATTCTCATTATCTCATGCATCATTTATATTTAATTGTCTTCTAAGTTTTTCCTTTTGGAAACTTAATAAAATTTTTCAGAATTGTTATTCTGACAAGGGGACATTATGACCTCGGAATTTTAGTTTAATACGAGAGTTCGTATAGTTGTAGTGTACCTTTAGGATGTTAATATACTTAAATATTAAGGCGCACTGATCAGCCAATTTTGAAAAAAAAGACGGTTTAAAGTTTCGAGCACCATATATAAGGGAAAGTTTTCCTCTTTGATTGTAAGTGATCCAATAGCTCAGACGGCAGCATGGTTGCTACTCACAAATCAAATAATTAGTGTGAGGTGGCGGGTTCGAATCCCAGTTGTAACAAATTTTTTTTCTTTACCCAAATAATTATTCAATATATTATATTTACAAATTTATTTGTGACAACCAACTTTCTTTTTCTAGCTTCAACAAAACGGTCTTAAGTTCAGGAATCAATAATTGAATATTTATCAAACGTATTTCCGCCTTTTATTACTTCTTTTTCTCACTGGGATAAATATTCCATCTTTTTCAAACGTCGACATCCTTTCCTTTTCAAAGTTTGCAAGGTCCACGTAGGATGTGCTCAAAGGAACGTACTCTATTTCCCTGCTCTTTTTCTCTTCTGGTTCATAATCGTCCGATGAAAGATCTTCAATTTCTTGACAAGATACTGGTTCACAATACTGGTTCACAATCTTCATTCACATGAATCAATGCCTCTTCATTTACAAATATTTTTCATCCAGCATTTCTAATGTAAGTTCATAGAGTTGCTGTCCCATCATCATAGCTTCGTGAGAAATTATAGTTGAAGATTCTGATGCAATCATATTATTTTCATGGAGCAATATTTCAAAAAATACTACTGCATCCTTCAATCGCAATTTCAAAACTTCGCTGTTCATATATTCGTCAATTTTCTCTTCAATCCCCGAAGAGCCAGCAAATTCTCCGCTCTCCATTTTCACAGAATAACGTTTTTATTAACTGTTTTATGTTTTAAAAACCATTATTGTTTCACAATTAAAAACTGCTTTTTTTTGCAACGGCTTGGCGAACCTCCACTATACTTGACAAGAGCAGTGGCGCGAGAAAGATCTAGAACACTCCAAACCTCTTCTCCCTTGCCTCTCTGCGCTCTGCCTACCTTGTGCACTATATGATAAATATGTCAGGTAGCCTCGAAATAATTTTTTTTTAATAAAAAAAAAGTAAAATAAAATAGTTATTTCTTTTAAAATGTTGATTCTATACAAAATATTTTGCAGAAAATACTTTATAACTCCGTAGACACTTGTAACAACAAAAATAAGTATAATAATTTTGAGAAAAGGAAAATTTTGTGAAAAAAGTTGGTTGTCACAAATAAATTTGTAAATATAATATATTGAATATATATCTGGGTAAAGAAAAAAAAATTGTTACAACTGGAATTCAAAAAATTTGATTTGCGAGTAGCAACCACGCTGCCGTCTGAGCTATCGGATCACTTACAATCAAAGACGAAAACTTTCCCTTATATATGGTGCTCGAAACTTTAAACCGTCTTTTTTTCAAAATTGGCTGATCAGTGCACTTTAATATTTAAGTATATTAACATCCTAAAGGTACACTACAACTATACGAAGTCTCGTATTAAACTAAAATTCCGAGGTCGTGATGTTTTTTTTTGATAACTAGATGCTTAATGAATTCTACATTTTGTCCTTTGCTAAGATTTCCTTTTACTTTCTTTGATGAAAATTAAAAAGCTGTGTTAAAATTTGTATATCTTACTTGTCTTGTTTCCTTATCTGCAAACAATGTTTAGTGAATACAATTGTTCAAAGATTGAATTCTTTCAATTCTATTTTAACTTTCTCAAACTAAAAAAAACACAATGCAATGTAAGCTTTAAATGACGTTTAAAACCTAAAATCCATTATACTGATCTTAATATCAATCTCTCAATTTTAGTAATTTTAACTTAATTCACTAATGTTGTGAAAGTTTTCTTGTTATTTTGTAATTTTGGAGTTAAGTTATTTTCAAAATCAGGAATCGAGTTTTTCTTTAAACTTTCAACTTGAAAATTATTGAAATTAAACTAACGAACGGTCTTACACCGTCACAAGAGTTCCAGAAATATTATTAAAAGGGGGAAAGAGCATTTTAGCTCTGTAAAACATGGCAGGTCGGACAGATCGAGCATCGCCAAACATGTTTTGGACACAGATCATGGTATTAGTTCAGATAATTTTAAGTTACTTAGATCCGTCAATTCAAGAAATCAATTAGACAGCTTTGAGAGTATAGAAGTCTATAAAAGGGATTCTAAAAATATGTTAAATATGGACAAAGGGGTGATCCCAAATCTTTTCTGTTTGATTTATTGAATTGATTTTTTTCCCTCCTCTGACAAGGTATCTCCTGTTATTATATTGGCCCACTGTTTAACTTGTCCAATAGTCAGAACACCAGTAAGCTTTGTTCCACAATTATCATTACACCAGAGTTTGAAATATCCTGTGAATTTTTAAATCATTCAAAAAGGTATTTATCTATCATGCCCATTTTATGAACTCTTTTTCTTATTTAGACCACATATTTTTGTCAGACTTAAGGCAATGATATAAAAACTTAGCAGGTTTCTTATATCAGCTAATTTATTAATCAATTTTGCATACTGCCTTATACTGCCTCAATGATGGCACATAATAGATCATGGTATATGATGCATTTTGAACGCTAACTGAGATATGAACAGAAATAAAAATACTGCCACCAAGATAAAACTGTGTATACCGTTAAAACTTGATCGTATTCCAATGAGTAGTTTCCGAGTTACGCATTCAAAATCGTAACATTGCTCACATGCACTAACCAGCAGAGTGTGTTACTTAGAAACTACTTGTTGGAATTATATTACATTTTAACGGTATACACAGTTTTATGTACCCTATTATCCCCCCAAATTTCATCATCCTAGATGTTATAGAACCTGAGTTATAACATGTTGATCTTGGTGGCAGCATTTTTATTTCTGTTCATGTCTCAGCTAGCGTTCAAATTCAGACCTATGTTCATAGGGACAGAATGCATCACTATACCATGATCTATTATGTGCATCATTATCTACCATTTGTTTTTCATCACCCTGTATATTATATAAGAGTTGCATTATGTGGATTTCTCTTGATTTATTTAGAGGATTTTCTCTTTTTTCTATTTTTAGCGGACGAGACCGAAATCTCTTTTGATCCTGATGACATCATTACTCACATTGAACAAATTGATGAAGGCTGGTGGCAAGGTGTAGGGCCTGATGGGCAATTTGGTCTTTTTCCTGCAAACTATGTCGAATTGATTGAATAGTAGACTATAATGATGAAAGAATAGGTTTTTTTCATATTTACACTGTTTAGATTTGACAATTTGCTTGATTCTTTGATGTTGGGTATTTAAATGGTGAACAATGGCTTGTTATAATGTTACTATAAACAGAGACTTTTCTTTTTGTTTCTGGTAATTTTTTTCTTTTATATTATTTGGATGAGCTAAAAGTAATCTTACTGTATAAAAAAAATAAATAATTCCATTATCAGATTAGTTGAAGTTAAATTCAATGACAGTAATGGTTAATATTTGGAACTTTAACTAAACTATGTGTATGAATGTGTCATGAACAGGAAAATAACTTTTTTTTTTTTTTAATTGAGGATTTCAAGTCCTTAAATAATTTTCAAAAAAATATGTATGATACATATTATTTCCACGAATCAAGAAGAATTTTAGAACATTAATAAAGGATTATGTCAGATAGAGGATGGCATGAGTTTTCATTGCACAGAGATGGATAATGCTAAGTGATGTGAATGGCAACTTCAACACGTTGCACCATTAAATTGTGAGAATTATGATAGTCTTGTTCTGTAGCAGCTGAGGTAAAGGAAAAATGATTAGGCTGGATAAAATAGGGGGAATCTTAACCATGTATGTTCTTTGTAGCCTCTTTTAAATCTAATTAAGGTAACGTGAAAGCATTAATGTATTCATTTTGGCATTACTATCGGAGATTAAAAATCCTAACTGCCATTTGTCAAAAAAATAACTTAAATAAGGAGAGCATCTAATAATAGAAGAAGCTGTACCTCTTATTTTTAAAATTGTAAAATAAATGTAAAGATGGTCTTAAGAGGTTTTGTTCAAGGCATACCTCAGTTGTAAGTGAAAACAGGAAAGAAAATATTTATTCCTATTTCCAGTAATATTTTTGTTATTTTTTCCTGAGCATTATAATCATTGTTAGAAACAACATAAATAAATGCTGGCACATTCTTAATTATACTTTGCCATTTGATAATTTTTGTTTACCAGAATGTATACGCAGACTATTTCAATGAAACTTTTATACACTTATAAAACTCTTGATCTCTTAAATGTAAAATTAAATACTATCCTTATAATTTTCCTATAAGGTGAAACCTCAGTTTACTTTAAGTAGATAAAGTTCAGTACAATGATTCTGTCCTAGCTGAAGCAAATAATGCTCTCCCCCATAATTTGACCTTAGTAAGCTATTTGAAGAGATCCAGATGGAGCGTTGTGATAATGATTTTTCAAAAGTGATTATTTTAATCACTGTTGTTTACTTTCAAGGAATAAGAAATTGGTTAAGGTAAAGAAATAACTCGCTGCTATTCTTTAGATCATGTTTATTTAAATTCTCATCCGCGTTTCAATTAATTAAACCCTTTATATAAAGTGCTTATGCGATGTAATATTTATTTGTTAATACTACATCCATATTGCTGTAGTTCTATTTAAGTGTTTTTTCTTAAGTATGAGTGCATTGTTTAGGTAAAATTTCTAAATTCTATTTAAATTTCTCTATTCATATTTTCTCTTTGTTAATTCATAAAATTGAAAACTTTTATAAAGCTTATTTTTTTATTCACAAATTGAAACAACTTGATTGGAAAGGAGATTAGCAAGAATGTATCCTTGAGAAGAAACTAATAGAGAAGACGAATGTAGTTCTCGTATAATTTTTGATTTTGCATTCCATTGATATAGCTATTTACATCAAGGCTAAAATTAACATCATCTTGTAATATATGGGTGGGATGCAGTGTAAAATACAGAAGCTTTTAAACAAGTTTTGCATTATGCAAAGAATTTATAAATGCACTTTTGATTTAAGCAAATAGCAAATGTGTCATCATAACAATGACAGTGTGTCTGTAAAAGTCACTGCCTCACTGCAAATTCACTGATACTGTTCAAAATAAGTGGCAGTCACCCTTGATGTATGGCATGCTCTCATGGTCATTAGTCAGATCTGCCCTTCACTGATACCCATTTTAGGGTCAATATGTTATTGGACTGACTATGAACAGACCTTTCTTAAACAATTGCATAATTTCTACAAGAATTGCAATTGTAAATTGCATCCTATTCTTTAATTAAAAAATTCTGAACTTATAACAACTTGCATTTCTTCCATTTTTACTGGCTGAAGTTCAAGCTCACTGCATAATATTATTAGAGAATGCCATTAACACAATTATTGTAAGCTTTCCATTTTAAATTTGTAAATTAAAACAAAAAATCTCTTACATTTTATGGCTTTTTTTTCTCTCTTCTTTTACAACATTTGATATTTTTATTTATTTATAAAGTATTTTGAGAGCATTTTACAAAACTAACAGTAGAGACAAATTTGAAATAAACCTAAAAATTCCATTTACATGCAATCATTGGTTCCATCTTTAGATGAATGAAGATTTAACAATTGTGCATGTTATCCTGCATATTATTACTGTGATATATGTAAATGACAATATAAATTTTTGTACACTTGTTATAATGTTGCACAAATGAATACCTTTGTAACAAACAATACAATAAAAAAATTTCAGTTAATGTAAAAAATTTAAGTTTATATTTATACACGGGTAATTTTTATGTTTAAAGTCCTTTTTTTTTTTTTCTGAACCTAGAAAACACGTCAGTAGATGATGGTAAAAAGAAATTTTATAATTTGATTTGATAAGATACACTGTATTCTACTTGTAAATCAGTATTTTTTAAATAAAACCCTTTTTTTCCCTCGGATTATATAACAGTTTGATTGTTTAGAGAAATTACATGAAATTTGACTGAATGTTTCTGTGAAATAATAATTGTTGGCACATTTGATGATTTTTAGTGCATTTTCAGGTAAAGTATTCTTGTGCTAACAAGTTTTTGAACAGGTACGAAGGATGTTCATGAAATATCAATTATTGTCAAGAAAGAATATAGTAATGCAGCTGAGTTTTGATAAATGAATCGGTCTCTCTCCAGGTACTAATCCATCCAACTAATACACTATTGCCATTGTTGTACTAACTGGCAGATGCAGTTGTTGTGGAAGTTCTGTCTCTGGTTGTGAGGAAGTCATTCATCGCAGAAATAACATCTTTATCAAAACTCCTTCCACACAGTTCTTGAAATGGGAAAAAGTTGCTATGTGAATATGCATGGTGAGGGAGAAATTTGAACTCCAAAATGGCTGCACGAGTTATTGTCTCAGAAGCAGAATGAGCAAGAGTGTTGTCATGGAGAAGCAACATCCTTTCATCAGCAATCCAAGTGTTCCTTCTTGATTAAGAGATCCTCAGTAGTATCGCACAGGTTGGTTTGCTCATAATCCATGATGATATCTCCAGTTTCTTCCGAGAGTGAAGGTCACCTGCTAAGTTCTTCATCATGCAAGCTTGCTGCACTACATTTAAACCTATATCATCATGTCATAAGATAGAACATTCTCTCTGTATATACATGCAAATTCCTTGTGAATTTCTTTTGCATTTTTTCCTTTCAAAAACAAAAGCGAATCGTGTCCTCCAATTTCACCAGGGTCTAGGGGTTGTTCCATCTTTGTTTTCCGGCCCTTTGATGGCAATACACAGAAATATTAAGTACCGTGAACACAGCTTAATACCCCCGTCCGCACTACAAAGTTAAGCTAGCTTAACCTGCTTAAGCTAGCCTAAACAATAGTGGGAATAAAGCTGGCCTATCATAAGCTAGCTCATATTTCACATAAGCTAGTTTAGCACGTTGAGCTAGTACGATGTTGGATCTTGGGTACCCACCATTCTCTTCATAGTAAATTTAATGAACATGGTGGCATCGCTCACTTCAACATCTGTTATGGATAATTCAATAAAAAAAAAAGAAGACTAAAGCACGGTCAAAGTTCGAACTCTGATTACAATTTGGGAGGAAATCATTGACGACATTACGTACGGAAACAAATGAAAAATGCTGCATTTAGTACGAATTTACAGTCGGCCAAGGCAGTTCATTCAAACTTTTCTTGTTTAGCTTTGCTTGAGCATAACCAATAATGGTGATAGCTTTTCTCTTGAGATAGCTGAAGCAATTTTTATTAATAAATGATGAAACAAATTTAATCAACAATTAATTAATTAGTTATTAATGCAATGATCAAAGACTCCTTGTAAATTATAATTGTAATAAATAAATAAAAATAACGTAAATAAATAAAGTATACATTTACCGAAGTATACATTTATTTATTTTTAAACAATTATTCATAAGGAGTCTATCATCATTTGCATTAGCAAACAACCATTAAGTTACTCCAAATAATAATAAAAAAAAATTTAATAAAATTTCAATTAACTATTCCTAGAAGGTCACAAGGATTAGTAACGTCACTAATCACTAAAAAAAAAAAAAGCCATACTTTAGTTATATAATCTTTTATAATCCGTATTATCACCTGAAAGTCAGGCTTGAGAGGGGATAGTGCGAACACCCTAGCCTAGAATTTTAAGCTAATGTAGCCTATACTTGAGCTAAGCTAGCTTAACAATAGTTTAGCTTTGTAGTGCGGACGGGGAGATGTTATGAACAATTTGGTTATGATTAGTTTTTTAATTTTAATTACATGATGAACTTATAATGCTTAGACGAACTTTAAAAGCGTATCTAGACATTTTGAAAACAGTCATTGTCTCTTCTATTCAGGTCCCTGCCATATGCAGTATGTGTAAGACTGGCTTCTTGAAATTGAGGTAAATTGTTTGACTGGCTTACTCGAAGTTTTGATCTAAATACCATATATGAGGGGTGTTCATAAAATTCGTACAATCACTGTGACAGAAGGGAGATGAGGCCATGGGTGATGGAGTTAATTCTTTTCAACATAAGCACCACACAACTTCATACACTTCTCCCAACAATTCTTTAGAAGTCCATGTTCTAACCATTGATAAAGTGTTCCACCTCAGAAATCACCTTCTCAATGGTTAGAACATGGACTTCTACAAAAATTGTTGGGAGAAATATGAAGTTGTGTGCTCGTTGTGTTGAAAAGAATTCATCTGAGGGAAGAGGAAGAAGTCACTGGGTGCCAGGTCTGGCGAGTAAGGGGGAGGGGGGTGAGGCAGAATTTCATACCCAAAGCCGCTGTATGTGTGACAGTCTCCTGGACTGAATGAGTGGGCGCGTTGTTGTGGAACAAGTAAATGCCTTGGTCAGCTTCCCGCGGCATTTCTTCTTGATGGCCAACCACAACTTTGACAGAAGATCCGGCTAATACTAGCCAGTGATTGTTTGGCCCTTTTGGACATAGTCATTCAAGAGAACACGTTTGATTCCGTTGAGAAAGTGTTCCACCTCAGAAATCATCTTTGTTGGTCAGAGAACACCTTGGGAGAATCTCTTTTTCATTGAGAGGGTCAGCCACTTCGTGGGTCATGTTCAACACTTGATTGGCCACATTCAAAGCATCTGTGCCATTTTGCAACAGTTTCATATGCTGAGACACTGTCACCATACACCTTGACCTAAGAATGAATTTCCTTGGTTTTTTGCCCTTCAGGTAGAGGAATTGTATCATCGAGTGCAGTTGCAGTTTCTCCATGAGCTGCACCATTTTGGAGGTGATGCTCCTGCGGGGTGATGTTATCTCGCAGCACATGCCCTTTAATTGTATGGAAACTACATGAACGTGCATTTGTCCTGACACACAACAGTGGCTCTCTCCCTCTTGGTTTCGGTGATTGTACCAACTTAATAAGTCAATTTTGACTCGCTGGTCAAAAAATCATGAGTCAACTTTTAGCAAAAATGCCCATTTGACGCGTAAATTGCGAATCAGCGCTTACCTTGAATGTTTGTAATAATTTTAAGTTTTGTTTATAAGTGTTCAATGTGTCCTCCTCCTGCTGCACGGCACACATCTAGCGACAATCAGATTCCTCCCATACCTGTTGAAGCATATCTGGAGTCACTTTATGAATGGCAGCTGTTATTCGAGTTTTTATCCAATTTGCCTGAAAGGTGCCACAAAAAGGCTTTGTGTTGTGCGTTCGCCATCTTGACAGTAACTGATGAGACTTCCTTATGCCTTCCAGATGCACCCTAGAGACCTCTACCATCACTGAACAAAAACTTGACGTTCCTCTCTTTCAAATGGTATGTGATTCGTTGACTTGCAACCAACAATTACCGAACCATTTATAATTGAAATGTGATGAACCTTTATGTTACACCCTGTATATGCTAGTCCAAGCCAAGATGTTTATTGATCCATCATCAATGTTTAATAGCTTAGCAGCAGGTCATTTCGCAATCTCCATTGATGCAAGAAAGGCCAAATTTATCAGAGAAAATGCAAACACTTGACAGAGTTTTTATCATAATTGAGCAACTTTAGGATGTGCTCTGTAAAAAAAGAGCTGCTAAAATTGCCATTTTTAATATGGATGAAGTGTTTATTTATCCTGGTGTCTATCCTTCTTTTGCTTTGGACACAACTGATTTGGCAAAATTCAAACATTATTTCATAACCATCAGAACAATCCATATTCTGCATGTGGTGATTTACACTACAGATCTATGTTTTGATGCTGTTGCTACTTTTAAACAAGACAGTGAAACCTGAATTTCTGGCTATTTTTTCAAGGACTTTTTAAACGTCTATTGTACGGCAAAACAAAAAAGTTCTGATTTGTCTCTACTTTTATCAGGGTGGTGATGCAGCCTATTTTCTTATTACATTCTTTATTCATTTGTCAATCAGTTCAGATCTATTATCGTTGAATTTAACAAAATTCTTGATTTCTCTTTTCTTGGAAACGGCAAAACGCAAACAAGGTGGTGATCAGTTGACAGTTCTGCCCCTCTCCTCGCATGAATATCCAACACTGATTGGAATGAGCCAGCTAACATGATGACAAAATCAATTGGCAATTTATGGTTCACTGCATCCTGGTATCAGGTATACCGTAATTTACGGTAATAACGCCGCAGCGATAGTTAGGCCGCACCGATAAAAACGTATCATTTTAGAAAAAAAAACGGTAGTTAGGCCGCACCCCCCTCCCCCTTTATGATAGACAAGTAAAACGAATTGTCTATGATGTACTGATGAAAATCAAACGAAATTAGCCCATAATATACATTACAGTACCTTAATTTTCCTGTATATACAATGTACAGTTCAATATTTATTACATTTATTCGCTTTTCATTTGAATTCCCCACTGCCCGTTGCCTTTTTATCTCATCAAAACAAAGTTGTACTTCATGGATTGAGAAGGTACATTCGTATTTTTTTTTGCGCCGGAAATTCAAATGAAAAGTTGCATCATAAATTTCAAACGAAATTAGCACATAATATACATCACAGATCTTTAATTACTCTGTATTTACAATGTATAGTTCATTATACACTATATGATCACAAATATCCGGACACATGCACGTTTGCGCTCTAGCCACGATTTCATGGAAATCAATAGGGCGTTGCACATCCCTTTGCCCGAATCACAGCTTCCACCCTTCAGGGAAGACTTTCCACCAAATGTTGGTAGGTACTTTCCGGAATGTTCCTCCATTCCTCCCAAAGAGCGAGAATCAGTTCAGGTACAGAAGTTGGCCGATGTGATCTGGCCCGTAAGCGTCTTTCCAATTCATCCCACAGACTCTCTATAGGATTGAGGTCGGGACTTTGTGCCGGCCAACCCATTTCTTCGACCCCTGAGTCCGCAAATCACTGCTGTACACGCCTCACTTTGTGGCACGGAGCATTGTCGTGTTGGTAGAGAAATGGCCCGTTTCCGAAAAATTGCCACAACGTTGGAAGTGCACAGTTGTCCAAAACATTCAGATAACGGTCGGAGTTCATGATTCCTTGCACAGGAACGAGCTGGCCCAGTCCGTACCATGAAAATGAGCCCCACACCATGACTCCTCCTCCTCCGAACTTGACTGTGGGCTCTGTGCAATCAGGTAAGAAGCGTTCTCCAGGTATGCGCCAAACCCAAACTCGTCCATCGGATTGCCAGAGTGTGTAGCGAGATTCGTCTGTCCACATTACACGTTTCCATTGGTCCATTGTCCAGTTTCTGTGGGCTTTGCACCACTCCAGACGTTGCTTGGCGTTGACCCTGCTGATGTGGGGCTTGTGGGCAGCAGCACGGCCATGGAATCCCATCGTGTGCAGTTCCCGACGAATTGTCATGGTACTGGCATCATTTGCAGAGGTGTTTCGAAACTCTGTGGCAATTTTTTCCGCCAAGGACTTCCGGTTGCTGCGGGTGACACGACGAAGCACTCGACGATCTCTGTCCGTTAGTTTCTTGGGTCTACCGGTTCGTTGTTGAACTGTTGTTGATCCCCGGGTCTTCCATTTCATAATGACATCGCCTACTGTTGACTTGGGTATCTGAAGAAGGCTGGAAATGTCACGCACGGACTTGCCGCATAGGTTCCACGTTGGAACTCACTGAGCTCTGCCGAACGACCCATTCTTGCCAATGTCCAAGCAGAGTTGTGTCTGAAGGTGTGGGAAGCTATTTAAATGATGTGCAAGTCATTATCATGTGACATTGGGCCAATCGATGATCTGTGAGGGGTGTCCGGATATTTTTGATCATATAGTGTATATTACAATATTTCACTTTTCACCTGAATTTCCCGTCGCCAATAAAATACGAATGTAAGTTTTCAAATACGAAGGCCAACAAATATGTTGTAAAGTGGCATTCTGTTCATATTTCACTTTTCATTCCGATCCCACCTCGAAGTATGTTCCAAATGCGTTTATAGTTTTGTAATGAATCTGAAGGCACAAAACACGTCAGGATACACGTTTTTTTTTAGGATAAATCTTCACTTTTAGGTGACGGCGACGTGCACTAGCTACGCTCCCACTACACAACGGCCAACTCCCGCAGCCAGCTTATGATTGGCGCGCACACGCACGGATATAGTGAAAACGGGAAAAGAAATTGGTCTTTAAAGAGAACAAGTTGCCTGTTAGCATATTTCTTTTGTGTTTTTTAACCTTAAAATTTCTTATGGCTGGATACACGGTAGCGGCGAATAAGCTGAAGATAAAAGCGAAGATTGTTTTACATTTTTTATTTTTTCAAGTTTTTTCTCTTAGGTTTCGAATTTTCTTTAAAGTTTCGTTAGGTTTCTCGTATTTTTGCATTTTTAACGCTCATATTTTTTTTCATAAAAGAATAAATGCATTGAAATCTAATAAATCCCCACCAGATTATAATATAGGAAAATAAATAATTACGCGTAAAACTCTTATCAAGAACAAATGAAGGTACGCTCTTGCTCTTATTTACTGATCGGACTTTTTATCTCGATGCTCGGGGCTGACAATCAAAAGGTTTCACGAGCGCGCGCGCGGGGCTAAACGGTCATGAGAGCGCTTGAGAGGTGTTAGAAACACCAGTATTTTATTATATATTATTATTATTATTATTATTATTATTATAAGCAAGAGCACGGTGGAGTTTATCTGCACCATGAGCAGAGTATGTTTCAAATTCGCCAAAGCGACGTGCAAGCTATACAGCAGCTTTTAAACTAACAGCCAAGATTGAAAAGGCTTAAGAGCAATCGTGCAGCAGCAAGGCAGTTAGGATACAATCGACGGCCAAAAATGTATTCGACGCTGGAAGAAATGCATGCAAAAATATATTATATGTACGAAATTAAAAATTTTTCCCCACTGAAATGTGTATTACTTTTATTGAAGCATATATGCCATATAAAAAAACTGTTTTTAGGTTACCGATTGCGTGTGTGGTGGTGGGGGAGCGTATCGGCCGCCGCGCCATTACTGTCGGAGATTTTACATTTATGAACTACACGGTATTTAAAGTTCTGTCATGTATATTATACGCTAATTTCGTTTGAAGTTCATAATACGACTTTTTATTTGAATTTCCCGTCGCCAAAAAAAATTATGAATGTAACTCAATATGAACAGAATGCCACTTTACAACATATTTGTTGGCCTTCGTATTTGAAAACTTACATTCGTATTTTATTGGCGACGAGAAATGCAGATGAAAAGTGAAATATTGTAATATATAATGAACTATACATTGTAAATACAGGGTAATTAAAGTTCTGTGATGTATATTATACGCTAATTTCGTCTGAAGCTCATTATGCAACTTTTCATTTGAATTTCCGGCGCCAAAAAAAAAATACGAATGTACCTTCTCAATCCATGAAGTACAACTTTGTTTCGATGAGATAAAAAGGCGACGGGCAGTGGGGAACTCAAATGAAAAGCGAATAAATGTAATAAATAATGAACTGTACATTGTATATACAGGAAAATTAAGGTACTATAATGTATATTATGGGCTAATTTCGTTTGATTTTCATCAGGACGGAATGCAACTGCATCACTTCAAAGCAGCATCAGTTTTCTGAAATCGTTGTCATGCTGTTTGGGAAAAAAAAAAACAGTAGTTAGGCCGCACTGGCATTTTTTACAACTTTTTTATTAGATAAGCCGCGGCGTTACTACCGTAAATTACGGTACTTATGGACATTCTTGTCTAGAGGAAGGTGTTCATAGATGTATAGTGCATTGTTACAAGTGAGATTCAACACACTTCCCATTTGCATTTAAACCAGGGTTGCCATTTCTCTTAATCAAGTCTTTCCATAATTGGCTATCAGGCCCCATGTGTGCATTGAATTCACCCACTAGGATGACAGAATCTGCAATCCCTCTCCTGCTGAAGCAGCATCAACTACATCTGGAAGGAGTGGGTACTCTGTGAATGAATTTGGAGAATATGCAACAAACAGAAAGACACAGTTTCCTTATCTGAAACCTCAGGAGACACTGCCACCAAAAGGGCCTGTGAGTATCCCCACTCCTGATTGGGCAATCATGCTGGGGTTGACAAGCATCTTCCCATATGCTCTATACTGCTCTTTAAAATGAGGATAGACAGCAAAGTGCCAAAAGTCATGGGAGCATTGTATGCAAATTTTCAGGTGTCACTTGAATCGCATAAAAGGTTCAATTTGACTATAAGCAGTTGTCTGAAATGTCTTGTAACGTGATTATGGCTACACAAAGAGAATTATTAGAGTGTGAATGCGGAATGATAGGGGAATAGTAAGGAATTCTGAAATAGCAAAATGGTAGTGTTTTAATAAAGAAACCTATGAGTTTCGAAATACATTTCATCATCAGGGTAGGGAATGACTACAACCGAATCAGTCCACACATCGAATATATGGTATATGCCCACCAATCAAGTAAAGCTGACCGGTGGGTTACAAAGAAGCTTACAGGATTGGTTAAAATAATAAGTAAATTACAAAGGATTGAAGGAAGGTTACAAATAATATAAAATATTCATAAAAGTTCCTGAGTGGGATTTCATCAATCTGCTCTTATAAATGGAGTGATTATGTATGGTCTTCCACTTCTTCCTGTTTATGATGCCGTTCACAATGTCCAAGACTGGGTTTCTTTCGAAGCTTTTCTGATTGTTGAGGAGCCTATCATCGTTGGTTTTTATGTAGTTCCTGATCTCCAGTGCTTCATACGTCAGTATTTTCTTGTGGTTCTCTTCAAACTTCAGGATCGTCATGATCTTGTGCATGGGTCCAAAAAGGCCAATTTCCCCATTGACTCATGCCCTGTGATGCTCGTTGAATCTTTCCTTAAAGGATCTTTTCGTCGAACCGACATAAATGCATCCACATGTGGGGCATGTGAGCATATAAACCCCACAAGCCAAAAGAGTATCCTCCGGGTTTGGTCATTGTCTTGTCGGATTCAATAGATATCTACATATATTCCTTGTTCTGAAGGCAATTTTAATGCCTCTATCACGAAAGACATTGGTAGTCGTTCCCTAACCTGATGATGAAATGTAATTTCAAAACGCGTAGGTTTCTTTATTAAAGCACTACCAATTTTCTATTTCAAGACTCCTTATTATTCCCATATTCAGCTAAATAGACCAAGATGCACAACTAGCGGAATGATAGTTGGAGCTAGAGGCATGAAATATTCCATTTCTGAAGTGGTGCAGGCATTCAACATTCCTCGATCCACAGTGTCATGGACATACAAAGAACACCTCATCTCAGGCTCTACCTCCCACTGCAGACAGCGCAGTGGCTGATTACAGCTGCTAAATGCTTGTGGCCAGCAAAATATGAGCAGAAGGATCCTTCCTAACAGATACACATCATTATGTCAATTAACAGCTATATTCAATGAGGGGCATTCTAGAAACAGCTCTAGGAGATCAGTGAGGCAAAATTTGGCACTGATGGGATATGGCAGCAGAAGACTGACAAGAGCCCCATTTACTCACAGCACGCCAACAGAGGCTGTGCCTTGCCGGGCTCGTGAACATATTCATTGGACCTTAGATGATTGGAAACAAATAGCTTGGTTCATCAAGTCGCAATTCAAATTGGTGCAGACCTCATGAGGCCATGGATCCAAGTTGTCAGGAAGGGACTGGGCAAGCTGGTGGTGGCTCCATCTTTTTTATGGGGCGAGTTTACATGGCAGGGTTTGGGTCCTGCCATTGACTGAGAAATCACTATATCCAGCTGCTTGGTGATAATTTGCAGCCCTTTATGACTTTCATGTACTTTAACACAATGGGATATTCCAAGAGGACAATGCACCAGGTCACTGAGCCAACTTCACTCACGATCGGTTTGATGGGCATTCTGAACAATTCCAACAAATGAATTGGATACCTAGATCGTCCAACATGAACTCCATTGAACATATTTGGGATATTATTAAACAATCCATTTGTGCAGAAAAGCCTGCACTTGCAATTGTGGGTGCTACTAAGACTGCATGGCTGAATATCTTTTCAGACGACTTCTGCCTAATGGTAGAGTCCATGCCATGTCGAGGTGCTGCACTTCACCAGGAAAAAGGAGGTTCTACACGATATTGAATAGGTATTCCATGACGTTTGCCACTTGTGTATTTTAATGAATGAGTCAAAATAACAATGTGTGGATATCTGTCTCCATGAGTCAAAATATCTTTCTTTTATTTTCATGTGTGGATATCTGTTCATTTAGCTTTTGTTAAATATTTTCTGACCCCCCCCCCCCCTTTTATTATGACAAAAAGAGATTGCAGGATGTTTAATAAAAAGGATGCTGCAGACTGAATTTGGTTAAGATATAATGTCATATATTAATTGAAGCACTGATGGTTAGGTCTCAAATTACTGGCATTTAAGATTTAAAATAAGAAAAAAATGCTTTTTTATTCATAATATGATTGAACTGTTGCTCCTTGCAGAAAACTATTCCAAGAAACATAATTAATCTTTTTTTCCTTTTAATTTACAGAACGAGGGTATTTATAAATTTTTTTCCCATTATTGCACTTTCATTATGTCAAAAACGTTTCTGCAGTCAATGAATCAATGTAATGAAGTTGGATGTACATATATGAATTATGAAGTTGATATCTGTGTATCACTATAAAATATCCATTAAGCTCCTCCCAAGTCCAGTAAGGTCCCATATTTTGGCAGCTAACCTTTGAACATGATCTGCAATATGCCCTGCTGTTGCTGTAGTAGAATGTATTGAAAGGAGTTCATAGCATTGAATTGATTCAAGTGAATGCTCGTGAAAGCATTCTTGTTTCAACAACCTTGAGGGGGAAAAAATATTAAAATTAGCCATCATTTATATTTCACTTGTGTCCTACTTTCATTTTAAATTTGCTCTTACAAGGGGACCGCACAGACATATCATCATGGATTTGGTTGAAATTTTAGGAGGTCAATCTACAACATTAACCTCTTCACGACCAGTGACGCATGTTCGTCAAGCTAGACCCTTCGTTCAATACCATGATGAACATGCATTTGTCATTTTCAGCTATTAATTCTATTAACCAAATGAAAACATGGTTTTTTTTTATTCTTTTATGGGTCCATTTTCCTGTCGATAGATGGAACCATTGCGTTTTTTTTTTTTGATTGCTTATTTCAAAACCGTTGTACATCATATTTACACTGTTTACATTGTATTTGCTCCTTTTTTGTAAAAATTGGATGATTATGATTATGCTGATGCAAGTAGTGATGCCGAAGATCCTGATTTTGAAATAAACACCGATTCTGAAACAGAAATATTCTTACAAAATTGTACGTGACGAACACACGTTCGTCATTGGTTTGACAGATAGTACATAAAATCTGGTCCTGGGAGTTTTCTTCAAAATTTAAGCTGGTCGTGAAGAGGTTAATATACCTTCTGTGTAAAAGTATTTGAATCAATGGCCTTTTGTTTTGGAGAAAAAACATAAAATAAAAATGACAAGAATCGAACCCAGGTCAGGAAATCACAGAGGCCTGACATTAGTAACTGCACCACCACTGTTAAGTTGAATACCTTTCTTCCCACTTGGCCTATCTGGCACTACAATAGTAAAAATAAAAAATTTGTTTATTTCCCTTCGAAATGAAAGGCCATTGATTCAAATGCTTTTACACAGAAGATATATTAATGTTGTAGATTGATCTTCTAAAATTTCAACCAAATCCATAATGACATGTCCATGCAGTCCCCTTCTTGAATTCTTTAATACGAGTAAAAATTCTTTATGATTCTTAATTCCAAAACTAAAATATTATGGTAGACTTGTATACTTTGAAACTTACTTATAAAAATCCCCACTTAATATTCCAGGCGAAGGAAAATTGCGCAACCCAATCAAGGTTGTAAGAGGAGTCAGAGGTTCACCCTGGAGAAGGATAATATAAATTTTAATTTAAGTATGTGCACTTTCAACAACAGCAATTAAAAAAAATATTTTGATTAAGAGCATACTTTAGCATCTTCAAACCACAGAAAGTAAGAATAATGGAAATCATCATCTTTCCAAATAATTGCAAAATGCCCTAATTGCAACTGAATCCTGGTGAATTCAATCATCCGAAAAATCTGCATAGGGAATTCAATAGCACATACATTCTGCATATAACCAGGTAAAGCAAAATGATTTGAAAGAATTCTTCAAAAAGCCATCTAATTACCTTGTTTTTCAATGCATTTGTCAAACAGTAATTATTCATATGAACAGTATTGTCACTGTCCAATGTTGGTACTGTTACATGATTGGTATTACGATTAACATAAATAAAAAAAATTAATCCAGGAAACTCTTGGATGTATGTGAGATAAATTAAGGAAACAAATAGACAAATTCACTTTAATATGGTAAGAATGAGCCTGTATTATTAGAATGAACAAAACTAAAGAGATTGGACCAGTGAATAAACACTGTCTAATAAGTCTGACACGTCGCCATTAAATCATGTTCTATAGTCAGAATTGATTCCAGCCAGCCTGGTCGTGATCAAACAAAACTAAAGATATGTCATCAGAGATCATAAAGTACGCTTACGAGTTAAATTCTGTAATTATTACAATTTCTTAATTCAGTTTATCTTCTGTCATATCTCTTGCATTAACTTCATTGCCTTCTTAATTATAGATATGTAATTAGACTTCCTTAATGTTAGAAAAGCTATGGTAACACAGTCAAAGGTTTGAATGGCTTGAACCTGGTCTGCCATTTTGTTTCCACTTGATCAGGCAAGCACCAGTGAGTGTTTTTAGGTGCGCTGAGAACAATTGATCGTTACACTATGGACAGCAGGTTCTTGATTATTTTCAGTTGGTCGCAGCTGGCCCATTATCTCAGGACGATGTAAAGTAATAGCTAATTCAGTTTCACATCTATTTCACACAGTAATCGCTCCTGATTGGATAATCACCCTCAGAAATAAAAGGTCAGAAATAATATAATCACCCTCCTATAATGTGATTCATTCGCATTATGTTATATGGAAGCATGTTATAAGAAACCCAGAATCAGTAGGGGAAGAGTGGGGTTGGTTCGGACGAAAATCAAATTTTTTCTCCCTATGGGTTAATCATGAACCAAATAGTGAATGTGTATATCACATTTTGTACTCTAAACCCAAGGTCAGTGGAATATAAGGTCTCGCAGTGCGCAGGGTGGGCTTCACCACAGGGAAGCAACATGACGTCACGGGTACCGAGCACAGCATTGCCTGCATTTAAAAACACTGTAATTGAAGAATCTAATGGGAAAAGAAATTGTAAGAGCAAGAAAAACACGCATGATAAATTGTAATAAAATGCTTTAAAAATCTGCCTACACAATATCTTTTTTTATTTAAACAAGGAAATAAACAAAAGAGTTTATAATTAATTTTTTTTTTTATTTCTATTCATGAAGAAGAATGCGGTTCATATCTCTTAATGTAGTATAAGTTCTCGACTTAACAAATTTATGTATAATTTCATGTGTTAACATGTAATCTTTTTGGTCTAACGCTTTTTCAGCTAGCTGAAAAACGTTGGTTATTATTTTTTGTTCTATTCTTAAATTAGAACCATGGAAATTTCATAAATGTCGTTCAGTACTTCAGGAGCTTTTAGTAACTTATTAGAAAGATAGCTTAAATACCCTCTTGATAGCTGTGATACCAATAAAATTCTGCACCGTCTTTAGCTTATAACTCCTTAATAAATTTTAAAGAAGCCCAATCAGACCTTAAATTATTAAACTTCTGGTTATCAAATAATAATATGTCCTTAAATGTAAAAAAAATCTGTATATATGCGTTTTAAATTGCACTCTGATTGTAATGCGAATTTGTTTCTTAAATATCATGATTTGAAATGTAATAATCTTGAATGTAGTCACTGTCCTCTCTTAACTTATGTCGAACACACAAAATATTTGGATATTACAATTGATTATCGTTTATCATGGGATTCCCATATAAGAAGTTTATTTGTTAGATTAAGATCTATAACTTTTATAATTCGATCATTAAAAACTGTCTTAACTTTTAAAAATCTGATTTTAATATATAATGTTTTCTTTTTAAGTACATTACAATATCTCATCCCAGTTTGGGGTGGAACTTATGTGACTCATTTAAAACCAATTATAAATCTTTTTAATATGCTGACTCGTTGTATCTTTAACAATAATGATTTTCGTAAAAATCAAATAATGAATTTTCATCAATTTTATCTTTTTAATTTGGCAAAATGTACATGTAATTATGTAAAAATGAAACAGCCAATTTTCAGACATTTTAATTATAATTTAAGAAATTCTAAAAATCTGACGATTCCAATTGAAATTCCAAAGCATTCTTTCGTTTTCCATCAAATAGATTATAATTATAAAAAATTGTTTAATGATCTACCAAATGAAATAAAATTATGTACTGGTGGACGAAAATGTAGATATAAACTTAAAAATTGGATTATGACTGTCAAAAACAATTAGTATTTAATGGTTTTTATATGTTAATCAGTTTTAATTGTTGTTACCGTATATACTATTTTATTTTCTTTGATGCTTTTCCGAATATACGAGCACTATGTGCTCATGGGAAATTCATCTTACTATATATTTATATGTTTCTTACATTGGAATAAATAAATAGATGGTATGCATGATGACGTCACGCATCAAAGAAACTTGTTTTGCCGCCATGATTGAGACCAAGTTGAGACCTTCGAGCATAGAAATAGAAGGAATATGCTCGAAGATTAGGATCAAACAAAATCAGCACATCTTTTTTACTTTAAAAAGTCAATTGCAAAGTAAAAAATAATTTTTCGTGCCTCTCACTAAAATAGGAATTCATAAAGTGTTATAAAAAGGCAAAAGTATGGCGGAGCGTAATTTTTTCATTTTAAATTTTAATATTAAACGCCCGCTGTTTTTTTTTTTTTTAATTTGATGAATTCCTAATTTAATGAGAGGTATTAAAAATAATTTTTAACTTTTCATGGCACTTTTTAAAATGCATGCTTAATTTTTTTTTATTTTTTATATTTTCTTTTTAGTCATGGATTTCCAATTTTATCCCATGCTTTTGCTACAACTATGTAAAAATGAAGAAAACTAAATACTACAGGTGACCCATTCCTTACCCCCAGCATGAAAAATTAAATAAAAATCGCCTTCAATCCTTTCTAAGAAATTCAAATTTTGAAAATTTTTATGTTCTCACTGGAAATGAATCAATGGGCTATATTTGAATAATTAATTTTTTACTAATTATTTTTGAAACAATAATTTTTTTTATCCATCTCAGAAAGCCCTAGAAATTTAAAAACTAAAAATAACTTAAGAGCATATGAAAAATATGCAAACAAATAATAATAATTAAATAATTCTGAAACAAAATTTGAAAATTTTAAAAGTAAAATTAAGAAAAGAAAAACAAAATTAGAAAAAATAAATCGAATGATACAGTAGAAGGAGAAAATAAAAGTTTACAATTACAATAATTCTTTTTAAAAAATTTAAAAAGTGGAAAAAAAGAGCTTATATTTAAAAAAATCTGTTAATTGAGCCTCTACTGTGTTTTATAAAAAAATTGGTTTTGTATGTACCCTCTCTGCATGTTAAATTAACCAAAAACACAACCACAGTATAAGAAATAAAGCTATGAGTGGTCTCAACTATGGCGGATGGGCGGAGTTTTGCGCAAAGCACGTCATGCGTGACGTCACATGCATACCATCTATAAATAAATAAATAAATAAATAAATAAATAAATAATTCAAAATATTGTTTTTCGAAATTTTTGTGCTTTGAAGCCATTCAAATAATCTAATCCTTCTTTTTTATTTTTTCTCCAACATTTGCCTTTTCGGATATACATATGCTAAGAAATTATAAAACCACTGAGCTGACGTTGGGAATTAGTGTGAAAAAGAGTTTATTTGATCAAAATGTTTTTTACGAATAAACAAAATAATGTTTATTCTATAATATGAAAGATCTCATGTTTGATCTTTAGCTAATTTGTATCGTAGATAGGCATCGTAAAATAAATTTTTATGCTTGTGCGCGGCAAATATCATGTAGAAGCGTGCTACTGGGGAGCGATCTTGGTGCCGGTGACGTCATCTGCGCAGTAGCGGTGAATTTTGGCTCAAGAATTGCGGGACCTTTCTTCCACTGACCTTGTCTAAACCTATCGTCATTTACCTGTACATGTGATTTTTCATAGTTACACAATAATCTATAAATTTTATATATTTTAAAAAACCTCTGCAATGACCGAAGCAACCCCTAAATGTGGGTTGCTTCGGACTGTCGCGGGGCTGTTTCAGATAAACTACTTTTCGCCATTTTAATGAAATACAAGGTAACTTTATTATCAAAAGAGCACGAAAATATTATCACAACTTGCCTAACATTATCACATTATAAAAAATCACAATCACTTGACTAGCAGCTTTGCTTCATTTAGAAGCAGGGCTAGCAGATGTGACATTTCTACTGCGGCTTTCATTTACTGTATCTTCTGGTGCTCGCTTCATATATTCCCTGGAAGGAAGATCTTGCTCTCTTTTCCTTTTGTAAGTTCTAACCAAACGCATCCAAACCAACTCTTTTTGTTGTGTCTGAATCAACCCCACCACGCAAGAGATCAAATAAAACCATGTTAAGGCCTAACGACACACACATGGCCAAAATGAAACTGCAACACGTTTAAGTATAGTATTGTCCCTCAGGAATAAATGTCTAATTGTTAACATTTCTCATATAACCTCTTGACAAATTCACAAACAAATCTACCTCAAAATTTTTTTTTCATACTCCCGAAAACAAATTTTATTTCTTATTTACTTACCTTTGTTGTGATTGTTCTGGCAAATATTTTTTCATAGTCTGTATAGTGTCGCACACTAGGGATAATCTTTTAGGCAGTGTGTTAATAGTTTCTACTGAAAAAATCGATTTGTC
>JAHWFO010048480.1:353061-376127 GCA_023313115.1 Rhysida immarginata | reverse complement strand
GAATTACAATCTGAAGAAAATGACTGTGAGGTAAGATACCCCTAGTACTCCTATGGGTGGGGGTGGGTAGGGGTGACATCTAAACTTGTATCAATCTTTTGCGTGAAACATTGTTATCATGGAAACCAGTGTGGTGATGATGTGATAATACTTTCAAGATGATGCAATGATAGAGCATTTTGTTGTGTTGGCAAAACATTTGTTTCCAAGAATTATTAACAATGAGCAGATGATTTACAGGGTCTTTCTAAATTATCTCCCGTATTATACATGTTTATTACTCAAAAACAGATTTTAACGTGATTTTTTTTATTCAAAAAGAAAAACTCAAAAAGTTTCTTAGCATGCCTTAATAAATTTCAATGTGCTCCCTATTTGTGCGTGAAGGACGACAAAGCGAAATTTGATTTCTTCCCATGTTCAGGCTAGAATTTCGGGGGAGATTTCCACGATTGTTTCAATTATTCTGTTCTTGACAGTTTCAATGTCATCAACGTTGGTTTTGTACACTCTGTCTTTCACATATCCCCAGAAGAAAAAATCCAGAGGGTTCGCATCAGGTGAGCGAGGGGGTCAAGAGATTAGCCCATCCCTTCCAATTGATTGTCTTGGAAAGTTCGTATCAAGGCACTGCCTAACTTGCAGGCCCCAGTGAGGAAGTGCTCCATCTTGTTGGTAGACTATGTTGGGCTGCAGTTCTTCCACCTGTGGAATCAGGTAGTTCTAAAGCATATCTAGGTAGGTTGCAGCAGTAATGGTGTCTTCAGCGAAAAAGAAAGGTCCGATTACTCGATCATGCATTAAACCCATCCAAATTGCTAGCCCGAACAAGGGAGGAAATCGTGTTTCGCTTTGACGTTCTTCACACCATAAATGGGAGATACATTGAAATTTATTAAGGCATGCTAAGAAACTTTATGAGTTTTTCTTTGTGAATAAAAAAAAAATCACGTTAAAATCTGTAATAGGTTTTTGACTAGTAAACATGTATAATACAGGAGATAATTTAGAAACACCCTGTACTTAGGGCATTCTCTCTCACAGAGAAAAAAAAGATACATATCAGTTCTAACAGAGTCTCTTCAGCTCTAACAGGTGTTCAGACAAATGTTTATGTCTGGTCCGAACATTTTCAACAAGGCTTTGATTATTTTTAAGGACAAATGTGTGGCCATGATCAACAAAACATTATTGCAACTCGGCCTGCTTGTAGTAGTACGAGACCGACAAGATGTATTTCACGCAGATTACATATGAGAAAAGAACTACAACGTCAAAGAGCTAAGTACATACGTCAAGGACAAAAAGCCACTTCTAAATCAAGATCAGAAAAAAAAATATCCAAATAATCATTTTTCTTGATGGTTCTGGAGGCACAGGGAAAACATTTTTAGCCAATTCTGGTGAAAATCAGGGCTCAGGGAGAAGTTGCTCTTGCCATTGCCTCTTCAGGAATTGCAGCAATGTTAATGGAAGGAGGGAGGGCAGCCCAATCTGCACTTATGTTGCCCCCTTTGATATTGCCAGGCAGAAAAATCTTACCTGTAACATAATCAAGGCATGTGGTCAAGACATGTAAATTAATCTCATGGGATGAACGCACCACAGTCCACAAGAAAGCTCTCAAGGCCCTTGACGTCACTTAGGAAATGAGAACCTGATGAGAGGAGCTCTCGTACTCCTATGTGGAGACTTTTGTCAAATTCTGCTCATCATCCGAAAGTCAACACCAGCCATCAGATCTACGCATTTTTAAAACATTCATTTTTGTGGACACGTGCAAAAGATAACTTTAAAGCAAACATGAGAATACATCTGGGGGATAACAGTGCTCAATTTTCTCAAACAAACTATTGGAGATCGGAAAAGGTAAATTAGCAGTCGAGTCTTCTGGCCATCCGATTTTTGTAATCTGGTGTCGTCCGTTGCAGAGCTAATAGATGCAATCTATGGAGCTGTTTTCCAAAATTATCACTATTTGAACTGCTTGCAAGAGAGGGCCATTATTGCTGCTAAAAATATCCATGAAATAAACAATCAGATCCATGTCATGTTACCAGGTGTAATCACTAAATACAAGGTCTATCGATATCGAGTATATGCCGATGAGGTCAATAATTTCCCACCAGAGTTCCTAAACTCACTTGATCCGACTGGATTATCACCACATTGTCTTTTTACTTAAAATGGGATCTCCATTTATTTTACTACGGAGATAAATAGCCAAAATCTTGCAATGGCACAAGGTGGTGTGTAACGAAGATGCTGGGCAATGTAATTGAAGCGATTATCTTAACAGGAAAGGGAGAGGGTGAAACGGTTTTTATCTCACGGATACCATTCAATCTGATGCATCTCCCTTTTAACTTTAAGAGATTGCAATTTCCAGTGAGACTTGCGGTCTCAATCATGATGAACAAGTCTAGTAGTCTATTAAGTACTGCAGATGGATTTGAGATCGCCATGTTTCTCCCACAAACAACTTTATTTTGCTTGCTCAAGGAGGGTTCACCCAAGAATTTATTCATTCTTGCTCCTGGAGGTGAAACTAAAAATGTTGTTTATAATCAAGTTTTGAGTTAAATTAATATCATAGTGAATTTGTAAAAAAATTTATTTTACAGAGGGTGGCAGGAATGAAGATGAATGGTTTTGAAAATTTATTGTAATTTATTGGCACAAGACACAGTAATAAAACTACTCAATTTATTTTCCCTGGTTACTATAGATTTGCCGATAACGTTTTTTTACCAGGAACCCAGAGCTTTATTAATAAGTTCCTGTGGAATTTTCTTGCTCTTATTCTTTAAGCCCATTTAGACTTGTAGCTTTGTGACCCCCACAGTTTCTGTTTTAAGAAAAGCCAAGCAAAATAGTTCATGGAGCCTGCGTCTGAGATTGGGGCATCCATTTGTCGGAGTGAATGTACTTCACTTTTCTTTTTTCCAAGAAGTCAAGAGTTTTGTGGGCTGAATGAGCAGGGGCAGAATCTTGATTGAAAATGTGATCACCCTTCAGATATAACTTTCGAGCATCGGTGTCTAAAAATGATTTGATTATGTGGTTGATGTAATAATCTGTGTTTATCCAGGCTTGACAATTTGCAAATGCCATTATACAAAATCACTCCCCACACTATGATGGCTTTGACCAATCTGACAGTTTTTGTTGACAATCATTCGAGGCTTTGGTTTCCCATGTGAACTGTAAAAAACTCTTCTCTGTCCCCTACACCCCGTTGAATAGAACCATGACTCATCGGTGGTAATAATGTTTTTCAAATTTATCAGAAGAAAACTTGTACAATGGCAATGATATCTGGTGACCTCTTCTCAATATTGGATGTTGAGATACCATGAACTTGATTATATTCCCTCCTTACAAACTTGAATGTATTCAAAATATGATACCCAAATTGTTGACCTAGGAAGGTTCAGCAATCTGGCCATACTTCTTTGACTCGGTGGATTTGCAGTTTTTAGCCTATTCCTGAGGCGTTTTAACTTAGAAGCACCTTTTCTTCACTTCTGGTACCATGATTATAGTGGCTTCTTTACTCAGCTTCGATGCTCACAGTCTGATTTGAACGTTTGATGAATTATTTGTGACCATTTCGTTTGCAGAAGCTGCTAAACTTTGCCTTTTATTACAGGGTCTAATTTGGGAAAAGGCATGTTTCCTTTTCAACAGTTTAGCTTTCAGAACACTTCGCAAGAAGTGTGTGTATAGAAATTTGCATATTAGCCACTTGAAACAGTATGGTGCTCCTACCAAAACCTTTCAAAATCGTTCATCTTCATTTCTATACTGCAATTATACTTTTAAATATCTGTAAATAAAATTACTTACATTTTACACCATAGATAGAATATTTTCTTTTCCTGCCTAATAGAAGATCGGGATAAATATATACCTGGGCAGCACCGGGTAATCAGCTAATTAGTGGGTCTGGTACAGGCGTCAGATCAGTACGGTGGAGTGTGCGATAACAGTTATACGACGTTGGGCCAAGAAGTTGCGTACATGGATCGCTGTATGCGGGCGTACGTTATCATGCAACAGACTCCACTTTCCACTCCTGTACATCTGTGGGCGAACATGTTGGATGCGCAGCAGTAAGCGCTTCAAAACAGTTTCGTAGAATTTGTTGTTGGCGGTTTGCCCTTGAATATGATGTGAGTGGCACACACGTCTTTTGACTGCCCATAGCAGACTAATCTGCATCGGTTTCTTGCTCTCCTTGCTACATTGGTCTCTCCCTGTGCAAGCTTGTGGCTGCATTTTTATCTCGCGTTGCTTTTGAGATATCCGTCCATTCACCAAACTTTTTAGGACACACCATGTAAAAATCAAAAATTCATACCGCATTATATGGAAACACGTCGGCCATTTATTAAAAACCATTTCTATCGCTTTATATTAGACATTCATTCATTTATTGATTGATTGATTGTTAAATCTAAGATGTAGCCTAGTTTCCAGTACCATTATTATTGTTTTCTTTCCAAATCTGATACAATTTTAAAATCATAAATTAGAAACTCTAAAAGGTAAAATCAGGAGCAATTGAAGTTACAATTGAAGCTTATGTTGAAAATGGGAGGGGAAATTCAGTGGATAAACAAGGGCACAGTCAAGATTTTCTTGTGGAGATGGGAAGAGAATATTGTTGATTTTTTAAAAAATTTCATTAATTTGCAGATGTTAAAGAACTTCAGTATTAAGAGTGATCTTGGGAGAAAATTTCAAAAATCTTGGGACTTTTAGCCCTGTAATACCAAGCTGACAGGTCTTTAATTCTTATTTACTGTTTTAATTTTCTCTTTCAAGCTCCTTAACTGGGGTCTGTAATTTCTCCCATTCCCAGGAGAAAATCTTAGTTGTGTTCCTGAAGAGGGATATCAGTGTAATTTAAAAAAAAAAAAAAAAAGATTTATTTAAAATATTTTTAGAAAATTTTTTCCCTTGCAAGGATATGAAGTAATTGTAACATTGCGAAATGATTTGATCCGTAAATAATCTGCATAATCAGCCAAGCTGAATCTGGAATTTAAAAAACAAAAATTAATTAAAAAGTAAAATTATAAGCATGTGTTTTGAAAGATGAAGAAAAAATAAAAAAAAACTATCAGCATAATTAGTTAAAAATAATTATTATTCTTGATATCCTCCTATGAATTCCAGCATTTGAGGAGCTGCATCTTTTTTGCTTGTGGGTCCTAGAGATTAATGTTTTATCCTGATATAAAATACATTTAAACTGTCAAAAGGTATGTGTGGAAAAAAAAGAAAAGAAAACAAATTATCAGAAATGATATTTCTCTTACGATTCTTAACGATTTAAAATTGTTCAAGGAATGCTACTTTCGGATATTCCAGTCTTAATTTAAAAACAAAAATGTGAGTATAATATACATATTCTTTAAATATTATAAATATTTCTTCAGTGTTTGGTTTCTTCAGTTTCAAGAAAGTTTTCTTCACGCTAGAAAAAATTATTTGTTGCTTTAAATCTTGAAATAAAAATTCAAATCATTAAGGAAACATTAAAGTAAAATTCTTCAGCCTTTAATGTTAATCTAATTTAAATTGTGACAACACCCACGTGTGACGAGATGAACCTGATGTGAGCTCCCTTCTATCTATCTCTCTTGTATCAATATTTGCACAGTGTGATTGATGCTCATGTATACCCCGTCTCCACTTTCGCCACACATTTGCTATCCCCAGGTTCGTCTAATCACTCCTGGACTCAGAATGATCTAGCTGAACACAAATAATCTTTATTTAAGTTATTTTGATTTGCCTTATGTTCACTCTCCCTCCCCAAAGCAATATATGCCAGAAGAGAGAAGCTACTGTTACAGGGAAAACAACAAATTTTATTTCTTACTGAATAAAAGTAATTACAAATAGATGAAATGGTTTAGTAGGTAAGTTTAAATGGTTGATGCAGATGATCATTAAACATGTCAAAAGAATTTAAGTAAACAAGCAGGCAATTGAAAAGTAAAATAATTCATGCAATTTGATAAAAAATAATACTTTATGATCTATAATGAAATGATCATTAAATAAGATGCATTCAGGTAAGTAAGATTATGTAGAGTACAAAATGTGCCAAATTTAACCTATTAAATATCTTTCTGCAATCTGAAATAATGAATTAGTTTGCCCAAGTTTACCATCATTCTATTTAGTAACTGAGGAGAATGATCGCTTAACGCAATAATTGTCTAAAATTACAAGCGTCTTTACATTGCATTAATATCTTACTCAATTAACTCTAACACTTGCACGGCTGGCCTTATTATCTATCACAAATTAGTTCAGTCACTTACTGTGATGTTGATCATATAGTGTAATTGTCTTGTCTTTGAATCCATCAGCAGTCACACAATTTGCCAGTTCCTAAGCTCACATGCAGCTTGGGTGTCTCTGCTCCTCCTCCAAAGGTAGGCTCCTGCCTGCTGTCTTTCATACATACTCATTTCGCACCCATGCTTCACTTCTACTTGGCCTTCTGCATTCATGCTCCCAGCATTTCTGGATTATAATCTTGTCTGGTTACTGGTCACTAACCTCCTCATCACCAGCTGATTTGATGATCACAGTTGGTTCTCGATTCTCCAGGCATGGAAGCACTTCAATCGTACCTCTTCACTCACACTATAGTTCAACTTTAAATTTTGCCAAAGCAATTTTGCAGTGATGCTTTTCAGATCTAGGTGAACAATTCTACGGGATGCAATTCACAATTCCATGCAAAATGTCATTCATCACTTTTCTCTTAGGGAAAGTTTTTACTTATTTCATTACCAATACTCGTTCACTCCTACGCAAAGCATCTACATGCGTCCCCTTATTTTACTCCTCATGCCGCTTCTCTTTTTTGGGGGGGAATAAAAATTCGATCACTTCCTTTCGTTTTCCTCCCCTCAGTCACGAATTCATTCTTTCGTTCTTCACCCATTTTTGGGCGAACTTTTAAAGCAGCTAAGGACAACACGTCCCCTCCAAGGTACAAAAAAAAAATAAATAAAATAATTTTGCAATGGAAAACAAGGGCATTAAGTAGCTTAAAAAAAATTGATCGATAGAGAGAGACTGGTCACAGAACATAAAATTAGATGCATTAAATTTATAGTGGTGGTATGGCCATACCACCATAAAATAAACATAAAACTTTATTTCCTTTCTTCTTAAGAAATAACAATTAAAATCTTCAAATTTACACATTAGACAGTAAGTAAATAAATGATGGGAGCTACTTGGAGAATCGTTTCCTAAAAACAAGAATCGTTCACTACACTGGACAGCTTATGGGGAGTACATAGACCATTAATCGTTTCAATTTATGTGCATGTACGTCCATTAGTTTCGGAGATAGTGCTCTATACAGGATATAAGTTAATTTTTGGGTGTTACTTGGAGAATTGTTTCATAAGAGCAAAGTAAGACTAAAATGATTTTGGAATTTTGTAATAGACGGCATATATTTTGAGAAAAATGACTTTGAGATGGGATGGCATCAAGTTTTGTTCACACTGCCAGATACTTAGTTCATATGAAACAATTCTCCAAGTGACACCCAAAAATTAATTATATTCTGTACAGCCAAAAAAAACTCTCCAAGCATCCACTGGTGATGTTTTGAAAGGCTACAGCAGTGTTGTTAGCAGCAGGTCTTTCCCCAGGGTAAATTCTCCACTAAACATTGATGCACTGCTGCAGGAATATTTGTCAACAGTCCATGAGGGATAGTCTTGTCTAGTAGCTTTGGTGTGCAATCAATGCTCCAGTACATACCAAAGATGTTCAATGGGATTGTAGTTGAGTTTTACACCTCCATGTCTTCAAATTATGAAGTAAGATTATTTCAGAGGAGAATAACATTACCCCTGTACCCCTGTTTCAAGAAGGGAAGAAGAACATTAAGGGGATCAATTAACGACCTTTTACGTTTGCTGTTAGGACTCTCCAATAACGCACAGTTTGGGTCAAATAGATCCGTTTCTCTATTGTTTTTTAATTTCCCAGTCTGACCATGTACACAGCGAACCATTCAACAATAAACAAATGCATTCGAACTAAAAAAAACATCTACATTGAAATGTGCAGACTACCTGTTTGTGTGTGTTTAGAAAGTTATTTTTCATCAATACTTTTTCCACACTTTTGGTGCCCCTTCTTTAACAAAGGGGGCTTTCTGGGCAACCGGGAAACCCCCCTAGATATGTCACTGACTGTCTCACCTATAGCATCTACTTCGATTTTGCACCAATTTCAATCCATGCAACTATCGACTCTCGATTTTGGAAGCATGCACCAACTCCATTATAACTTCAAACCGGAAATAAAGGGCAGTCGTTATACTCGGAAAAAGTGTGTTCGTTGGCAATGTGTTCCAATCTCAGTGTTGTCTCGTATGTCGACTAAACATTCGGATATCCAGGTTCAGTGTTTGATTGTCCGGATTACCAACATATTTCAAAAATTTCAAAATAAAATATACTTTTTGCATATTAAAGAAAAAATTTCTTTTAAAACTGGTTGTTTCACTGACGATGTGCAACTTGGTGTAATAACAAATACATTTTCAAAAGAAAGAACACATTAATATATTTTTTTAAATTTTTACTTGTTTGTTTGAGCGTCTGAGATTTTTTCATCATTTAGATGGTGTCAAATCTTAAAAATAAACTATATTCGTAGAAGCTATAGGAAAAATGTAAAGAAAGTGTCGTTTTTGGCTTGCTTAAGAAGTGAACAATTTGTAATGTGGGATACAAATAAGGCATATTTGGAAAAATACATATTTTATATTTTTCTTCAATTTCCTTGATTTTATGTTTTCCTCGATTTTACGTTCTTTTAACTTTGTCTGCAAGATGCCATAAAATCGAAGTTTCACTGTAGTTTATTTAAGCACTTGTCATAGCGCTCTATGTACTTCCACATGATCACTTCATAGACGCTGCTGCCGGTGAAGAAAGTCATGCAGTTTTCACTTGTTCATCGTCGCTGAAATGCAACGATGCTAAAAGCTCTGAATAGTTGGGAACAACTTGACCACCCGCTTTACAGTCCGGACCTCGCATCCAGTGGCTACCACGTGTTCCAGGAGCTAAAGCGATGATGAACAAGTGAAAACTGCAGGATTTTTTTCACCAGCAGCAGCTTCTATGAAGTGATCATGCGGAACTACATTGAGCGCTATGACATGTGCTTAATTAAACTTGGAAACTATGTAGAAAATTAGTTAAAGATACATAAAATCTGGTAAAGAAAAAATTTTGAGATCATATGTAGTAGTTTTGTTTTGATTGCAAAACGAACCTTACTTTATGAATAACCCTCATATAAATAGTGCAAAATTGTGGTGTGGCAATTAAATATCCGGACTAATACAAATACTCACAAATAGGAAGTCTGAATGAAAATTCTGTTTAATATGATTCAAAGTAATCTCCACCAGACAAATACACTTTTGAGCATATTTGTACAAGTTTGTAAAACAGCTTTTAAAGTCCTTGGATGGAATCCTCTTGATTTCCGATGTTACGTTTTTTTCAATGTCAAAAACATCTTGAAATCGGGTGCCTTTCATAGCATTTTTCATCTATGGGAACAGGAAAAGTTCTGGAAGGGTCAATCCAGAGAATAGGGTGGATGGTTGATCTCTGAGATACTGCGTTTGGCCGGAAATCGCTTCCGCAAGCATACGAATTATGATTCAGCGGTCAGCAGTGACGAGTTTCCTGACTTTCTCAGTGGTTTCTGGCATTTGGATGGAAACTGGTCTTCCAGAGTGTGGGTCATCTGAAGTCTTCACTGCCATCATGAGAGCGACCAAACCATCAAATGTAGAGATGTAGTTGGAGCCAAAAACTGTTGTCATTGTCACTCAAATGTAATCGTTCCCATAGGGGGAGTTTTCAACATCTAATGTGTTTCCTTAGCCGACTTACCCAAGTTAAGGCAGAATTTAATGCAAGCCAGTTGTTCGTTATTTTTTTTCTCGACTCTACTTGTTCCCATGTATCGTTATATGACGTGCCTGAACACAAATCCTTTACACTGCTTAAAAAAAAAATATGTCTATGCAGCTGCAGTATGATAAGTGACTCATACAAATCATGTCTTGTCATGTTAAATTTTTGTTTGTATTTTATGCAGCAACCTCTGTCCGAGTATTTAATTGCCATACCTTGTATTTTTATTATATTGATACTTTTTTTGACATAGCAGAAAAAGTCAACATACTACAATATCTAAGATTCTAAGTTCCTGAAATTGCACACTTGTTACAATGCAATTGGATTAAGCCTAATAATTCAAAGCATTTCTCAATGTTGAAAATTCTAATGCAAAATAAACTTAATTGACCCACCTAGGTTCACATATATCTTTCTTCATATAAAGATGGTACATTTGACAGACAATAAAGAATATCATACATATATATATATATTACCTGATAAATGCTTGAACATCTACTAAAACAGTTGCATTCTCTGCATCCATAGGTAAGTAAACTGATGACTTGGGTAGGCAAAAATTCTGAAATCCCTCAGAAAGGGTATCCATCAAGGATGTAACAGATGATTCAAGCCTTATAGTATTAAATCAAACAAGTTTAGTGATTCATTTAAAAATAAATATTGGTATCTGTCATAATCAAAATATTTTAAAATATATTGTCGTCTGATCAAAAAATACCCGAACTAGCAAGATAACATTTTGTTTACAAAATATTCTACATTGAATGGTTTTCTTCAAATTAATTGCTGAAGCAGCTACAATACCATTGTCAATACCTTTTCTGCTTATAGAAACTTTTTTTCTAAGAATTTGTAGGAATTGCTTTTAGGTCAGCACCAAAGTTTTTTATATACCAGGCAGAAAGACAAAAGCAGCAAGGTATATCATATAATTTTCTGCTTTGTGGTTTCTACCATTGATTTTACGCATGTGGGAACCACGCTTAAAAACTTTATTGACTAGAGATTCAACTCTACTGAAGTACTTGGAATTCTTTACAATAATTAATGTTATATTGTTTTACATGTTGAAATGCCAGCAAAGAGTGGTTCCCACATGCATAAAAACAACATGGAATTCAATAAATAGGATATTGCACGGCTCCAATTCTGTTCCCATGCCTTTTTCGGATCCCTCCTTACTTACCGTATTTTCGCACCTGTAGCCCGCGGGTTATGTGTTTTTTGTATGAAAATTTTTCAAAATGCGGGCAACACGAGATGCGAGTTATACATTAAACTTACGTTCACACTATCACAGTAAATAATACTTTTTTTGTAGAAATTTAACTTGAAAATCATTTACATTTAGGCTGCTCAAACAATAATGAATGTAATAACAGCAAAAATACAACAATAATAACAGTATAATAAAACAAAAAATAAAAATTAAAATATCATCAAACAAATAATAAAAATTTGATTTCGGAAATTTTCGGAGTCATTATCTCTAAAACCAGATGCAAACTTCAATACAATAGTGGCTTATACATGTATTCATATTAAGGAGATAAAAATATTATTTAAATCATAAAAGAAATTCATGTGTCATTTATTTACTATTAATTTTCATTTTTTTATTTAATTTTTTAAAATTTTATTTTTTTTATTGCCTGTACGTAATCCTGTTTCGTACGTCTTACTAGAAGCAAACTGATCATGTGATTAATCTTTTGAAAATGATTGACCCTTATCATTTTTCGTAATTTCTTCTGTATAAAAGCCTCCACGTGAAAGCTTTTGTTTGTTATTCTATAACAACTTTTTGAATATTCACCAATCAATCTTTACCAAAGTTTTGTCATCATTTTATATAAAGAAGAAAGAGAGAATGGCTCCTATCAACAAACGACGAAGTTTCACGGGTGAATTGAAACTACGAATCGTTGAATATGCGAAATCCAATGGAAACAGGGCAGCAGGCCGGGAGTATAACGTCGACGAGAAGTGCGTTCATATGTGGAGGAAGGAGAAAGAAGTTCTTAAAAAAACTTCCAAAGAAGAAACAGGCACAGCGTCAAGGAAAAGTTCACTGGCCACAACTGCAAGCAAGGTTGAAAACGTGGGCCATTCAACAACAGGAAAATGGCTGCGGAGCTTTAACAACAGCGATTCGACTGCGGGCTATTGAAGATAGCCGGGAGCTAAACATCACAAATTTTACAGGTGGGCCTAATTGGTGCCATAAATTTATGAAAAGGAACAATCTTTCGATTAGGATGCATACAAGTGATGGCCAGCAACTGCCGAAAGATTGGGAAGCGAAACGTTCATCCTTTCGCGATTATGTTGAAAAAAAGATAGGTGAACTTCAAATAATCAGTTCAAATATAGGGAATACGGATGAAATTCCGCTATCATTTGATGTGCCTGCAACAAGAACAGTCAATACAACTGGCGAAAATCTGTGAATATCACCACTACAGGAAACGAACGACTTCATTTCACTGTTGTTTTATGTTGTGTGGCAGATGGATCCAAAGTGAAGCCAATAGTGATTTTTAAAAGGCTAACTATGCCAAAAGAAACCCTTCCTTCCGGTGTGTTTGTTAGTGTGAATGCGAAAGGATGGATGAATGAAGAAGAAATGGCTGCATGGATTGAAAACTGTTGGAGGCGACGATCAGGAGGATTTTTCAATCCAAAATCGCTTCTCATTATGGACAGCATGATAGCACACTTGAAAACCAGCTTAAAAACTTCGCTTAAAAAGTGTGGCCTAACTAAACTGTTGCAACCACTGGATATCAGCGTCAACAGAAGTTTTAAAACCGTCATTAGAGAAAAGTGAGAAGAGTGGATGAGAAGCGGCATGCACACGTTCACAAACAGCGGCAGAAGTGTGCGAGTGGATTTTGGCTGCATGGGAAAGCATTCTCTGTCGACAATTCAAAGGGGATTTCGGAAGGCTTTAGAAGGCGAACTTACTGAAAATAATATTAGTGATGACATTGGAATTGAAAACGAAGAAACTAAATAATGGAGTTGAACTACAAGAAAACATGGGCATTCATGATGAATCGTCTAATAGTCTTATGCAATTGCCTTCTTCTTCTTCATACATGACACTATTTAACAGCAATAGCGATGAAACGGATTTTGAAGGTTTTGAATAATTACCTAATCATGTTCTAAAGTTGTATTATTATGAAAATAAATTATAATTTATTAAAAATTAACTAGTTTTAATACTTATTTCTATATTTAATATTTTAAGTTTTAAAAAAAGCGATAGCATTTTGAATTTGTTAGGCCTAACTATATACTGCATAAAGCAAATCACAAAAAATTATCCGTAATAGAATATCTTCGTAGCTTTTAGTTTAAGAAAAATTTAGTTAATAAATCAGTAATATTTACGTATAATTTTCAAGAAAATTAAAAAAAATTGCATTAAATTTTAATTCCTGAAACTGCAGACTGTCTGAGGTGCAAGCTATTTGAGCAAGTCAAAAACGAAATGCATGTTTTGTATAAATGCGGGTTATACGAGATGCGGGCTATAGGCGTGAAAATACGGTACTTCTAATACAATATCTGACTTCCTTGAGACTTTATCGTCTTCCTCCTACCCGTCCCTCCAATTAAATTACCCTTTTTCTTTCTTCGAAGCCTTCTGCTTTCTTCACCTCTCCTGCCTCCGTAGACAAAACTTCTTCAGCTATTAGTCAATTAAAGCCTTCCTCATACTCATATCCCCGGGTATTCGCCCTGATGATATGAAAGACGCTATAGTAGGATTTTCCTTCCCCCTAACCTATCTTTTTAACACCTCTTTATCTCAGGGATGTTTTCTTCCATGTCTGCCTCAAGCTACAATCATCCTTATCTTCAAGAAGGGCGATTCTAAAAATTTTGCTAATTACTGTCCGATTTTGATCCTCTCCGTTTTTGCCAAAATTTTTTAGAAGTTATTTTACTCTCACCTATCTCATTATATCTTCACTAATAACTTACTATCTTTGTCAAAGCATGGCTTTACTCCTAAGCAAAGCACCTTGACCACATGTTTGGATCTTTTAGAATACATCACTGCTAATATGGTTGAAAACAAATTCATTGTTTCTGTGTTTTTAGACTATTCAATCCACCACCATCTCTTAATTTATAAATAGCATCTTTCTATAATAAAACCCCTGGCAAAAAGTATGGAATAATTCATTCATTGTCACTTGGCATTCATTGGAATTATTACGAGATAACCGTTCAGAGAAGATCAATGATCTTTTATTTCCACATCTGTCAAGTGTTTGTAGAGTTATGTATTTAATCTCAGCTGGTTCGGCCGTTCCGGAAATTAATTACAATTCATTGAACAAAAGGACTCGTGGCAAAAAGTACGGAATAGTCCAAACCATTGGAAAAAAAGTATGGACTAAATAGGGATTAACGAATGAAAACCAATATGCAAATGACAGAATGACGTTAGGTACATCACATGACTGGGATATGATATAAAAACAGAAGCTGCACGTTGTTAAGTGGCATTTAACAGCTAAAATGGCTAAAACACGTTAACTTAACACTGCAGAAAAAGAACTCATTCTGAAGCTCAAATTTGACGGTTACACGCAGCAATCAATTGCCGAAAAACTGAAATGCTCCCAGGGAACAGTTTCCAAAGTCCTATCTAAAAAGGCCAAAACGGAGACCGTTTCCAATGCAACATGAAATGGAAGGCCACGAGCCACATCTCACCGGGATGACCGGACGCTGTTTGCCATCGTCAAAAAACGGCGTTTCTCCTCATCTAGCGACATCAACAATGCATGGAAAGCTACAGGAAAGCTACATCAACAATGTCTCTGACCGAACAGTGCCAAATCGTTTGGCAGAGAAGGGTTCAGATCATCTAAAGCGAAGACCAAACCATACATGACCGAGAAGCAGAAACGAGAGATTACAATGGGCGAAACAGTATAAACAATGGACTAACAATGAACAGATGAATCAAGGGGTGCCTGGGGTATAGTGACAGCCACGGGCGTTTTGTTTATAACAGGCAACCGCACGAAAAGTTTCAACCGGACTGCCTTCGTTCTGTGACCAAATTTCTAAGAGGATTGATGGTGTGCGGAGGTATCACCCATAAGGGGATGGGGGAACTTGCCATTGTTACATGCAATGTCAATCCAGAAGCATACATCGATATCTTGGAAACGTTTATGTTAAAGACTGCAGAGGATCTCTATGGCGACGAGGACTTCATTCTTCAAGATAACAACGCATCATGTCATCAGTCCCAACAAATGGGAGTTTGGTTACAGGAAAAAAAAGTAAAACGTTTTTCCTGGCCAGATATAAATCCAATAGAGAATGTTTGGGCAATCTTAAAGAAAAAGGTCGCTATGGAAAAACCAGCAAACTTGGAGGAGCTGAAGACAGCTATCAAGAAATGTTGGACAGAAATTGATCCCCATCAATGTAAGCAGTGATCAGGGCCAAAGGAGGTCCTACCCAATATTAATGGTTGATATTCCATACTTTTTTCCAATGGTTTGGACTATTCCATACTTTTTTCCAAGAGTCCTTTTCTTCAATGAATTGTAATTAATTTACAGAACGGCCGAACCAGCTGAGATTAAATACATAACTGTATAAACACTTGACAGATGTGTAAATAAAAGATCATTGATATTCTTTGAACGGTTATCTCGTAAAAATTCCAATAGCGCGACGCCAGGTGACAATGAATGAATTATTCCATACTTTTTGCCAGGGGTTGTATATTTGGCCTGCCTCTTGCGTGGCTTACAGGATTTCTCACCAACTGACGCTATACGCTTACGATTAGTAATTACTCCTTCACCGTCATCCGGAATCAAGGGGTGCCTCAAGGCTCAATTCTATCCCCACTCTTATTTAATTTATTTATTAATGATCTCTCTGTTATTATGTCACCCCTTTTTTCTATCTTTTACGCAGATGATGCTACTACATCTTATGCAGATAACTATTTTTACTATTCAATCCATAATAAACGAGGTACTCGCTAAGTTATACCAGTGGAATCTCATTAACCAATTAACCTTAACTCTAGAAAAGACCACTTATATTATTTTTCTACAGCAAAATAAGCAGTGCACCTCAGAAGACGTCTTGCTTTATTATAACCCACACTTACTTTCCCCTTCTACTTCATTCAAATATTTGGGAATTTACTTATTCTCTAACCTTTCCTGGGATTTTCATATTAACGCATTAGCAACTTCACTCAATCAATGTTTAGGTCTCTTCGTACGATTACATGATCTTCCTCCAACTATACATCTTTTATTATATTTTTCTTTAATACACTCACCACTTTGTTATGGAATTATATTCTGGGGTACATCCTCTAATTCAAAAGATTCTTTAGATCATTTCTCAAATTATGCAAACCGGCCTCCATTTCTCAATTATTTAATCATTACGGAATTTCTACAGTATATCAGTTATATATCAGCAATTTGGCCACCTTTACTTATAAGGCGATTTCTCGCCAAATACACTGGCAGAAAAAAAAAATCCCAACACCACGAAGGACTTGTGTTAGATGAATGAAATTTGGACAGTATATTCAGCTATGGTATTTATTCAATTGATTCAAGTTTCAAGGTTACAACTTATAGGGGGTGCCACCAGCACCACCCTGTACATGCAAATGAGACATTCCAATGACAGATATAAAGGAGATCAGGCGCACGTCTGTGTCACTTCAGACACTTGTGGACGTGTGTGATAGAGTATGTAAAACATACCTCGAAGGCGACTACAACGTGAATATGGGCAGCTAACCCAATTCGAACGAGGACGTGTAGTGAGCCTTCGAGAGGTTGGACTTTCGTTCCGTGCTATTGCAGAATGCATGGATCGAGACGTTGCCACCGTGTACAACTGTTGGCAGCAGTGGTCCAGGGAAGGCAGGATTACCAGGAGACCAGGATCTGGACGACCCCCAGTCCCAGCTGTGGCACCCAACGTCACTCCACGCACAATTCGGAACAGTCTCCTGGCCAGGAACCTCCACTCCAGGCACCCTATGGCATGTTTGCCTCTTACCCCTCAACACCGTGCAGCACGTCTTCAGTGGTGTCAAGCCAGAGCGACTTGGAGGGCAGAATGGAGGTCTGTGGTCTTCACGGATGAAAGTCGTTTCTGTCTGGGTCAGAGTGATGGTCGCACAAGGGTCAGGAGGAGGAGTGGGGAAGTCCTGTTACCGAGCTGTATCCATCGTCGGCATACTGGCCCCACCCCTGGCGTTATGGTATGGGGAGGGATTTCCTACGACAGCAGGACCCCCTGTGGTGGTTATCCCAGTCACCATGACGGCAAATGTTTACATTCGGATGGTTGTTGAACCCATTGTGCTGCCATTCATTACTGGTATACCAGGGGAGCTGTTCCAACAGGATAACGCTCGACCCCACACTGCTGCTGCAACCCAACGTGCCCTTCAGGGTGTCCACATCCTACCATGGCTAGCACGATCACCAGATCTGTCGCCCATCGAGAATGTCTGGGACATGGTTGGACGCCGTGTCAGGGCTCTTCCACAACCAGCAACAACTGTCGCTGATCTGACCATCCAGGTACAACAGGCAAGGAATGCCATACCACAAAATGACATTTGGCATCTCTACGACCGTATGCATGCACGTGTGCAGGCCTGCATAGACCAGCGCGGCGACTACAGCGGGTACTAAAGTCCGTGCTTTTCACCATGTACAGGGTGGCACTGGTGGCACCCCCTATAAGTTGTAATCTTGAAACTTGAATCAATTGAATAAATACCACAGCTGAACATACTGTCCAAATTTCATTCGTCTAGCACAAGTCCTCCATGGTTTTGGGTTTTTTTTTTCTGCCAGTGTATCTCTCTCTTCCCCGCTTTCTATTCAATATCATAGCGAACTTCACTCCTACTCAACACGCTCTGCTCATTTGATAAGAATTCCCTGACAAGAACGAACTATCAATCACGCAGTGTCTTATTCAATTCTATTAAGCTCTAGTCCTCTTCACCTATCAATTTGTGCCTCTCCCCGAACATCGCCTTTTTCAAATTTAAATTAAAAAATCTTTTATTTAACTCCTAACAATTCTAATCCACTAATCTTACATATTTTGTGGACTCAGTCCATTATTATTAACTTTGTTATTTCAATTGGTAATTTTGTTCTCTATCCAGGGACCTAACCTGTTGGCTATTAGGCCATACTGGCCCTGCATAGACATTTGTCTTTGTAATAAATTAAATAAATAAAAATAAAATAAAAAAAATAAAAATAAAAAACAGCAGAAACCACAAAACAGAAAAATTTTATGATGTCATTTCCTGCTTCGTCTTTCTGCCCGACAGAAAACTCTCTTATCATTGTAAGTTATGATGTCAAAATTTTTTTCTGTTTTGTGGTTTCTGCCACTGTTTTTATGTATGTGGGAACAAGGCTTTATATTATTTTTATTTAGCTTTTCCAAAGGCCATTTCCAATATATAAGTTTAAATGATTTGGTTACAATCTTACAAATTGGATACAAAATTTCACACAAATGTATTGTTCTTCAATTACATGAAGTTTCATCTTAAAAAGTGCTGGATTATAAATATTGAATTTCAAAAAAAAAAAGCACTATCACTATCATAAGAAATGACTTGCTGATGCAAACTCAATAATAATCAATTCATAAATACCATTATTGGCAATACAACATTATATCATTAATTATCACTTCACTTAATTGAGATGTGTGCGTGATCCAAGTACTTTTTGACCAGACCTAGTAATCCTTACTTAGATGTCATAAACCTTGACGTTGTACTCTTCAGATATTCAGAAATACCATTTTTTTTCACCAAATCCCATTTAAAAACTAAACTTTTCATGAGCGACTCTGTTTCAGAAGTACTGCACTAATTGAGAGATTATAATTTGTACAACTTAAAATTAAAATGATTTTCTTTAGTTGCATCTATCCATAACATTTTAAATCCCTTACCTTTAACTTTTTAATTCCATCCATAAGCCTTTTATAGCTAGCCTCCATAACATCTAACAAGTGCTTGCCTTGATCAGGATGCTTGCTTATCTGACAATTGTGCAAAATATTCAACATCTGGATAATTGAACCAGCTATAGTACTTTTGCCAACCTGCCAAAGAAGGAGATTACTTAAGAAAATGAATAGTTAATGTTATTTATAAATGATTTTATATTAAATAAAAGTATACTAAATATTAAATTCAAAATGAAATAAAATATAAAATTTGAGCATATCCAATTTCAATACATTGCAGACAATAGTGAGAGCTACACCGTCCATGACTTTCACTGTGTACACAATATGAGGATCTAAAGAACAATTTGAAGTTCTCAAGAAAAGAACATCTTTGGTGTACTCTGTAGTATTTGATGGAAAAAGTGAAACAATTTCTTCAGTCTACAAAGGAATGAAAGCACAATTTTAGAAACAAAATTTATCATAATACATAACTGTAAATAACAAATTCATTTTTCAACATAGAAAATGCAACATAGGGATAGTTTTATTGAAGTGCTATGCAAATTGGAGGACACATTGAGACAATTTTATAATGTGCATAATTGCAATTATGAAGTACAAGTGTAAGTTAATATATAAGTCGCAAAATGAAATAGCATCAAATTGCTGCAATGTGAAATTGTGCCATGAATATCAATCGTTGCAATGATCCTTTATGCAAGTGTCGGTATAGGTGGCAGCACCATCGTGTAATGGATACAGCACTCGTAATCACGTTTTCTCATAGGAAGACATGATCTGTGCCAATCGATTTGTTGCTATCGACGAAGTGGCTTTATATTTAATTTCTCACATGGAACAGCTTACACCAATGTGCAATTTCATAAAGTATGCACAATGGGTTCCTTGTAAGCTCACTGATCAAGACATCAGAATAGAACTGTCATTACAGCATCTCACGAGTATGCCAGATAGGATTGCGAGTTCCTTAAACATGTCATTACTGTGACAAAATCATTATTCACCAGTTTGAAGCAGAAACAAAACACACCAGATAGAGTGGAAACATCCCTCATCACCAAAACAAAGAAGTTTAAGGTTACCCAGTCAGCATGGAAAATGATGGTCACCATGTTTTGGGACAGTAAAAGCATCCTATTCGTGGAATTTCTGCCCCAAGGTCACACTGTCACTGCAGCCACTTATTGCAGAACACCGACAAAGTTAGGTCAGCCATTCGCAAGAAACATCCAAGAGCTTTGAAGGATGGAGTTCTTCTAATGAAAAAGAAGGGTCCAGAAAGAGCAATCGGTAGGGTCTTTAATATGCCTTCGACAATGTTTCAAGTATCACCTCATCCTCAGGAACTTTGACTGACTACAATTTGGCAAGGGGTAGAACACCCTGCTTTATAGTCAATGTCCACCAAGCAGGAGAAGAGTGTCCATAGTATGATAAAATTTAGCTCTGATTGGTGGGCTTACAAAATTGGTAATTACATAAAGAATGCATAGTATTAAATTACAGTGAATATTGAATTTTACAAAGATAATGTTAATTTTATGAATAACATTAAAAAAAAAAACAATAAAAACAAAATGATAAAAAATGCAAAAAGAAATGGTTCATTTTAGTTTATGTCAAGCCAGGAAGATAATACTGTTTACGGCATCTAGTATTGGATTTTTGTCAAAATTAATTTGATTATTTAATACCGTATCCTTATTTATCTTCAGACGTCTTCTTATAATTATTGCCTCATAGGTAAGGATTTTTCAGGGGTCTTTAACGATTTTCAATATGGACATTATGTCCTGCATCGGGCCAAATTGGTGTTTGTTGGAGTTGACATGGTCGGCGAATGTTGACTTATGGTCTCCGTTGATCCACAATCTCCTGTGTTCTTGGAATCTTTTTTTGAATGCTCTTTTTGTACATCCGATGTAGTAACATCCACATGAAGGAGATGTAAGTTTATACACTCCACTGGTTATGTATACATCTTCATGTTGGTTGTCCTCTTTTGGGTTTAGTACATACTTCAATTTGTTGGTGCTCTTGTAAGCAATTCTTATGCCTTGTTCTCTGAATATGTTTGTAATTCTAGTGATTTCTGGGCCCATAAATGTGAAAGTAGCATATTGTGGAGTTTCATTGTTGGGGACTTCTTCTTTGGGTCTAGAATCGAGGTTGCGTTTTGTCCTTTGATATATAGATCTGGTGATTAAATCCGGGAATGCATTTCTTCTAGCAATGTTGTAGGTCAGGAGATTCTTCGTTTTTATCCGATTATGTGATATAGTATGATAGTGCTCTATTGAATAAGTATCTTAAGGCTACTGTTTTGTGCTCGGGATGGTGGTTACATTCAAAACTTATAATGTTTAAGTTTTAGATTCAAAACCCCCCAGCACAAAACGGTATCAGGTCAGTTCGTCAAGAGTCAATTCATCGAGCGTCAGTTCGTCGGCGTCAATTCGTCGAGCGTCATTTCGTTGAGAGTGTCAGTTGGTCGCGCGGTTAGTTCGTCGGAGATCAATTCGTCGAGCGTCAATTCGTTGAGAGTGTCAGTTGGTCGGGCGGTCAATTTGTCGGAGGTCAATTAGTCGAATGTCAATTCGTCGACCGTATCAGTTGGTCGGGCGGTCAATTTGTCGGAGACAAATTCGTCGGTTATTTCAGTTGGTCGAGATAATAAATAAATGGTCGAAAATACTTTCATAAAATTCATTAACGAAAAAAAATTTTGTTACTAATTTATTTATTTGAAAGGTAAACAATAAATACCGTCACTGTTAAAACTCCATATCTATATACAGCTTTTGTAAGCAATGTGATATAGTAGCCACAATAAATCTAATCTTGTTGACGACATATGCCCCAAACTATTTATACCGCTTCAGTATCTTTCATTTTCAGAATGAAATTAATAACTGTATAAAATTAATTATCGGCCAAATTGAGCACATACAGGAAATTATCTTTTTATTAAGTAAAAATTAAATAATAACATAAATAATAAGTTTGCCGAAACATTTAATGTTTCCCCAGTTTAACACAAACTTTCACGTCACCTGTTCGCAGACTGGCATATGCACATATTCATAACAACATAATAAATAAATGGTCGAAAAAAAGCCTTTTAAGAACATTTATTAACGAAAATCAACAAATGGCGTTACTGTTAAAATGTGTATTTAAATACAGCTTTTGCATGTCATAATCAACAAACGATAATCTCATAATAAACCCAATCACACCCCCCCCCCCCGGGGGGGGGGGGGGGTTCAAACTAAGAGGTTGTCGAGGGTAGGATGAAAGCCCCTAACTGCTTATACTGCTTCAGTAGTCTTCATGTTCAGAATATACTTAATAATTATAAAAGTATTACACAAACTGATCACATACAGGAAATTAAATTTTTATTAAGTGAAAGTTAAATAACAATACTTGTGTGTAAAAAATTAAATAATAACATAAATTCTATGTGAAATACAACAAACTGATCACATACAAGAAATTAAATTTTTATTAAGTAAAAGTTAAATATTACTAGAGCTACAAGAGTGTAAAAATTAAACAATAACAAATACTACATGATTAATAACTATAAAAGAAATACAACAAACGTGCCGCGTAAGATCATCAGGGGCGGCTTGAAGCCCTGTGCGTGAACCTTCGGAAGACATTGCCAGAATTTTTAAACGGTATAGGCCATGCAATCAGATTGAATTGAAAGTCTACACCCTCATATTTATGTTATTGTTTAGCTTTTACTTAATAAAAATTTAATTTCTTGTATGTGATCAGTTTGTTGTATTTCACATAGTATTTATGTTATTATTTAATTTTTTACACACAAGTATTGTTATTTAACTTTCACTTAATAAAAATTTAATTTCCTATATGTGATCAGTTTGTGTAATACTTTAATAATTATTAAGTATATTCTGAACATGAAGACTACTGAAGCAGTATAAGCAGTTAGGGGCTTTCATCCTACCCTCGACAACCTCTTAGTTTGAACCCCCCCCCCCCCCC
>JAHWFO010048480.1:305250-348061 GCA_023313115.1 Rhysida immarginata | reverse complement strand
CAGATTTGGCGCCAACCGACTTTCACCTCTTCAGCCCACTGAAGAATCACCTAGGTGGTCACCAATTCTAAGATATGGAGGAAGTCTGTCTGGAAGTTACCAGCTGGCTACAACACCAACCACAAATCGCTGTAGGCTTTGAGGGACTCATTAAATGCTGGGACAAGTGTCTAAATCTTCATGGAAATTACATTGAAAAATAAACCAAATTTCATCAGGTGACTACTTGAGCTTTCATTTCTATGCCATTTTCTGGCTTATACAGGGTGGATACAAAAATGAGCCCCCCCCCCTTTTATTTTCATAACCGAAGCAGATATGTCAATTTTGGTGAATCCAATGAATAAGAAGTTGTTGGTGTCCTCTCCCATGGTGCACTTTTCAACATCCCAAACATGCAAATTAGGATACATTCAAATCCTATCTTAAAAACTGTAACAGATACACGAAAAATTCCCAATTAAGGACTTGTTCAGCATGGAATTCCGACAAAACAAAAGAAATATTTCCAAAATCCCATTAACAGATCACCAACAATCACATGTTGAATTTATTAGTTACCTCCCTATGCACTTCACAGATATTTAAAAGTTCAACATGCAAATCAAGAAATTACCATAATAACATTCACTTTCATGAGGAAAAGGAAATAAAATGCATGTGTCAGCATACAGAATAAAGAACAATTCTAGGATGGCAAGCTACACTGTTCCTGAAATGCTCAATATGATCTTCTGCTTTGGATTGTGATTGTTGGTGATCCGTTCATCGGATTTTGGAATTTATTTTTGTTTTGTTTTGTTCAGAATTCCATGCTAAACAAGTCTTCAACTGGAATTTTTCGTGTATCTGTTAAGGTTTTTAAGATAGAATTTGAATGTGTCCTAATTTGCATGTTTAGGATGATGAAAAGTGCACCATGGGATAGGTCACCCACAACTTCCTATTCATTGGATTCATCAAAATTAACATATCTGGTTCGGTTACAAAAATAAAAAGGGAGGACTCATTTTTGTATCCACTCTGTATAATGCCTTACCCTCGTAATAATTCATTACATGTATGGCATAAAAGCAGAAAACTGGTCACTGTAGCTATATTTCATACTTATCCAATTGGCATGAAAAGTTCTTTATATAACTGTTCTCTGAAGTAAAGAAGTTTTTAAGTGTGGAAACATTCTTGTGATGTCACCAAAAACATACTACATATGGATAGGCCTGCAGAATATTTCATCATAGGACTATGTACGAATGGCTGGTTTCTGCATCATATAAGGAGAAAATTGAATAGTTATGCAGTATAATTTGGACAGTGCTTGCTGAAAAGTAATAAGAGTCATAAGAATGGCACTGTGAATGCAGGCAGACATCAGAACACGTCAGATGCTGCATTTGACATCAAGCAAGTAACAGCTTCAAATTCAAACGAAGTCATTCGATGAGTTCTACTGTCATTTATGGAAGTCCCAATATCTATGAGGGGAAGTCAATAAATGGGTCATAAATAATCATAGGATAGCTGACAGTGGAAATTAATAATTTCTAAAGATGTCATTGGGTGTACAATCCAAGTTAATTGTACATCAATTTAGCAGACACTAAAATTCTGTTTATTTCAATAACAGAAAACAGTTTGCACAAATTGCGTATGGTTACTGAATAACCATTCCAGGGTTCCTACTGAAACTGTGGTATTCGTCTTTCATCTCCTTCATTCCATGAGAGTGATGTCTGTAATGGTAATCCCCATGTCAAAGCAATAACTCAAAATATTGCAATAAATCACAGCCAAGCTAGGAAGACTGTAGGGAAAACTTTTCTTTATCTGATAGAAAAAGCATAAAAAAAACCAACTTCATTAATAGAGGTATCTCCAAAGTTAATGGATTTACAAGAGGTCATCAAACTTTGCAAAGAGATACCATAGGCTTTATCAACCTAACATATGCAGAAAACAAGGCTGTTCAACAAGGGACGTAGAGATATTTCCAGTTTTCTTGGCCATGACACCCCTTGTAGAGGCAATGTGCATGTTCTGTTTTTGTGCTACAAATGTGTCATTTCACATCTGGTTACTGAAGAATAAATTATGGCCTCTCATGTTCATTTGGATGGTAAAGACAAGAGGAAGAATTCTCGGATGTCTTGAGGCATGCCTGTATCAAGTGGAAGTATCGCAAGCTTTGCACGTTTCAAAAAGAGTTATCTACAGGCTGTGTAAGACATTTTAACAACAGGGAAATACAATATCATTTCAGAAATGGTCATCCACGTTGCACCAATCCTGGATGGCCAATTTCTCACTCTTAATGCCAGATGCTATAGGCAATCACTTGCAGGAACTCTCGGTAGGGACTTAATGGCGTCTACAGGGACATCTGTTTTGAACACAAAGTCTTTAGGCAGATTTGTGAGTTCAGGCTTTATGCTCGAAGACCCATGCAATGCATTCCATTGAACATGTCTCACTGATAGCATGATGGACATTCAACCTGGACAGTGGGGCTGCGTCATGTTCTCTGACAAAGATTAGAACTTTGGTACAATCATGACTGGTATTTTCATCGTGACAATGCACCAGCTCACTCAGCATTGTCAGTTCATGAGTTTTTAGCCAAACATGGAAAGACTGGCTTTCTCATCCCCCTGCTCTCCTGATCTGGCTCCAGCAGACTGTTCCCCAAACTGAAGGCAATGCTGAAAGGAAATAGATTTGACACTATCTGCAACACATCTGCATCCTCCCATGGAGTAATGATGGCTGCCTTCAGCTGATGCACATTGTCAAATTGTCGTTCATGTGCATAAACGGACTGCAAAGAATATTCCACAGATTTTCCTTGGGGTTCAGGTCAGGAGAACAAGGAGCCCAGTCCAATACAGGCACACCATTGCCTAAGAACCACTCCCAAATTGAGTTAGCTGTGTGACAAGGGGTGTTGTTTTGTTGGAAAACCAATATGGACCCCAATTTCTTCAGCAAAGGGCAGTAGGTGCATTTCAAGCATCTCTTGATAATTGTACTGGTTCATACAGTGTACGAGGAAGGCTAGATTGCTTTTCCACCATTTGCGAAGCAACCCCACACCATTAAGGATGCCCCTCCTTGTTGCCTCTTGGAGAAAACTTGCTCCTTGAAGAGACTTAGGACCATTTTTCCACCCATCTGCTTGTGTAAGTAAGCTTCGGTTGACTCCTCTTCTTCTTGTACTTAAGCAAGAAGCAACTCTGCCCAATGTTGATTTATTCACTGCAACATTAGAGCCACGTGCCAACTGTCGGAGAGATGACCTGTTGCTTTTCAGCTTTCTAATAATTAGTCTCTTCTGCTTATCAGAAAGTTTCTGTGGTCTACCAGTTGACTTTTTCTTTTTGTAATCACCACTGAGCTGTAGAAAGTTGTTCACCACTTTCGGAGATGGGCCAATCTTGCTGGCTATGGCCCTGTTGTCAGGTTCTGCTTCTTGTAGGTTGTAATAAGGCCCATTTCTCGTTTGGTCAACACCTTCCCACTATCTATGCTGCTCTGATGATCTGGACAGTTGATTTGGTCACAGGCCTGTCACAAGCAGGTTACTGTTAGTTCCATTAACAACATCACACAAGGCAAGGACATATTATATGCAATATCTCAAGAGTAGTCCAAGTATCAGGAATTTTCAAGGGGTGAGGCTATTTTTATGGAACAGCAGATTTCCATTTTTTTAATTTAGATTTTTCTGTTTTGTTTAAAGTAAGATATCCGATTAGAACTTGGTGTGTAATGTAATTAATATTTCTGTAAATACATTAATGAGATGAACAGTTAATTTGATTTTATTTTTACGAATTTAAATCCATGAATGGGTGTGAGGCTATCATTTTTGGAACTCACCATACATTTAAAATTAAAATGTGAAGACATTACATGCTATCATTTTATCATATAGTTGCGCTTTTACCGGCATGCTGTTTATATTTGAGGATGACCATGGGGCCGTAAAACACCATTTTATATGGCATGTCGGAGAATTCGACACAGAAAATTGGGTTTCCCCCTCTCAATTAGGCGCTTGCTGTTATACCAGATAATTTCTGTTTCATCAGTTTGACGTTGGTTTGGCGATGGCAGATGATTTAAGTTCTGGGGCAATTAAGCCTTCTTCTTCTGATAAAAATGACGGCATCAAGACAGACAAAAGCAACACCAATATCGAAAGTTATCATACACACTGAAGTTTAAGATAAAAGTTCTTCAGAAATTGGATGAAGTAAATGGAAACATAAGAGGTACCACACGTTTTTTTCGGCATTCCTAGATTTAGCATTCAAGATTGGAAGAAACAAGGAGAGCAGCTGGAAAAACTGATTTAAGTGTTTCTATATGCAAGAGACGTAATTTACCTTCAGATGAGGCTTCATTGAAAAAAAAAAAAACAGAAAAAATTTCCCGAACTGGAAGAAGCACTAGTTTTGTGGGTGTGTGAACAACACCTTATAATGGCTATTCTGTTATGGAAAATCAGATATGATTAAAAAAACAAGCCTTATTTAAAGAACTCAATTTAACTGAAGTTGAAATGCTTCTTAAGGTGGGTTGAATTGCCTCATCACAGCGTGATCTATCCCATCATTCAATGTGTCACTGAATGATGAGACAGACCTTGTAAGCTATTTATCAAATGCAGCTAACACTATGCAGGCCCATACGAAAGATGATCTTTTAAAAAATATCCTACTTTCATCCGAAACAAGAATAAACTTGATAATTTAATGTTATTTTAATGCAATAAAACTTTGTTTATAAATTAAAGGTAATTATTAATTATCGGAAAAACTTCACATTTTGCAGGTTTTTTCACTTTTTTTTTGGCATGCCGGTTTAGAGACCAGAAAAAGGAGACAGGAAATTTGGTGAACCTCAGGCTTTCCGGCATGCCGGTAAAAGTGCAGCTATATGGTAATGTTAGCAAATAATATACACTCAGTGGCCAATTTATTATGAGTATCTTCTACTGAGACAAATTTAGCACATGATACTGTATTGGTTCAATTCATTTTGGCATAGATTTTATGAGATGTTGTTAGATGGCTTGAAAAAAATATATCCAATGAACTGCAATCTCTAACTTTCTAGGATTTGATGGTTGTGAATCCAGTTGCCTGACACTTTTTTTGAATCATCACATAAATGTTCCATTGGACCGAGATTGGGTAATTGTGGATGGCAATTCGGTAAATTAATTCTCTAACATGCTCTCCAAACTATCTTCACACAATGTAAGTTTTATGAGGTCAACATAACTAGGTGGACTAATAAAAAATTTTTTTCTTGTTTCTGTAATCTCTTGTTAATGAAATGCTTTTAAAAAATGAAAAATTACTAACTTAATATTTTCATTGGAAAAATTACTAACTTAATATTCATTGGGAAAATTACTAACTTAATATCAAGTTAATATACTGATGAAGATTTATTGATTTGAATTGAATATTTTTGAATTCATTCTGAATTATAATGATTTAAATGAAAATGACCAGTGAGAAGGTTGATTAAGATCTATGGTAACGATTTGGAAAAGAAAGTTTACATAGAAAACCCTTTCCCCACCAACAATTGTGTTCTATTTGGTGACCCTGTTTGTGGACTATTGCCCTGTATTGTATTTTCCACTGTAAAAGTGATGTCTGCAGAACAGCGAGGCTGATGTGAGTTCATCAAAATTTCTGATGGTTGGGTAGGAGAAATTCTCAAGCTGTGAAAGCCGGATGCCCACCTCCCATTGGACTTTCCACATAACAACTTGGCTGTCTTTAAGACACTTAGTGAGAGTATGGCTGTATGGGTATCTGCGATAGCCCAATTGATAGAGGCATCGAGCATATGACACTCGAGGTTCCTGGTTCGAATCCAGGTCACAGAATTTTTCTTTCCATTTTTTTAAACAATACCATTCGAGGCTGATGTTGTTTCATTCCTGTTTGCAGGCTTTCCAGAGACCCTCAATGGTTGTTGGATGGCATCGAACAAGGGCTCATTTCAATAATCCAACTCCACAGAAATCTATCAGGGGTACATCTGGTGAATTGGCAGGGATATCATGAGAGGATATAATGTGAATTCCAGTTTCATTTTCCAAATCCAACATAAACTAAATGGCCAAGTTAGACACGTGGCAGAAGGCTTTGTCTTGATACAGCCAAACTCTGCTTCTGCCTTATCCATATAATGTGAAGATTTCCTCCTGGAAAATTGGACTGAGAACACGCTGCTGATAGTAAAGGGAGTTAACCTTAGCCTTTCCTTCTGATTGTGAGTTGGTGTTGTATGAGTATCCTTTACCGTAAATCCTTTTGAAAAACTTTACTTACATTCCTTGGACCACTTTTGATATGACTTCTCTCCCCACAGAAAATTGCACGAAGTTTATTGCAATCATTGAGATAGACATAGGCTTCATCCAAAGTAACAACATATTTCCATCATTCTGCTGCGAGGCAACCCTCATAAAGCCTCCTACAATTACTTTTCCAGCATGGCATCAGCTTATGAACACAACTCTTGCAACGCTTTTCCAGTTGTAAATCTTTGCTTATTATTTTTTTTATGGTAACCTGTGATGTTGCTACAATGTTTGTAATCCCTCTTTGGGATGCTGGATTTTCACACGGGACAACCTGCTTGACCTTTCGAATGACATTTGGTGTTCGGTTTGTGGGAACTCGAGGATTTTGTCGTTTCTGGCCAGTTGGAATTAACTTTCACAAGAATTTCCTTTTCCATTCGGTACTGCCGATATACCTTTCTTCTTGTGTTTTACATGTGCTAATTATAGCAGTAATGTCTGATTTTTGGAGATATATTTTCTTGACATTTACTGCTTTTGAATAAAACACACCAATGCAGATGTGATAGCATTATTTTACATGTTTTCTAAAATGTTATGTGTACATAACCTTACATTCACACAATAAATCGTTACTAAAGATCACAATTAACCTTCTGTATTCAACCTTCTGAGCACTCCCAAAACTAAATCACTTCTTCACCATCTATTGATCTATGAATATATTAGTTTCAGTATTTGGAGAGCTCCTTCTAGGTGTTGCATTTTCTCTGAGTAGTGTATTAAAATTTTTCTTTAACCTCCCCACAAGTAGGTGAAAGTGAACGTAAAGTTGATTCAGCTTCTCGTGCCAAATTTTCTAGTTTAGGTAATGCTTTTTCAATGGTTTTCATGCTAGGAGGTGTTCCACATGGACTGAAGAACTAATTAATAAAAAGAAATCAGTATATTAAGTAAAAAATTAGAATGTCTGTAACATTATTTATAAATAAAAATGAAAATATTACAATAAGAACAAAAACTTTACTCACAGGTTCCGAATCACTACTCTCATCACCATCAGTATAATTTGGAACTTGCAGAGAGTTTTTCCGTTTCTTAGATTCATCTGGAGCCTTTCATTAAAAAAAAATTTTTTTAATGTTAATAAAATGTAATGATATGTCAAATACTATCAAGAATCAAGGAAATTACAGATATATTCTTAGGGTTATTCTAGATGGTTTTGTTAGGCCATAAACCAAATCTACAAATTACATTCAAGTGATCACAGCCACTTGTAATTTTCATAATAATCTTAGTTCTTCAATTGCCACTGTTTTTGAAAGTTGAAAGTATTTTTAAATCATTTGATAATTTAAATTTAATTATCATCTGGTCTGCAAAGTCTTTTCGCTTTTTGAAATATCTTCTCCTAAATACAGTAAAGCATTTGTAATTTTTTGAGAGAAGAAGTACTTGTGAGCACATGCACATGTTGGTGCATGACTGAATCATAAAACAATACTGGACAGCCAATAGCCATTATGGGAAGCAAGAATTGGTCATCACTAGCAAATTAAATCTATGAAGCAAATTTTTCAAGAGCTCAAGAGTGACGGTGCAAAATACTGATTGCTTCAACTAACTGTGAAATGATATAAGGACAACCAGTAGTGTTGAAATCCGACCCCCGGAGTGTAAGACCTCAATCAGTTCATATAGCAAAGATGTTAAAACAGGTACGAGAAAGAATTCATTGCAACCCTGTCAGGCACAGAGAAAGCTTGCCATACAAAACAAGATTTTTCCAATTGATGCATAAACTGATTCACAAGGATCTCAGACAGAAATGTTTGAAAAGGCACAGAGCCCATTTTTTAAACTCCTGCCTGGAAAAAATGGGTTCTTACTCAAGCCTTACTGAAGCGGTATGCAAATGCACTTAGTCAAATACTGTTTACGGATGAAAAATATTTCAATATTGAGACAAAGGTAAACAGCCAAAATGACAACGTGCTTGCACAGAGTGCTGCTGAAGTTCCCTCAAGCAGGGTTCATACTAGGATAAAATATCTACGAGTCAATTTGACTCCCAACCTTGAAAATTGCGAGTCAAATTTCAGAAGATGCAAGTCAAAATTTAGATTCTTTCTAAATTCCATATTTTTTACATGCATTCACAATCTCTATAGTTGCTGCCATATTTAATGAGAAATGTAAACAAGACCACATGTGACAAAATGAAGTGAGGTTAAAATGTGATGAGAAAGATATGGGCTGATGATATTCAAATTTAACAAGTCAATTTTGACTTGCTGATCAAAAAATCACGAGTCAATGTTTAGCAAAAATGCCTATTTGACGCGTAAATTGCGAGTAAGTGTGAACCCTGCTCAAGTATCCGAAACATTATGCACCAACACCATCCACCACGGGTTAATGGTTTGGTGGGGAGTGATGTTCAATGAACCACACCATTGCACTTTTGTAAACAAATGGTGAAAACTCCATTAACGAAGTTTTGGAAGCTGAAATGAAGACACTGAACTGGTCTCCGTTCAGAAACATCTAATGGTGTTTCCAACAAGATTCTGTGCTGACCCACAAAGCCACATGAACATAACGATGGCTGCATGAAAATGTACCCTCTTTCATAAGCGTCGAAAAGTGGCCCTCTTCAAGCCCCAATTTAAATCCATGTGATTATGAACTGTGGACTAAGTTAGATGTAGAGGGCTGTATATTCCCCATACTAGTATCAAGTCATTGCAATGCTCTTCATAAAACACAGTCCAAAATATCTCTGGACACTATTCATGCTGCTAGTCAGACAGATTTTGAGCCTGTATAAAAGCAAAGGGAGACATTAAATAAGAGTGTTCATATTTGAAATAAATCATTATAATTCTCACATGAACAGTGCTTTCCATTAACAAAGATAAAAGCTTTCGAACTTTGAAAAAATATTAATTATAAATGTTTTGATCTGTATTTTGACAAAAACCAATAATAAAATAACTCACTAGAAAAGAATAACTTGATATAGTTAGACAATCACATACAGGATGATTCAGTCAATTTCTGATCATTTCAGTACTATGGTTTATTGACCCATTAATGTTTACATACTTAGCATTTCAGTATGATATTTTCGGCAGTTCGGAGTTTTTATTCCCGTGGAAAAGTCTTGATGATATGCTCAATGTGGCCACCAAAATCGTTTTGAACTGCTCGCAGCCGAATGGTGAAGTTCTTGATAACTCTATCCAGGATTTCTGCATCCACAAGGGTGCAGCAATCGACGATGCTTTGTCACAGCTGGTCTAGGGTTCTTGGTGCTGTAGTGAACACACTGTCTTTAAGGAACCCCCAGAGATAAAAATCACATGGGTTTAGGTCAGGACTCGTAGGGGACCAAAGAAAGCCACCCCCGAATCGATCTGGAAACCTGTTTGAAATGATACGATTTCCGAATTTCTGATTGAGTAAGTCTAGCATTTCATTAGTGGTGCTAGACCCATCCTGTTGAAACCATTGATGTCGAAGCGGTATATGCCTCCTTCGCAGCTCGGGGATGAAGAAAGTTTCCAACATGTTAAGGTAAGCCTGTGACATTACGGTGCCCTCAAAAAAGAACGAACCAATGATGCCTCTTTTGGAAATCGCGCACCAAGCCATAACCTTTCGTGGATGAAGAGGTGACTTATGGATCTCATGAGGGTGCTGGGAACCCCAAAAACGAACGTTGTGTTTATTAACGTCACCTGACAGATGGAAGAAGGCCTCATCTGACACCCACAGGTTGTCCACAATGTCCTGATTGGCTTCCATTTCTGCTCCAAACTCCATCGCAAATTGTTGTCGCTTCTGTCTTCCAGTGTCTGTTAACTCCTGATAAACATGGAATCTTATACGGGAACAGGTGCAAATCCTTTCTCAAAATTCGCCACGTCGTGGTATATGACAACCCTTCTTCAATGGATAAGCGGTGAACAGATTTTTTGATAGGGGAATCGACCAATCTTGTGCGAACATTTTCGACAATTTCGGCCGTTCGAACACGAGCTTCGCTCCCGCCTTTTTTCTTGCCTTTAACACATCCAGTGGCACGAAATTGCTTGACAAAATCCATGATTGCTTGCCTGCCTGCTGCGTCTTGACACTTATACTCCTTCCGGAACTTTCTTTGGAGGGTTACAGGTGATTTTGTCTCGAAATACCATTCGACAACCTTGCATTTCTCTCTGTTGATAAAGCGGGCGCCATTTTTCAACAATACGATTTTCATGCAGCACCGTTGCAACAATACAAACTCCAACTATTTAGGAATTCGATATGGCACTCATATTCTTTCAATTGTTAATCCCTAATGCATGTCATTCGAGTGAAATGGTCAGAAATTGACTGAATCACCCTGTATCAAGCCAATTATTCATTTTATTTTTTACATAAATACCTGCAAAATACTTATTTCTGCAGCTGGTTTATCAGAGAACATGGAACTGATAGATGGAGAAGGACTGCGACGTGGAGAACGTGGAGGTTCCACTCGGCAACTTGGATGATAAGTGTGGACCAGCATGATCAATGTTAGAAGATCCGATGTTAAAAGTTCACTAGCATTGCGACTAAATGTTAAAAAAATATTTTACAGGTATCATCTTTGTCAAACGTGAGTAAAATTCTCTTAACAAATTTCTTACTAAAAACCATATACATGATGATTCAAAAGCTTGAAACAACAGAATTTTTAAAAATTATCAGCTCTAAAACCAAATTGAAGCGTATTGTATGTATGTTAAGTTCTGGTGGGGAAATTCATCATCTGTCAGTGCAGATGTTCATATACCAAGAACAGAAGAAGGGTGGGAGAATATGACACAACATTGAAATCTCGGGTGCCATGTTCGGAGTTGGTATAGCGACACCCTCGGAAACCGAACGTGACATCTGGTATTATAGAAGAAAATTAGTCTTAAGTATTAAAATTCTCCACCTTAATGCCTATAACAAGTTTGATGTCAGAAGTTGTTACTGATGTAACAAGTTTCGTAATATTCGAAACTCGTGTGGGGGTGGGTGGAGGCAGGCCCCTTCTACAACCTATTTTTATGCTCGAAGGGGTTGCCACATATGTCCATGATTCGTGTTTCGTCCCCCCTTCATCCATCCCTGATATACATATCAGCCCGATCTATTAAATTAATTAACATTAATGAAATTAATTCAAAGCTGTTTTTCCACTGAGAATCTATCGAATGTATGATCAAATTTTCTGAAATCTTACTTCTTAATGAAAAGCACAAACCTCTTGTCCACAAAATATTTTTAACCACACTTATACGTAAATTTGATCTCTTTGAGATCATTACTCAACGCAATAAAGGAGAAAAACAAAACAGGCTACTTATAACTTTGGCGGTCCGAGCCAAAGGTTCCTGGTTCGATCCCGGGCTGCGGAATTTTCTTTCCTATTTTTCATCATTATTTCGAACAGCTGAGGTCGGCGTACCATGAAAACCCTCACAGATCAACTAATGATTTATTCTTTATATATATCGTTTACTTATTTTAAGGTAATAACGTGCAGTCTGTTTAACCATCATTTTTTTAAAATATTTTTACATTCTAATGACATGTTTTTTGTATTTTTTAAATAAGTATAAGGTTTTATTAAAGATGCTATCTTATTTTTTATTTTTTTAATAAAATACAGTTTTATGATACGTTTTCCATTACAGTTAACGATATCTCTTTCGTTTATTTGCTGGCCATGAGAATGGCCTTTGAATGTATATAGTCTTGAAAAAGACTTTTTGAATTATATCTAAATTCAGGCTAAGGAGATTGTGGTATAACGTTAATGTCATTCCACTCTTCTGCTTCTTCACTGTTGCTGTCTTCTCCATTAACATGAATTATTAAAGGCTCCACTTGATCTTCAATCAAACAGTCCGTTTCCCAATATCGTTTTTCCACACGCAAAATGTGTTCTATCGCTTTTCTCCAATTTTCAGGAGTTACATTATCAATTGCCGTTCTCGTTAGTTTTTCAACATCAGCAATCTTGAAAGTTGTATTCTTCTTCCGTATATATTCTTTTACCTGTGCCCAAATAAGTTCAATGGGATGGAGATCACAGTGATAAGGAGGTAGTCTTATCACTAAATGGCCGGCATCGCTAGCCAGTTCATCTATAACATAGCGCTTTGCTGTTTTGTGTTGTTTGATAACATCGTACAGCTCACCTTTTGACATTTTTACTTCGGTAGGTATTCCTCGTAGGGCCAACCACTCTATCATATCCGATTTCCTTGTCTTGCTGCACGGCGCTTTGGCCTTCTCCACCGAGTGATATGGGGCATTATCCATGACGATTACTGTATTTTTCGGAATATTTGGCAGCAGTTTTGTTCTAAACCATTCATGAAAACAATCCCCATTCATTTCGTCATGGTAATCTGCGGATTTATTTTTTGACCGAAATAATAAACAGCAGTCGTTCACAAACCCTTTATCGCTTCCAGCATGCAAAAGAATGAGACGGGAGCCTTTACCCGTAGGAATGAAACGCCCGCGGTAGGGTTCCGAGCTCCCTGGTTGAGCACAGCTTTTCTCGTCGTGATGCCACTGTCTTTCACGGCCATGGTGTGCATTAGCCCACGTTTCATCCAGATATATGAAAGTACGTGTGGGGTCCCTGCGTAGCATTTGTACTTGCCTTAAAATACGACGTCGTTGTGCGATAACATCTGTCCGCTCGATGTAAAATTGACGGTGGTTGATTTTGCCGTAATTCATATGCAATTTATCATGCATAATGGTGGCGAAGGAAGTTCTCGATCCGACGTAGTCAGTTTTTTCTCTAAATTTCTGGTACACATTTTTCAGAGTAGGATAATTACCTTCTGAGTGTATTTCGGATACACATGCTCGTGCAATCGAGAGGTCAAAGTCATCCAGATTCGTTGTTCGAGATTCCCTGGGCCTTTTCTTTCCAGGAGTCGAAAAGTGAGGAGAGGGGGTGGTAGCTTCGCATGAAGACACTTCATTTCCTTCTTGAACAATTATTCGAACGCAAGAAAAAGAAACTTGCGTTTCCTTGGAAGTTTCTTCTATCAAGGCAGATGAGCTTTTAAAACACTGTTTTCCTTTTAAGTAGCAAAATACGTTCTACACAATCTCCCTAGCCTGGCTGTGAATAGTTTTTCCTTGTTTGGCTGAAGAGCTGTTGCACGGCGGCGCCATTACAAATTGACTTGTGTAGCCGCTGAAGGAGAGATCCCACAAAGCATTGCGGGTGAGTGAGTAGTCGATATCAGACCGGAAACACGCCCTGTTTTTCTCTTGTTGACGAGGTATAGCGATGTTTCCATGCGAGCATCGGATGGGACCCGGGAGCGTATATTCGAAACGCACGAGGTGCAGACCATCATTTGCCCTCTAGTGACGATAAACGATGTAGAATTGAATGTCCAGTGCCAATTGAATTGTCGCGAAACCTGTAACCGGCCGGCGGGGAAACCAACTGCCCCCTGTAACCAAATAGGTTGGGGTATATATCAGCTTGTTAGAGGCACAGCCCCCCAGTCTTTAAAAAAAAACCTCAGTCCGAGCAAAAAAAAAATAAAAATAAAAATAAAATAAAATAAAACAGTGCCAGTGTAATCTAGTTGGACTAGTAAACAAGTTGGACTCCTGGAGGGCGTAAGGTTATGTTTATTGTCACTAGAGAGCGAATGATGGTCTGCACCTCGTGCGTTTCGAATATACGCGACCCGCGATGAAACCTTTATCACCACGCCGTCCACAATTTTAATTCTTTATTATCTAATATTATCTTCGGCTTCGTTTATCCTGACGCATTAATTATGGTTCCAATTGAATTGAAAGTCCTACACCATCAAATTTATGTTATTGTTTACCTTGAATAAATATTTTATTTTGTCGTATTTCTTTTATTATTAGTTATTATTCACATAAGTATTTAAGTTATTATTTAATTTTTACACTCTAGCATTATTGTTTACCTTTTAGTTTTATTTTCCGTATGTGAATAGTTAGTTGTTTTTCTTTTATAGTTATTAATTACAAGAATTTCTCTGAACAAGAACGATACTGAAGCAGTTAGGTGTAGTAAATGTCCGGTGTGGTAAATGTCCAGTGTGGTAAATGTCCAGTGTGGTAAATGTCCGGTTCCCATTAGGTTATGGCAACGGAAAATTGGATGGGAGATGGATTTTACAGTAAATCAATTAAACAGTATACACACTTTACAGTTTATAATACAGTACATTATATATTGTGATGTGTGCATGTAGTTTCTCAAAAATGCATTACATTAAAGTTGAATTTTCGAAATTATTATAGTAGGCCTACATGGGATCCGTTCATTTGCCCCAACGATATTTTCGACCAGGAAAGTTCTATTTCCTGAAATTGTCCAAGAACGTTTATTAAACTTCAAATTAATATTTATTACAGTACTTTAATTCATGAATATATATTATGTACTGTAATAATTTCTAAAAATGAACGTACATTAATAATTCGTGTAAGCTACTGTAACTGTATATTTGTATTTTTCAAAATGAAATGACCTATTATTATTCTTTATAAACCACCATCTGTACTTTATTAAGAAACTTTTTGAAGAAACATGCGATAATGAATCGGATTTTTAAGTTCATATAAACTACTGAAACTGTATTTTTGCCTTTTTCAAAATGAAATGACCTTTTATTATTTTTTTAATAATGTAAAAATCCTCTGAATAACCTGGGTCTTTAGAATTAAAAACTTAAAAATCCGATTCATTATCGCATGTTTCTTCAAAAAGTTTCTTAATAAAGTACAGATGGTGGTTTATAAAGAATAATAATAGGTCATTTCATTTTGAAAAATACAAATATACAGTTACAGTAGATAGTGGTCGAAAATATCGTTGGGGCATATGACCGGTTCCCATGTACTATAATAATTTCGAAATTTCAACTCTAATGTAAATGCATTTTTGAGAAACTACATTCACACATCACAGTATATAATGTACTGTATAATGAACTGTAAAGTGTATATACTGTTTAATTGATTTACTGTAAAATCCATCTCCAATCCAATTTTCCGTTGCCATAACCTAACTGGGGGGGAGGGGGGGTGATTTCAAACGGGGGAAGGCCAAAAGCCCTTCTGGACATTAGACCCTCGGACAAAAACCGGTAGGACAAAAACCCTCCCGGAAAAAACCCCACATTGGACAAAAGCCCTTCTAAAAACAGCTCAGGTGGAAACTTAGGAGGAATTCTTCTGATGCGCACTTGGTGGCTGGATGCGTCGATTCGTTCCAGAAACATAAGTGCTGTCGAAATAGTTTATAAGCTCTTCTATTCCACACTCACCCTTATGACACCTCTTAAATTTTATGGCATTCTAAAACATTCTCTACATAGAAAAAGGCATCGTAATCTAGAGATGGGCGATAGTGAGAAAAAAACTATCGAAAGTACTATCACGATAGTTTTTTTAGTTAACTCGATAGCGTCACGATAGTCTGCAACTATCGTTAACTATCGCAATAGTTTGCAATTATGAGTACTCAAAGAATCAAACATCAAGAATAAAAAATTATCATCTTTTGCCAAAAAAATATAACATTTATTTAACAATAGAATGAAAAATACATTAATTACACATTTAGAACATTTAATTGGGCCATTCCTTATACAAGAGGTTGCTCAAAATTATCAATTTTTCAACATGTTTTGGAGACAATCTATTCTCCATTCAGTAATGACATTACCCACTTTAGTAAACAGTCTTTCTGATGGAACGGAAGTGGCAACCACACACAATCTTTTTTGTGCAATTTCGTATAAATGTTGATGAACTGACTTCATGGGATACTCAACACAATAGATTCCTTCCAAGCCACAGGGAAGTAAGAAAATTTCCAGCAGTCGCTAATGATATTGGTGAGAAAGTCAATAAAGTTCTTTGGGAGATTCAAAAGGGCACACCGTGAAATGAGAATAATGAAATGATACCAGAAAAGAGAGTAGAGTAATACCTTGAAGAGCTAGTCCGTTTTGATCGTCCTGAGCCTAAGTTCCGTCCTGCTTGATCTTATTTTCTTTTTTGTATAATATGGAAGACCGCTTGGGTTGGTTAGGCTTCTTGACTACCTCAGTGTATTTCATTTGGAGTTTATTCTGGTTAGATGAGCTTTGTGAAAGCGCTGCTTTCGTCCCATCCTAACAAATGTACACTTCACTGTTCGATTGTCGATAAACGTTCTTTCCGTTTATAAGAGTCTCGTTTAATCATTCCTAATCCTATCATAGTTTTACAACAGTAAATGCCTAAAAATTTTAAAAAGAGTTAGTAAGGAGGCGCTCTGTCAACTATCGCGATAGTTATAAAACTATCGCGATAGTATCAACTTACTTGACTATTCGATAGTAGGGCTATCGATAGTTAAAAACTATCGATAACATCGCTATCGATAGTACTATCGCCCATCTCTATCGTAATCCAAGACATATCCTTGATGTCAATTTTGATGACATTGATAATGTCATCTTCCCAGATTACTGGGTTTCATAAATTCTTTCGTTTTTTCTGTGGCTTACTATGTAATATACTCCTAGTTCAGACAATCGTCAATCAAATTTTCCTCCACCAAGAGGAGGCAATTTTCTTTCATACTTTGGATGACCTTTGTGGGTACATCAGGCTTCTTTTCTAGTTCAGTGTATTTCCCTTGGAATATGATTATGAAGGGTGAGATTATGGAAGCTATGCTTCAAGTTCCACATGAATACCGATACACTACACTGTTCGATTGTCGATTGGAGGATAGCATGGCAGGCATCGCAGGCCTCGACACGTCCTGGACATCAATTTTAACGACATCCAAAAGGCCATCTTTCCCGACTACTGGATCTCATAGCTCCTCGTGCCCCTCGTCAATCAACTTATTCGTCCTTATAGGAAAGGACCCAATCTTATCCACTGGATGACTTAACTAGGTCTCATCTGGCTTCTTGCCTAGTTCAGTGTACTTCCCCTGGTTATTTCCTGGATGATTATGGCAGTGAAAGCGTTGCTTCGTTTTTCCCTGCGCTGTTCGTTTGTCGATTGTCGGAGGATAGCATCATCATATGGAACGGAACCTACAAGCAGGACGGAACCTAGGCTGAGGACGATCAGGACGCCTTTGGGAAATGCTCCGGGACTCCGAAGGCAAGAAACTCCACGGAAGATAATCCAGTTGATAACAGCAAGGTAAGTAATGTCTTAAAAACTATTTCCTCTTCTAATAGTATGGAGTCTATGGATATAATAGAAAATAGTGACTGTTCGACAAACGGTGGCTGTAAGAGAAGTCACTCTGACGGAACTGATGAAGAAGTGGGTGACAGTCCCTGGATTGGTGTCACTAATAAAAAATTCAGAAAAGGCACGAGGATCGATAACCTAAAGACCGTCTCCAGAGTAAACGAAGAAGTCGTCAGCGCATCTAGAATGAGGAATCTGAAGAATGCACAAGGTCGCTCGGCTAATGAAGACCATAGAATCACGAAGAGGTATGTACCGCCGATTATCGTGCGGACTCATGGCGTCCCATTTAAGACGATTTTAACTGAGCTCGAGAAGCATGTTCCAGTGGAAAAGATCACCGTACATACGGGCAGAGCTGAAACCGTCAAAGTTAAATGTGAAGACGAAGAAACGCACAACAGGTTAGTCTCTGGAATTAAGTCTGATAATATTCTAAAAATTCAGCATCATCAACTGAAGTCGGAGAAGGTCTTGAAATACGTGATACGTAATGTGGATATTATGTATGACCTCGATGACTTCCAAGAAGACCTAAAGGATCTTCCCGGAAAAATTAATTCACTTGAGGAAAGCCAAAGGATCTATTGATATGCCGATGGTTTTGGTTCTGCTCCCGAACTCCGAACACAACCAGTCACTGAAAAACATAACACGTATTGGGCCGCTTGCAGTAACAGTGGAGGCCTTTCGAGGGAACAAGAAGCCACTACAGTGCTACAACTGCCTGCGCTTCGGACACGTATCCATGGGCTGCACGGAAGATCCTCGTTGTAATAAATGTGCTGAGGGGCACCAGTCAAGAGATTGCCCCAGGATCAAAGGACAAGACCCCCCAAAGTGCATTAGATGTGGTGGACAGCACACTTCAAGTTTCACGAAATGTTCAAAATATTCCCAGGTTCAAAGAATGCTTAGTTCGAAAGTGACAGTAGGCAAATCCTATGCTGCTGCTGTGTCTACGCCGGAAGATAAAGGCCTCAACATCAACGACCTACCAGGTATGTATAAGCAATTAGGACGTATCTTTAATCTGTTTTCTAATCTAGGCAAAAGTTACCCACAGTTGAGTGGGCTCCTTACGACCAACTAATGTTAGTATGGCTGCACAACGTTATACTGTAATCAACAAAGGTGAACTTCGGTGCGTGATATGGAACGCTAGGGGCATTCCCCGAAAGCGTATCAAGTTTCACAATTTTCTGTTAAAGCAAGAAATCGACGTTGCTTTCCTGTGTGAAACTCATCTCAAACCAAGCCAAGACTTCAAGCTACCTGGCTATTGTGTGTACCATAAGGATCGAATGGCTTCAAATGCTGCAAGATGTGCTTCTGGGGGCGCTGCGATCATCATTAAGAAGGGAATTCAACACCAACACTTAGTCTCCAAGTCTTATGCAGGTATGGAATCGGCCTCCATCATTATCAATGACGTCTCCTGTGGTGAAGTGAAGTTCGTGGTGCTCTACAATTCACCTAAACATTATCTTGACATTAGTGAGCTTGATGTACTCTTCAGTGGTGACACTCCAGTCGTCCTAGCTGGTGACCTAAATGCCAAACACCCAAGCTGGAACTCCAGAACGCAGAATTACAACGGCATGATTCTCTATAGGTACATACAAGGTAGAGATGATATCATCGCTGCTGGACCTGTGGAGGACACCTACTACTGCGACCACTCTCCTAGTAGTGACGTTTTGGACATCTCGCTCTTGAAGGGTTTCTTCAAACCGTACAATATCTTCACGACTGATGACCTTTCTTCTGACCACAAGCCTGTGGCGTTGATCTTTGACAATGTCGATATAAATTTCTGAGAGGAACTGATACATCATCAAGACTGGAAGCTCTACAAAGATATTCTTAAGGAATATGGCTGCCATCCCGATGTTGCTTGCTGTACAGAGGACATCAATCAACGTGTTGAAGACATCACTAGATGTATTAACAATGCCATAGAAGCTAGTAAGTATCCATCAGAGAATAAACCTCCTCATCGAATCCAACTCACTCCTGGAATCCAACGCCTGATTTCTGAAAGAAACAGGACTCGTAGACTATGGCAACGCTATCGTGAACCTTGGCTCAAAACCAAGTATAACAGGCTAGTGCGAAGAGTCCAAGAGGATATAAAAGAGCTTCGCGACGCTAGATGGAATGAAAAACTCAAAAGCTTGTCGGCTCGCGACAATTCCATTTGGAGTATGGTCAGAGCTTTACAAAAGAGGAAGAATGATACGCTTCCTCCACTACGTACTCCACAAGGTGACTATGTGCAAACTGATCAGGACAAGGCCCAAGTCATTGCAGATTTACTGGAAATGCAGTTTTTTTTACTCCTACCAACAATAAGCCCGAGAGCCAAATCATGTCTCAGCATGTGGAAGAAGGTATTGTCAACTTTGATGAAGTCCCGCAGCATTTAACGAAGTACAACATTGAGGCTGGAGAGATCGCCAACATCATAAGTAAACTGAAAAAGAAGAAGGCTCCAGGAAAAGACAAGGTGAGTAATAATGCCCTTATGAATCTCCCAAAGAACTTTATTGACTTTCTCACCAATATCATTAGCGACTGCTGGAAATTTTCTTACTTCCCTGTGGCTTGGAAGAAATCTATTGTGTTGAGTATCCCCAAGCAGGGGCAAAATCCTGCAATTCCCACCAGCTACCGACCTATTAGCTTGCTACCCTCGATGTCCAAGGTGTTGGAGAGAACGATCCTCGTCAGATTCCAAGATCACTGTCTAGCAAATGACTTTTTTCGGGAATAGCAGTTTGGCTTTCGTGCTGCCCACTCTTGTCCAATGCAGATATGGAGGCTCGTTGAAGACCTGAGCACCCCCCTGAACCTATCCAGGTACTGTGGGGTGGTATTTCTCGATGTCAGTAAAGCTTTTGACCAAGTGTGGCATAAGGGCCTTGTCTACAAAATGATCAGAGACGGGTTCCCTGCCGATTTGATTTTGATGGTGAAATCCTTTCTTGACGGCAGATCCTATCAAGCCAAAGTTGGAGAAAATCTTTCCACACCCCGTGTTGTAAAGGCCGGTGTCCCTCAGGGTTCTGTCCTCGGGCCTGTGCTATTTAATTACTTTGTATATGATTTCCCAAAACCCGATAATTGTAATCTGTATTTTTATGCGGATTTCACTGCCATTATGACATGGGCACACCAGCCGGCTCACGTTATCACTCGGCTGCAGTGCGCCTTGAAGCAGTTCGAAGACTGGTTTAACTGCTGAAGTTGAACCTTAACGTCGGAAAGTGCAAGGCTTTGTACCTCAATAGGAAGCTCAAGCATCCCCCAGATTCTCTTGTTCTGTTCAATAAGAAACTGGACTGGGTGGACAACTACAAGTATCTGGGAGTTATCATTGACTCAAGACCAGCATATGTCCTATGCTCTGAACAAAGTGAAGAGGGCTAAGTACAGTATCATAGCTCTCATGGGTCGCAACAGCGCCCTCAGCATTGACAACAAGCTACTTCTGTACAAATCGATTATCCGGACCATACTCCTCTATGGCATGCCTGCGTGGGCGACTATCTGTAAAACCAGATGGAGTGAACTACAGTCATTCCAGAATGTTACCCTGAGGACCATTGCCCAGCTGGACAGAAGGACGGTGAAAAACCAATCCATCCACTTGGATTTAAACATGGCCCTTATCGGAAAGTTTATACAGGATCTCATTTTGATTATGATACAGAAGATGAAGACTCACGGCAATAAGCTTGTGAAAGGGATTCTGAAGAACTCAATGAATATGAACTGGCATACGAAGTATCGTAAACTGAGGCACGTTCTTGACATCTATTTTGAAGATATTAGCAACGTCTCTTTCCCAGACTACTGGAAGATGTGATAATCTTCTTTCTCCTTGTATTTTTTTTTTTTTATTTCGTTGTCTTTTGTTTCTGACAATCGTCAATCTTATTTTCTTTTTTGTATAATATGGAAGACCGCTTGGGTTGGTTAGGCTTCTTGACTACCTCAGTGTATTTCATTTGGAGTTTATTCTGGTTGGATGAGCTTTGTGAAAGCGCTGCTTTCGTCCCATCCTAACAAATGTACACTTCACTGTTCGATTGTCGATTGTCGGAGGATAGCAGCCATCACGAGTTGGCTGGACACACTGCTGCTACTACGCGACGATTCTACCACTTGACGGACGACGACGTACCTGTCAATGGAGAAAATTAGGAATAAGCGAAAGCTAAATGACGATCTAACTAGGGAAGTCAGCGACTGGATACTTGTTCTAAACAAAAAATCTAGAAAAGGCATGCATGTGGATAATATCTCCAGTGAAGCGCCCATCAGTGATGTAGCTGCTGTTGTTTTTCGTGAAAAAACCAAGACATCTGTCCACGCTAATCATAGTGAAGGAAACGTATATGTTCCTCCGATCATAATTTGTCGCCATGGGAAGCCAATCAAAAAGATTCTGGAAGAGGTCAAAAAGCATGTGTCCCTAGACAAAATCACCGCGCACACTGGTAGAAAGGACACAATTAAAATTAAGTGCCACGACGAAGAGACTCATAAGATTCTGGTGTCTGAAGTCAAAAGCAACGATGTTCTGAAAATCCAGCATCACCAATTAAAGTCTGAAAAAATGCTGAAAAACGTTGTCCGAAATGTCGATATAACGTATGATCTAGAAGACTTTGGCGACGACCTCAGGATGGCTAACTATTTTCTGGAAAAAACAATCAGACTTAAAAAAGCTAATGGTGCAGTCGAAATGCCAATGGTTTTGGTTATCTTACAGAATAATGAACATAACAAGTCCTTCTTAGGATTAAAACGTATCGGTCCTCTAGCAATTATTGCGGAACTATTTAAAGGTAACAAAAGGCCCTTGCAGTGTTACAACTGTTTGCGTTTTGGTCACGTCTCTCAAGGTTGTACCGAAACACCTCGATGCAATAAGTGCGCTGGCAACCAACAGTCGAGGGACATTTAGGTAAAGACCCCCCTAAATGTGTCCGATGTGATGGTCAGCACACATCAAATTATACCAAGTGCCCTAAATATCCCCAAGTAAGAAGGCTCAAAAGCACAAAAGTGGTAGAGGGCAAAACCTATGTTTCGGTCGCATCCAACTCTGCTGATACAAGTGTCATTGATAATAACCAGTTGTGCAGTATATATAGGTGTCTAGGGAACTTGCTAAATATCTACAAAGACAGTGGCAAAGTAGTGCCACAGGTTGCATCCCACGAAAACAAAAATTGACTATGGACAGATGCCCTTACAGAAAGATCACTCACGGGAAACTTCGTTGCAACATATGGAATGCAAGAGGAATCCATCGAAAGCGCATCGAATTTTACAACTTCCTTATAAATTGGAATGTCGACATTGCCTTCGTGTGCGAGACACACTTGAAGTCATCTCAAATTTTCTATTTGCCTGGTTTTCATGTCTATCGCAAGGATCGGCCTCTGGGTAATAATGCTAATAAAGCGTTTGGTGGAGCAGCGATCATTGTCAAGGACGACATTGACCATCGCGAGATAGCCACCCCAAATTACGCAGGGATGGAAGCAATTTCCCTAATCATAAACAATGCTGACGCAGGCGAAATTAAGTTCACTTCCTTATATAATTCACCTAAGCACAAGCTTAGTTTGTGCGAGCTTGATGAGCTGCTGTCTGGGCCCATTCCAGTTATTATGGCGGGTGACTTGAATGCCAAGCATCCTGCATGGAATTCTAAATGCTCTAATCAAAACGGCAATATCTTACATGGATACACTGTGAACGAGAGTGATACCTTCGTTGCTGGTCCTCTTGACGACACATATTGTGACCACTCGCCGGTTAGTGACGTGCTGGATATTGCTGTTCTTAAGGGCTTCCTCAAGCCGTATAATATTTTTACAGTAGACGACTTAACCTCTGACCACCGACCGGTCATGCTTATCTTCGAGGGCCTAAACATCGATGTGAAGCTAGGGCTGCGCTCCAAGCAAGACTGGAAGCTCTTTAATGATATTCTTCGAGAAAATAGCATTCCATAAGTTATTGATAACGGGGACATCAACGAAAATATCAGTGCAATCACTCGTGCTATAAATGATGCTACTACTTCAAGTACCTCAACTACTGATAGGAAGCGCCCCGAGCACCTCGACCTCCCTCCTTACATCAGACGACTCATTCTTGAAAGGAATTCCTATAGAAGATTATGGCAGTGCAAGCGACTACTCTTTTTCAAGAAGAAGTACAACAGGCTTTCTCGCAAGGTCCAGGAAGAAGTTAAACTTCTACGAGCACAAAGGTGGAGTGAAAAACTGAAATCTTTGTCTGTCCAGGACAACTCACTCTGCGGTACTGTAAGGGTCTTGAAGGTTAACAGGCCCATCCAATTGCCGCCGCTGCTTGCAGACAATGGCAACTTCGTCACCAGTGACGGGAAAAAGGCTCAACTGATTGCGGATTCCCTGAAGATCCAATTTACCATGCCTACTGGGATCAACCTGGACAGTCTCTCAAACACTCAGCTTGTGAACAATGGCTGTATCGCTTACAAGTGCATCCATCGTGTTCCTACCCCTGAGGATGTCATTAGTATTCATGAAATCTCCGATATCATAAAGCGACTTAAAATCAAAAAAGCAGCAGGTATTGATTCCATCACCAATAGTGCTCTGAAGAACTTGCCTCCTAATATTGTCTCAACTATTACCAAAGCCATAAATGACTGCTGGAAACTTGGTTACTTCCCCGACCAGTGGAAAGAATCCGTCATTGTTACCATACAAAAGCCAGATCTTAACCCTGCTCTTGCTGTCAGTTACAGACCCATACGTTTACTACCTATGTTGTCCAAAGTCTTCGAACGCGTCATCCTAAGGAGATTTAATGCTTTCTGTGTGGCCAACAATCTTGTTCGTGAGGAGCAATCTCTTTCCCAGACTACTGGAAGATGTGATAATCTTCTTTCTCCTTGTATTTTTTTATTTCGTTTGTTTTTTGTTTCTGACAATCGTCAATCTTATTTTCTTTTTTGTATAATATGGAAGACCGCTTGGGTTGGTTAGGCTTCTTGACTACCTCAGTGTATTTCATTTGGAGTTTATTCTGGTTAGATGAGCTTTGTGAAAGCGCTGCTTTCGTCCCATCCTAACAAATGTACACTTCACTGTTCGATTGTCGATTGTCGGAGGATAGCAGTAGATAGCAGTTTACTCATTTGAATCATTCTATTCAAACAGTTTCTAGATTGCATTATTACACTTCTAGTTCAACTTGTTCTTGGTTTTCATCTCGCACATCATTCATGTAAAAAATATTTTGGAAACACCACACCCTTAGATACCCCGCACCACCCTCCCGTTGATGTAAAAAAGTGTATAACCCGCGGGGTATATTCGCGAAAATACGGTAATCATTAGTCTACAGTTAACATCCATAAATAATAGTGTAATCTTTTATGACAATTGATTCGGCCAAACTTCATCTTTTACAGGGCAATGTGCGAACTACTTCGCAGGAGCTTAATACAATTTTTTTACATGGATGAATAACAGGCGCAATTCGCCGATGCCAGGGGCTGGCGTTCACTCACAAACAGTAAATCGAAGCTTTATGTTGCTTGCACAGGTCAAAGTAAATAGAATAAGAAAACAACATTCACCGCTTGTTGTCATCATATGTGGGAAAGGAAAGGTAAAGATGTGCTGCTTCGGCAGCAATACCTGCACATATTTTTCCTTGAGCGACGGTGGTTCGATCCTCACGACGAACACTTGAAACGAGTGCTGCTTTCGAAGACGCTTGCCAAGCGTCAGTGATTCACTCTCCTTTGCACAGTCAGTCTACTCCAGAAGCATATACATTATTTTCCTCGCATAATGTATATTTAAAAATTAAAGGGGTTTTGAACTTATAAAATAAAGTTTAGACAGAGCACGTCGAAGTCCGGCGCCATTAATTCTCGACAGCCAGAGCATGATGAAAGCATTTTTTTTTCAGAACCTCCCTTAAGAACATCACATTTCTTAAAAACAACAAAAAACACTTAAAAAACAACGAGCTCACTCTTAACAATTGAAAGATGGAGAGCTCCTCATCGTCTGAGAAATTCTCTCTAACAACAATACTAACTATTAACGATCTCGCTCTCTGTTGCCTCGATTTATGTCAAAGCAACAGGGTTGAGATCGCCAACAATAATAATTCATTTAAAACAACGTCTCTTTAAAACAACACAGATTAAATATTAAAATAAAAAATTAAACGACAAAATATATGGATCTAATAAAAAAAAAAGCTGTAAGACAAAACACAAGGAATTATTAGCAGAAAATTAGAAAAGATTAAATTCCCGTCGGGCCCATGTGACACCCACAAATGACATGACATGTCACAGTGTCTATAATAGGCGACTGGATATTATGGGCAGGAAATTTTTCTAAATACACGGAAAAACAAGTGTGTGTGTTATTGGCGAGGGCGCATTAAACCTCAAAAATTACGGTAGTCACTTGCCACACCTCTCAGAAAATCTCATTTTAACCACTCTTTTGGTCATTAGGCCCAAGGCTCATGAGAATGAGGACAAAGATAGATTTGAAAACAGAGAGCTTGGCTTTGTTTTCTAGCTCACGTTTACGAACTCTTTGGCAAGAAAGTTAGATAACTTGTAATAACGAGAATTAATGTTAGAGACAATAGGTCTCAGTTTTTTCTGCTTGATGAATTTCAGGAAAACAATATAACCTAGAAAGACGAGGATTAGGAACAGTAAACATTGAAGCTTCCTTCTTCTGAATCAGTAATGGAAATCTCTGATTGCCTTGTGAACTTTACTCACAAACTGAGATAATGGATTTTTGGTAACATTAGTGTAAAGATCACTGTTGATCAGAGATTCTACTCTACTGAGATAGTGAGACATATCGAAAATAACTACCGTATATACCCGCGTATAGGCCGACCCGCGCATAGGCCGACTCCCTGTTTTTGAGCCCAAAAAGTGGAAAAACGCCTTGACCCGCGCATAGGCCGAGGCAAAAAAAAGGAAAAAATGCAACGCATGAGGGGAAAAAAATTTTATTAGAAAAACATAAAATTTGTAATAAGAAAATCATTGTTTTTGTGTATGTAATAATATATTTTAATTATAACCATATTAACTTTATTAAAACATTCTTGGACGATTTTCAAGTCGAAGTTGGCAAGAACACAGTGACAGTTTAACATGGTCGTCTCCATCTTGTTTTCGGGATTTGACTTTGCATTTGCTTTTTATAATGGAAAATTGAGGAAAAAGATACGACATGATACACTAATTAATGTATTTGTATGTATTTGTACAATGTGCTGTAAGATATATTAAATTTTATGCGCTTTGAGATAATAGGCTATCGATGTTCAAAAGGCATGCGGCAGTTTGGGGCAAATGACCGAACTTCAAATAATAACTCAGGTTCTGTAAAGCCTAGATTAATGAAACTTGGAGGAATAACAGGGTACATAAGACTGCGTATACGGTTAAAATTTGATCGAATTCCAACGAGAAGTTTCCGAGTTACGCAGTGAAAATTGTAACAAGTGCTGGTTAGTACTCAAAAGTAAACGCGTTATGATGTTGAATGATCAACTTGAAAACAAATTTTAACGGTATATAATCTTTACAATGCGTAGCAGATACAAAAAAATTATTTCAAGTATTTTATGTTATAAACCATTTTTCGATCATGGTTTCAATTTTGTTTCGATCATCTTTCAGTAGGCTTAAAGTATCGATGTTCAAACTGTTTCGAAATCGAATTTTTTAGTTTTCTTGAATCTTCGATGCTTCGATATTCCATTTTGAATACTGTTTACATTAATGTATTTAATTAGCAGTTTTCCTAGCTAACGCAGTCTAGTGACTGATTGGTGATTTGACTTAACCAACCATTTACCATCGAAGTACAATCGAAATTTCCATCGATGGTTCGTAAACAACCATCGCTGGCAATCGATGTTTTGTAAAAATCGTTCGATGGTTGAAAACCATCGAAATTTCCATTGAACGACGAACAAAACCATCAATGGATCGAATGGAATGACAGAACACGTAAAAATGCGCTGGTTTCGTTTGAAGCCCCTCCCCCTCTCATACTTCTCCAATATGGCCGCCAAGCGTTTTAGAGATTCTCATAATACTTTTATCTTATCAGAAATTTATTTATGCAGTGAAAGGGTTAATAAATGAAATCTAAACGGATTAGTAAATAAAATTATTGCTTAGTTTTTTGTAAATTCCACTTATAAGAGTTTTCATCAACTCTGACCCGCGCATAGGCCGAATGTGGTTTTTAGGGGTCATTTTTTGGAAAAAAAAATTCGGCCTATACGCGGGTATATACGGTAACTGTATTTTACTTTCAAGCCTTTAATAGTCGGATACTCTTTTTTTGTGAATTGAAAGTGTGATTACTTCCTTTCAGTTAAATGCCTTCAATTTGTAGCTTGCAAATTCGAATGAATATCTTGCTAGAACCTTAAAAATTCTGGATGCCAGTCTTGATGTCAGCTGTGATGGCACGTATCTGCTAGTCCCTGGCTAGCTCCTCCCCTTTACACTTTTTTCATATGAATACACACTGAGTGGCCTGATCAGATGAATCCCGTTTCCTATTGCACTATGCAGATGGCCGAGACAGAATTTGGAGCTAACAGCACAAAATGATGGACCCCTCCTGTCTGGTTTCTACTGTTGAGGTTGGTGGAGGCTCCTTAATGGTCTGGGGAACGTTTTCCTGGCATACTCTTGGTCTGCTGATACCTGTAGAACAATGCCTCAATGGTGAGGGCTACCTGAACATTGTTGCCGACCACGTTCATCCCTTCATGGCTGCTGTCTTTCCCCCATCGGAAGGATACTTCCAGCAGGACAATACTCCATGTCACAAGGCTTGTATCGTCATGGAATGGTTCCAGGAGCATCATATATGTGTGCATAATTTTTGCCAAATTTCGCTGTTTTCCACCCAAAAATCACTGAAATGTGCGAATTTCCACTGGCATGCTCCTGGCCACCACAGTTCCCGGATTTGAACCCAATCAAACATCTTTGGGATGAGCTGGAATGGGTTATTCGAGGCATGGATCCACCACCATCCAATAAGCATCAACTGGGAGCAGCTGTTGCATACGCATGGACAAACATCACGGAACAATGCTTCCAGCGGCTAATTGAATCCATGCCACAGCAAATTCGTGCTGTTATAGCTGCTAGGGGTGGCACAACCCCCTATCAGGGGGGGGGGGGGGGGGAGTTGTGTTCCTAATAAACTGGCCACTCAGTGTATTAAATTATTCTACAAGTGTGGGCTGCCATCATTCATGCAATCTGAAAATTTACCAGATTTCTTTCGTAGATTGTATAGCGAGTTTATTTAGAAAAAGTTTGCCGCAATAACAAATTTTTATAATCAGGAAATCTCCCCTTTTATTTTAACCTTAATCTTTATTTGCATATAATTAAGCCATCTAATTACCTGCTCCACCTTCCGGGATACTCAACGTTAAGTTATCAATGATATATACATGGTGTGTCTAAAAAAGTGCGGTGAATGGTTTCATATCTGAACGGCGACTTGGCGCATGTGCTTGCGCATGCGCATGGTTCTTCAGAGACTTGGGGAGAATCGATACACAGCATGTAATGCATGTGACTGGCAGTGTAAACAGACTGCGACCAGTTGAACGTAGTCAGTGTGAGAGGAAGTGTCATAGCGCAATGGAGCAGTTGTACGGGTTCGGCCAGAGTTGCACAGGACTGGAAAATGCAGCATTAATGGTTTGACCTGCAGGAACAAATTCCTTGTGGATGATGCCGTTGTTGTCGAAGAAGGTGATCAACAGTGTTTTCACCTTGGATTTTTGCAGACGGCTTTTTTTTTGGTGTCGGCTTCCCTCCCTTACACCTGCACCAACATTCCACGTGTCTCCGTTGCAGTCTTCCCCAATTTGTAGCAGAACTTGATGTTTACACGTTGTTCCATTGCGCTGTGACACTTCCTCTCACACTGATTAGTTCAACTGGTCGCAGTCTGTTTACACTGCCAGTCACATCCATTGCATGCTGTGTATCGATTCTCCCCAAGTCTCTGAAGAACCATGTGCAAGCACATGCGTCAAGTTGCCATCCAGATATGACACCATTCACCGAACTTTTTAGACACACCTCGTATATATATCATTGGCTGAGAATTGGAGCGTTCAACCTCCACTTTTTTCTGAAAGTGAGTTATGCACACCATTGCATGCAGAATTTCAAAATGTTCAATCTCCATAAGAAACAATAGCCTATCTATGCTACATCCGATAAAATCTCAGTATTTGTTGTCCTAACTCTTGTCTCATAAATATTTTAGAATTGGAGTGTTCAATCTCTGGTAGCCAATAGAATAGCTGTAAAGTGATCACATGACACAGGATTACACAATGGCACGCGAAGATGAAGCTGGTGTAAGTTTTGCTGCTGAAAATGAAGAAATGGATGATCTTTCAGATACTTTAAGGTATGTTTTTATCTGGATTTCTGTTTTTTATTGCTTTACAATCTATGCCATTTAATAACCAAGCTAAAGCGAACTTATATACATTAATAATTGACCTTTGTTTCGCAACTTGGAGATGGAACATTCCAATTCTAAACATATGTGGTTCCTCCTTTCAGTTTAGAGGACAGTGGAAGCGACCCTGACTGGCATCCTGAGAGTTCCAAGGAAGACTTTTTTGCTGGTCAAGAAATTGATCAAGATCAAGAGATTGGAAGAATAGACCCTCCTGATGTTGCCAACAATGTTGAAATGAGGGAGCATGAGGATGGAGTTGCTGCCATTGCAGATGATACACAACAGGAGCAGAATCTTGAAAACTCTAGGTAAAACGATATACTACGTCTAAATTAGAAGTCAAAGTCACACAGTAATGACCGTTTTGTAAGTACTAAGCCCATTGACATGAACTCATTGACGTTTTCAGTGATGAAAACAAAATTCGCAATATTTGTGAAGTTTGTTTTCATCACGGAAGATCGTACTTTAAAAGTACTAACTGTTGGCTTTGAATTCAAAGTTTTCCACAGGAAAATGAGCGACATCTCAATATGAACCTCATCTGGTGCTGTGTAAGCAATTTGAATGTTAATAATTTAAGTTTATTTTTGTTTCTTTCCAGAGAGAAAAAGCTCACAAGAAAGCGACTGAGAAAACCTGATACATGGAAGTGCAATGTGAGAAAGAAGAATCGAGAAGGAGGAAAAATGTATGAGAATCTGCAAGGTATTGTTAAACGTGCTCGAACTGTGTTGGGTACATGTTCCCCAAGGTGTCCCTTTAGATGCACCAGCAACTTTACAAAAGAAGATCAAGAGTCAGTCCATCGTAGCTTTTGGAATCTAACAGCTGATATGAAGAACCAGTTTTATGAAAAATTTGTGGAGCATACCACAACATCAAGATGCAGGACACTATCTGGCAAGAATAGTTGTCGCAAGTTTTCATTCATATACTTTTTTGATTGTGGTGAGGCATGTACTCAAGTATGTAAAGACTTTTTCTTCAAGACGCTGGATATTAAGTCAAAATAGGATATATAGGGTGAGTCAAAAGTCGCAGTACACCCTGTTTTTTCGAAAACCTTGCAGTATCTGAATATTCCAGTAAGGTATGGGTGAGGTGGTCTGTCTTTTATGGGATGTACTGAACATGGCCGCCATCTTGAAATCGGCTATCTTAAATCTAAGTCAGTTTTTTTAAATGGAAAGGGGGTCGTATGATATATCAAATAACATTAGCATTTTCTGACAATTTCATTCCTGTAAACAGATTTGAAGTAGCAGTTATGTTCAAAAGTTACAACACATTTTGTTTCATTTTGTAGCAGGCAACTGAAGATGACTTTGACCACGGAGGAGAGAATTGAGGTCATTTTGATGTCTGGAGAACGAAGTTTCCGTTTCATACCTACAGATTTTAACTATTGGCACCCAGAAAGACCTCCAATTTCACACAACACTGTCAGGTGCTTAATTAAGAAATTCCGAGAAACTGGGACTGTGGTTGACAAGGCACGGAGTGGCCGTGCTATAAGTGCTACTGATGAGACAACTTCAACAATGGTTTTGGCATCCTTCGTCAAGAGCCCACAACGCAGCACACGACGTTTGTCAGCAGAATGTGGAATCAGCCAGTCATCGATCGTACGAATCCTTCATGCTCATTAATGGCGTCCATTCAAGATTCAGATGCTCCAGCACCTAGCAGAGGATGACCCAGACAGACATATGCAGTTTTATACATGGGCCCTAGAGCAACATCGACAAGATCCTTCTTTTGCACAAGGTATCTTGTTCAGTGGTTAGATGTTCAATTTCCTGTTCACTGGATTGGCCGACGTGGTACTGGCCACCCAGATCACCTGACCTCACACCACTTGACTTTTATCTGTGGGGTCATTTAAAGCAACTCGTATGTGCAGAGAAAGTCAGAAACAGACACCATCTCCAGCAACGCACTGAAGAAGCGTGTGCCAGCATTTCTGCGGAAATCCTTCTGCGAGTGCATGACGATTGGATTCAGCGCCTTCAAATGTGCCTTGATCAAGAGGGGCACCACGTTGAACACATTAAATGACTGTCCTTTATGGAGAACAGTCAAGCCTGTAATTCCAAACAAAATGTGTTGTAACATTTGAACCATAACTGCTACTTCAAATTTGTTTATATGAATGAAATTGTCAGAAAATGTTCATGTTATTTGATATATCACACGACCCCCTTTCCATTTAAAAAAACTTGACTTAGATTCATGATGGCCGATTTCAAGATGGCAGTCATGTTCGGTACATACCGTAAAAGATAGACCACCTCACCCAATATACTGGAATATTCAGATTTCCCAATTCCTGCAAGGTTTTCGAAAAAACAGGATGTACTGCGACTTTTGACTCACCCTGTACTACTTCTTTAAGCAAGTGAGAGAAGCAGGCACTGGACTTCCTCGCTCATCTTTAAAAGGGAAAAACAAAGAGAAGTTTACATCAGAAGATGCAAAGGGTCTTGTACGAGCTCATATAGATTCTTTTCCAAAAGTAGAATCCCATTATTGTAGAGGTGACACAAACATAGTCTATCTGGATGCTTCGCTTAATATTGCAGAGATGTATAGTTTGTATAAAGAAGTAACAAATAATCCTGTAAAAGAAAATGTGTACCATGGCATTTTTAATTCCGAATACAACATCAGTTTCCATAAACCCAAGATGGACGATGCGATGTATGTGAGGAGTATAAAATGAAGATTGAGCCCACTGAAGAGGAGATTGCAATTCATGAAAAGTACCAATATAAGAAGACAATGGCTGCTGAAGAAAGATAGGGAATTAGATCAAGACCAAGAACAACAGAAAACTGCAATAATTTGTTTTGATCTCGAAAACGTAATTTCTCTTCCTAGGGCTGAAATATCAAACTTTATTTTACAAACAAAAACTGTCTTGCTATAACTTGACTGTATGCTACAAGAAAAAAGCATACTGCTGTATTTGGCATGAAGGCATCGAAGGTCGAGGAGGCAATGACATTGCCAGTGCACTGTTGAAGGCTGTTTCAAGAATCCTTGAGGAAAATCCCCATATTGAACACATTACATTGTGGAGTGACTCCTGTATTCCACAAAATAAAAATAGCATTATGACCTATGCATTCCTATGTCTCCAAAATAAATTTCGGAATTTGAAAACCATCACTCAGAAGTTTTCTGAACCAGGACATGGTCAGATTCAAGAAGTTGATCAAGCTCACAAGAGAATTGAAGACATCTTGAAAAAGACAGAAGTATACAGTCCAGTGAGCTTTTTTAGGGTTCTAAACAAGAATCCTAACCAGCGTTGTCTTGTGATTACACAGCTAAAACGTACAGATTTTTTGGACTACCAAAAGGTCAGCAAAAAGTTTAAGTTCTCCGAAGTGCCTTATACAAAAATATCTGCTATTTGAATTGAAAGTGGAACACCTAACTACGTGTTTTTCACAGAACAATTTGATATGGATTTCCAGTGCATCATTAAGACCAAAACATCATTCACCTCCAAGCAATTCAGTGAACATGTTTCCCCAGTTGAGTTTTTAAAGAAGAAGGTTATTTCCAAGGAGAAAGAAAAAGATTTGAGGTCAATGTTCAAGTATATGCCAGCAGTAGACATAACGTTTTATCGTACTATATGGTAATCTTGTTTTTAAATAGTGAGTTATTTACAAGCCGTTTTATAAGTTTGTTTGTTTTGTTCAAAAAGTTTTCATACATAAATGTTTTTCACAAAGAAAATAAATATTTAGGAGTTTGGACACACCAATACTAAATGTGTATTCTTTAATTTTCCAAAATTTTGTTTATTACCAAAAATAAATATTATGTTCTGTACATTACAGCAAACCAAAATAATGCATTCTGAGAGCACTAAAGATGCAAAACATAAAAAAATAAAACGGACATAGAAAGTGTAATTTATTGAAATACGAACTTTTAAAATACATTTCCCATAAGTTTTGAAAAGTGGAGGTTGAACACCAATTCTCAGCCAGCGATATATAGATGCATATAGACCACTTAACGCCAGTAAACAAACCACCAGTTGTTTTCGTGGTGCTGCAATCGAGGGGCGAATGATAATATCTGGTTTTGCTTGCTGCATATGTTTACACGGAGGCTACAACCACGTATATTTTTCAACATCTCCCGATACACCATACTTTTAAAATGACCAGCACATGTTTTAAAAGTTTGTCGAGTTGCGAATGTGATTTGATAAAATTTATTATCATAAAGAATACCAACTGGCAAATCAGAGAAAAGCTAAAAACTGTATCAAACATGTCAATTGTTTTAGCAGAGAAATCAGAGCAATGCTCTAAAAATGTTTATGTTCCTACTTTAAGAATCATGTATTGCCGCGATTTATCGAAGATAATTAACTATAATTATGTGAAAACTATATTTAAGAGTTGTCCGGGATATGTGAAAAATGTGTACTCTGAGGAATCGAGTTTCCCACTCCTTTCACATGCTAATTACAGCCGCTTCCATTACATGCCCATTTTGTAATGCAGTCTGCATTCACAATACCATTAAGAATCATAAATGTAGTTATATATCTTTAGGTTAATCTTCACTATCCGCGCATCGCGCGATGAATGATCATGCGAGCAAGGTAAATGAATTTATTTTTTTGAAGTCTGGGGATATGGGCCTCCAAGAGCCCTCCTCCTCCCCATGAAGGAACTGATATATACCCCCCTTTTCTATTTAGTTACAGTAAATGGCTAAGAAGTAATATAGTTAAATTAATAAAATTTTCATTTACCTTGGTCGCATGATTAGTTATCGCGCAATGTGTGGATAGTCATTTAACATTTTTGAACTGCTGTTTGGCGTTCAATCCTTTCTTTTAATAACGATTATCCATTGCTTACGGCAATCATTATTTTTTGGAATTTTGAAAAATTTGATTGCAGATAATTTATTGGTGTTCCCTCTATTACAACAGCCGAAAGCTTATAGGCATTTTAATTAACAGTTTGTCCTTCTAAAACTTAACACTTCTAATCACTGCGACGTGCTTATTTACTTAGGCAGGAAGCCCATGACGGAAGTGGTGTTTTGACCCCGATGCTAACGCCATCTGGCGATTGTTTACTTCGCTAGTGGTCCATATATATATATGAAGACGACTCGATTATCTTAAGAGCTTAGTGAAAAAATTATCATAAATAACTGGCAAAGTCAACAATTTAATTAAATAAAATTCTTTTATTAAAATTCAAGAAAAGATTTTAGTGTGTTAGTATTAATCTGATAAATATTAATTTAAATACAATATTTATAAGCACCAGTCAGAATATTAATCAAAAGAGTCAATCATAAATAATTGTAAATTAGGCTATTCCCTTAATGTTTTAAAACAATTCCCCCAATGCGATTCGCCCTACGTGCACTGTTCAGTTATGTCTATTAGCAACATTCAAATCATACCCATATTTATTATTCAGTGATAAATTGGCCAATAACTTATTTGCACTTGTCCAGTGATCCTTGAATTCAGCTGACGATAAAATCACACACTCACAACATACAAACTGCCCCGTAGCTGCTTGTTGAAACTCCAGCTATTGCTGTGCTTGTTGCTACCAATGTCGCGATCTTGTGAAAGCCTGTCGAGCGCTCTTTGCTGATCCTCACCTCAGCTGTTGTCTTCACTCCACAGCTTTCCCCGCTGTTGCCCATGGATCTCCAGCCAGCTCCAGCTGAGATGCTCCCATGACTCATGTTGCCGATATCTCACTGATCGCTCCCATCGCTCTTCTCTGCATTCAGACTCTTGCAGCTCTTCTCTGCAATCAGACTCTCGCGGCGTGCGACCATCTCGCTCACTGATATTCACAACAGCTGATCTTGTTAAACAAGAAATTGTCATGCACTGATTATCTACTTGCATTGTTCTGCTTTATGGTTCGCTAATGCTTTATCCATTACTCCTCTGAGTGAGATGCAATCATGTCAATTGGCAAACTTGACTCATTCAATCCTGAACATGTCTTAAGATACTCACTTGGACCAACATGAACTCTGATGATTATGACGACTCCGTTCTAATCATTCCAGATATGGAATCGGTTGATAGATACTAGATACGCATAGCAGGTCGATATGATAGAGATAGATTGAGATATTGGAATTGAGAAGTTGTAATATAGTAGTAGAGAGCTTATCTGTGAACTCTCCAATCATCGTTCTTTTCTGAAGATTCTTTTGGCACCTAAGCGAACAAAAGATGTTAGTTTTTCTCCAGTGATCGAGCAACATAGCACCCCCTCCCCTTGACGTTGCCATGATGACCGGTCTTCATTCTATTTTTATCGCTATTTTGATTAGTGGCAAATTCAAGTATAAAAAAAAAAAAAAAAAACAAAAAAAAAAACGATGAATAGAAAAAAAATAAAATTACAAAAAAAGACAAATAGCGTAACTCTGTAATGATAAATTTTGGTATCAGGAATAAATATTTCAATGAAAGATTATTATCGATTATATGCATGACGAGAAAATGGAGGAATAATAATTAAAATAGACTGAATAAATAAAATAAATTGGATTAAGGATAAGAGAATTAACCAGATTCAAATTATATTAATTTGGATCCGATCTGATATATTTCCAATATGTCACAGAGCAATCAGGTGTTCAACTGGATTTCATCTGTTTGAAAAAGAGAATTTCAGACCTTTTTTCTAATAAACTCTTTCAACAACTGTATTTATTAAAGGTGTGTGAAGATCCATTTTTAACCAATGGGTATGTGCTATTAAATGGGTTAATGAGCTCTGAATTACGTATGGTAAGGAACAATGTAAACATCTTCTCTAAGATGGAAAACGTATATTCATATTTGTGTAGACTGGCCTTGTTTAAGAACAACTATTTAAAACAACTAAAAAAACCTACTTAAAACTAAGTGTAAATTACACTGGTCAACAAAAAAAATACTTTTTGTCAACTATTTTGACAAATGTAGGTGTTTCTAGACTAATTTGAGTGTGCTGATTCCAAATCTGAACTGCAAATTTCTCTATCATATCAGGATGTAAAGTCATTTCCATTCTGCTGTTTTTGTACCTTTAAACATTATACAGCAACTACAAGGGTAGCCCAGAAAGTAATGCACCACAATTGTCCGCAACAATGGTATGAATGCGAAACTTTAGAGATATGCATTCTTTGCAGTTTTCGGAGTGTGCGTTGCGTGCAAAGTTTCCGTTTCTTCCGACAGATAGCGTACGTGCAGCAATGGAACAACATGGCATCTGTAAGTGATGTATGTTACAAGCAGCGTGTTGTCATTGAATTTCTCACTGCGAAGCAAGAAACGGTTGGAAACATTCACAAACACTTGTGTGCAGTTTATGGAACATCAGCAGTCGGCAGAAGTATGGTTAGTCACTGGGCACAGAGGGTGAGGCCATCAGAAAACAGTTCAATGGAGCTCCAAGATTTTCCGTGGTCGGGGGGCCATCCTCGGCTGTCAGACCTGACAAGATGCAGCGTGCTGATGCGCTCATTTGTTAGGACCTACACAGAACAACTCTGCAGTTGGCACTGGAGCTGTCAATCAGCAAAGGAAATGTGGGTAAAATCATCCGTGCTCTTGATTACACAAAAAACGTGTTCACGGTGGGCTCTGCGCTATCTTACCAAGAAACAAGGACTGGTACTGACAGGGCCAGACACGCCCTTGTGTCTCGCTGGAAGAAGTCCTTAGAACAGGACGTAGATTGTGTGGAAAAATAGGGAGTGTAGAAGAAACATCATTCTTTTGTGTGTATAAGTTTCATTGTGTTCAATAAATAATTGTTGAAGAAAAAAAATTGTGGTGCATTACTTTATGGGCTACCCTTGTACTATAGTAATTACTTTAATTTATTTAATTATGATGCTAAATTCATGTTAAAATTTTTTTTTAGGATCACCATGAATAGAAGTTAACAGGCTTGTACTAACCATCCAGACAACTTCTATTATATCTGTGGACGATTTACATCTCATGATCAACGTAAAAACCTTGATCATTAAAACTAAATGAGCTGGAGTTAGCAGCTTGGGATGCTTTTATCTTAGTGGTAAAAAACTTTCTTGGAAATTACAGTTCTCCTCAGTGTGCTGCGCTAGTAGGCAACATGCTTACAGGCAAATGGGCAGTAGAATGTCGCTAAAAATGCATTTTCTCCACAGTCATCTGGACTTCTTCCCGCTGGACTTAGGGGCTCTTAGTGACGAACATGGTGAAATCCAGTTGAACACCAAGAAATTAATTTAATGGAGACAAGATACCAAGGCCGTTTCGATCCAAATATAATGGGTGACTTTTGCTGGTTCTGATCAGGGAAATAATGCTTTGCACAAGCACCAGAGCAAATCTTTAAAACATATCTGAATAAATGCTTTATCTACTATATGGAAATATTTTTATGAAATTTAAGCTATGTTTAACACCATTTTAAATGTTTAAGTAAAATGGTGGAGTTCATGGCCTGGTGGGCTTTCACTGAACACAACTTCTGTGAAGTTAAGCTACATCAGGCACGGCCAGTCACTGGATGGGCGACCATCAGTGATAGACAATCTTCACCCCCCTCCCTCCCCCCGGCTGCTGCTCCACTTTCATACAGCAGTCGTGAATCCAGGTCCATCCAGGGACCCAACTCGTCGGCCTCTGGCCATACAGGCCCTGCATGGACGTATTGGATCCCAATTCATAAATAAATAAATAATAAAAAAAAAAGCAAAACTGGGACGGTTATGCCTTTAACTGGATAAAAGACTACAAAATAATATTGTTTAAGTTTCAGTTGTGTAAAACAGTCTCATAATGTGAAATTTAAACATTGGTAGTTTCTATAATGCAAGATCCTGACTTGATAGAGAAATTTGGAGTTCAGTTTTGAAATCAGCACTCTCAAATTAGTCTAGAACACCTATATTTTCCCCAGTAGCAAAAATGTTGTTGACCAGCATTATAGGCCTTAAGTTCGATGGATGAAAGCTTGCTGAACACATACTGAATTTAAAGGTGCAACCATTTGCATTTTGTAAATTTCTTAACTTTCTTAATCTTAAAATGTACAGTCTTATAAATCAGTTATAAATTTTGGAAAACACTTAACTTTACAGCATTGAAATTTGAATATCAGCTCTAAAGGAACCTTACCTGAATAAATTCAACCATCCCATTTTTACCTTTTGTACACGAGTCATTTCATAGACTTGAACTTTTTTACTGTGTGTCTATCCCTTTTTGCTCAGCTAACAGGAAGTACTGTTACCATGCTGCCCTTTCCCTGTCTAGTGTATATATTTTCTAGCTTTAATTTTTTTATCTTTTGTCTTAGATCACATGAGGATGGGGAGATTATCTCTGAAAGATGTATCAAATATTTTTAATTTCTCCTTGCGGATTAGAGGTTTTCATTTTCTAGTTAACTTTTGATAGTGCATGCATCAATCTTTTCATTAGTTATTATGCACCATGGAAACTTAAATTGCGTTTAAATCATATAAGAATTTTTTTCCCTCTAGAGTTCAGTGCACCACTTCTAATCATGCAATGTACCATAGGTTGGCCATGCCTGTCTTATAATCTAAATAACACTCTGAAACTGCTTAGAAAACCTATAAACAATGAAGCTGAAACACAGTGTAACACTTTAGTGGCAATATAAAGCTAAAGTAAACACTTCAAATACTTACCGATATATGTTTTTGTACCTTTAAAAGCATTTACACTGTCATATCAATGAATTATGACCAGCACCCCTTCAAGGCACACGCATGGTTCGCCCCAACAACAATTACACATTGCAAAATTTGCATGACAGGCTGAGAAAGCTTTAAAGCTGGTGCATCAAACGGCAGGTGCACAAGCCTCAAGATGGGTAAACGTCCGGATTTAATGGACATCCAAAAAGGGATGCTAACAGGCTATCGCAGCAAGGGTGGCACCATCTCCGAAACAGCGCTATTTGTGAACTGTTCACGGTCCGCTGTAATGAAGGTGTACAAGAGTGGACAGCAGGGACAGAAATCGCGTCCCAACGCCATCACTGTAAAGGGTCACGAGCCATCGACCGAAGAGGTGAGCGGCGCCTACAACGACTCATAAAAGGTGACAGGAGAGCCACAGTTCATCAACTGATAACCAGATTCAACAGTGGTGCCAACAGACGTGTATCCAACATTACTGTTGAACGCACCCTGCTACGGATGGGCCTGGACAGTCGACGCATGGTTGCTGCACCCATGTTGACCAGGGGTCATCATCAACGGCACCTAGACTTTGCACGTGAGCACTGCCATTGGACCACAGACGAGTGGGCTAAGGTCGCCTTCTCCGACGAGTCAAGGTTTTTGCTCCATAAGATTGATGAGTCGTGAACGCCATGAAAAGAGACTGCAGGAAGCTATTGTGGGCTGGAAACAGGCTGGTGCGGGTAATGTGCTTGTGTGAGGGATCTTCTGTTGGGAGCAGTTAGGTCCACTGATTCGTCTAGAGGACAATTTGAATGCCTGTGGCTAACTGTCAATCGTAGCGGACCAGGTGCACCCGTACATGCTCACGATGTTCCCCCAATGTGATGGAGTGTTCCAGCAGGACAATGTACCCTGCCACAAGGCACGTATCCTTCTGGATTGGTTCGAGGAACACTCTACTGACTTTCAAGTGCTCCCTTGGCCCGCTAATTCGCCGGATATCAATCCAATCAAACATCTGTGGAAGCACCTTGATCGCCATGTACGGCAGCTATGACTCTCGAAGCTCTGTGGACAGCGCTTCCAGCGGAATGGACTGCCATACCATCAGACACAGAGCGCGCATTTGTTGCGTCCATGTCATGACGCCTAGCAGCAGTTATAGTGGCGAAGAGTGGCTACTCTCATTACTAAGCGGGTGGTCATAATTCAGTGATATGACAGTGTATGTATCTAATGGTACGAGGGAAGTTCAATAAGTAATGCAACACATTTTTTTTCTCGGCCAATTTTGGTTGAAAAAACTGGACATTTCTTGTGGAACATTTCCAAACATTTCCGCTTCGTCTCGTAAAGTTTCATTGACATCCGATATGTGACAGCGCTATAGTGAGCTGTTAAAGTGGCATCTACAATGGAGGTGTGTTCCAAACAACGGGCAGTGATTGAGTTTCTTTTGGCGGAAAACCAGGGCATCTCAGATATTCAAGGCGCTTGCAGAATGTCTACGGTGATCTGGCAGTGGACAAAAGCACGGTGAGTCGTTGGGCAAAGCGTGTGTCATCATCGCCGCAAAGTCAAGCAAAACTGTCTGATCTCCCACGAGCTGGCCGGCTGTGCACAGCTCTGACTCCTGCAATGTCGGAACATGCGAACACTCTCATTCGAGCAGGTCGACGTATTTTCATCTGTTTGGCCCAATGAAGAACGCAATCCGTGGGACGCACTACACGGATGATGAAGCAGTTATTGATGCAGCACGACGTTGGCTCCGACATCAACCAGTGGAATGGTACCATGCAGGTGTACAGGCCCTCACTTCAAGGTGGCGTAAAGCCGTAGCATTGAATGGAGATTATGTTGAAAAATAGTGTTGTGTAGCTAAAAGATTGGGGAATAACATGGTGTATTTGAATGCTGAATAAAACAACCCCCTTTTTCAGAAAAAAATGTGTTGCATTATTTATTGAACTCCCCTCATAAATTTACCTTTCTCAGTTTAAAAAAAAATCAAAATATGCAGCAGCTTACCTAGAAAAGAGTGCTAACAGCTTTGTATTCACAAGAAGAAATGCATGTGATGCAACTGTATCTTGTAATGAGCATCTCACCTTCTCAAGCACATTTTCTAACAGTTTGATGCAATTAGCACTTAAAAACTGATTCACAAGTAAACGTTCAATTGCCTAAAATTTAGACGAAATATTTTTTAAAGTCTTAAAGTAAAAATTTAAAAATAAATCTAAAAATAAAATAAATATACTTCAATAAGATAGGCTAATTCTTCTTTACGAAGTTCTTCCCAAGTATCCATTAAATTCCCCAAGAGCTTTTGTCTGTCAGGTCCTCCACAGCAGGATGATTTCAAACTAAAACATGTAAAATAAAAAAAAAATGATCTTTTTTTTTTTACATAGTGGTTATAATTAAACTTTCCCTACTTAATCCATCCTAGATAGAAAACTGCACTTTAGTACCATTATGAATAATGTCCAGATTATGAGTCACAAGATTTCCATGGTTTACCTTTGATTTTGGTTTTTGGGGATACCAGAAAGACAGGGTTTATTAGGAAAATGTTCGCACATTACCGATTTCTGCTTGAAAATTACCGTAAATATTCTACTATAACGCGACCTCTTGTATAACGCGACTCCACTTTTTCGGCCCAAAAAATCGGCAAAAATCATATCCTCTTGTATAACGCGACCCCCATTTTTGACTCCTCGCGAGAAATAAAATGTACGGACTGTTTCGATGTTTGGGAGAAGTTATTATCGATGTTGTTAGATGTTGGCGACGAGTAATTCGAATAAAAAGTGAATTAATATATTGTATAATGAAC
>JAHWFO010048480.1:282732-305240 GCA_023313115.1 Rhysida immarginata | reverse complement strand
GACATTATATGCAATGTAATTAATGTATAATACACGGCAAATTCGTCTGAATGTCATCAGCACAGAAAGCGACTTCGACAAAAGCAACTGCCTCAACTTCGAGGCAGTCTGGAAGTTTATAGCCCTACATTGATAGGGAAAGCTTTCTCACTCGCACATCGACAAAAAAAACACAACAGTACATAGTAAAAAGACAAGTAATCTTTATTCAGTTTAATATTTTCACTACATAATATTTTCTTGTAGGCTTTGGTTCGAGGCAGTTTGGAAGTAGGCCTATTTATCAATGTTTGGGAGAAGTTATTATCGATGTTAACGATGTTGTTATTATCGACGATCGGCCGCAGTCGTCGGAGGGCTGATTTTTATCGTCTAGTATAACGCGACCCAGCAAATTTAGATGCTTTTTTAGGCCAAAAAAATTTGCGTTATAGTAGAATATTTACGGTAAGCTAAATTAACTGAATATCATCATCATCTTACTTACTTACTTTTCAAACCCGCTTATCCGTTAGGGTCGCGGGGGCAGCAGCCCTATGGAGGATCTCCAGCGATCGCGATCTTCCGCCATCAGGCGCATGTCCTCCCTGGTAATATCCAAGCGACTCGAACCCAGATTCTCCATGTAGTCTAGCCACCTGGTTCTAGGCCGACCCCTTGGTCTCTTACCCACCGGCTTGGAAAATAACAACTGCCTAGGAAGACTAGTTTGCGGCATCCGTATCACGTGGTCATACCAGCGCAACTGAGATCTCTCAATGCGGAGAAGTAGCGGCTCAACACCTAAAGATTCCCTTATTGTGCTGCTGTACACTCTATCTAGTAGGGTAACACCTGCCACACCTCTCAGGAATCTCATTTCGGCCGCTTGTACCCGCGATCGCACTCTTTCGGTCATTACCCAAGCCTCATGACCATAGGTGAGAATGGGGACAAAGATAGATTTGAAGACGGAGAGCTTGGCTTTGTTACCCAGCTCTCGTTTCGTTACCACGGATCGCCACAGTTCACGTCTGACACAGCTTGCTGCACCGATCCGAGCATCCAATTCTTTCTCCTGCCGTCCATCACTCGTGAATGCAATCCCGAGATACTTGAACTTCTCCACCTGTCTCAATGAGGCTCCCCTAACATGGAGAGCGCACTGAGCAGGCTGTCTTGAAAGAACCAGAACTTCGGTTTTAGCCACACTGATCTTCATCCCAGCTTCTTCACATTTGGCTGCAAACCGGTCTAGTGCATGCTGAAGGTTCGTGCGAGAAGACCCAAGCAGGACAAGGTCGTCCGCAAAGAGCAACCTCTCCACCAGGCAGTCGCCCACACAAACACGCTCATCGCCTCGGCTGCCCCTGTCTATCCAGTCCATAAAGATAATGAACAAGATGGGCGACAGTACGCACCCTTGGCGGAGTCCAACACCCACGGTGAACGGTCTTGACTTAATGCCATTTATCCGGACACACATCTCAGAGCTTTCGTACAGAGACATGATAGCAACTAGTAATTGCCCATCCACTCCATACTCTTGCAACACTTGCCAGAGCTTCTCCCGAGGAACCCTGTCATATGCTTTTTCGAGGTCCACAAAGCAAGCGTAGACCTCTTTTGCATACTCGCAGGATTTCTCAAAGATTTGCCTTAGAGCAAAGATGTGATCCGTCGTGCTTCGGCCAGGTCGGAAACCACACTGCTCCCCCGACAGTTTGGAGTCGACTATTTCCCGACTTCTCTTCTCCAGACACTTAGCGTACACTTTCCCAGGAATGCTGAGCAAAGAGATGCCTCGATAGTTGTTGCAATCTCTCTGATCTCCCTTTTTGAAGATAGGGATCACAATTCCTGTCTGCCATTGCTTAGGGGCCTGTCCAGATATCCAAGCAACCTGACACACTCGAGTCAGCCACAGGATACCATCCTGATTTAAGGCCTTTAACATCTCGGACCGGATTTCATCATCACCTGCAGCTTTGCCAGTCTTCAGGGACTTAATTGCCCATCTGACTTCTGTTTCAGTGATACTACCGTGACTATTCTCCGCTCCAAGGTGCACCTCGTATGCCTCAGTTGTTGTTGTCTCCGGATTAAGAAGAGATGCAAAGTATTCCTTCCACCTATGCAATACGCTCTCCTCCGTTTTCAGAAGCCTCCCATCTGAACTCTTAATAGTTTGTGATGAAAGAGACTTCTTTCCACGGAGGCAGCGCACGGTCTGCCAGAACACCTTGTTTGCCGAACCATAGTCTGCCTCCAATTTCTCCCCGAACTTCTCCCAGGCATTGGCTTTAGCTTCTAAATTAAAAAGTGTACCTTTAATACTTTGTAAAGTCGCTTATTTCCTTAAAAGTGGAAGACTTCTTCAATTCCTTCCTCCTTTTCAACTTCTTTAGCAATTCCTCTGCAAAACTAGAATTTCTTATTGTTAAGTCCCATCTGCATATTATTTTCTCTGTTGTAGAAGGTGCCTATTCTTTAATGACTATCCCCCACCATTTTTGCTCTTTGTTGCTTTTTCTCCATTCACCTATCACAATTTAGAGCGCTTTTCCCTCTCTATATCACATTATAAACAATAATAATGGTCTTTGTACAGATTATTTTTCCACATGTTCTTCATAATTGTCTATCCACTTTTTCCACTATTGCATCAAAGCATCTATGCTAGTAATGAAGAAGACCGGTCAAGTACATGAAATTACTACATGACAGCTTGTTAAACTTTCTCACTGATTGTGAATCATCATCAAAGGATCTCTTCAATGGCCTATATGGACTGTGTAGGGACACCATTATCATCTGTAATGGATGTACTTGGATCACTGCAAATCTTTCCTGCAGTGAAACTGAGTCTACCAAATCCACAGCAATTTCCATGACCTAACATTAGTACCAAATACTTCAGAAATGGCAATGAATTTCTGCTAGTTGAATTACCCTATAATTGCAGAAACCCGATCACACTATGCATTTTAACGTTTGACCATGTTTCAATAAGACTAATATTTTACAAGTCAAGTGATGTTGGAATAGCATAATTGATATGAGGCACCATCTAATGGCCATGTGGCAAGGCAGTCGTCAATCCAATTTAGTCTGGCAGGAAATATAAATGATATCTATTACAACAGAAGATTAAGGTGTCAGAATGTTTCTGTTGGTGACAATCCCATAATCATTTGCAACAATGGTTTTTCAGCAAGGTCATTCTGACAATGGCTTTACCCACAAATCTTTGCAACAACGGTTTTCATTCACAATACATTGGACATTCCAAAAACAATAACATGGTTTTTAAAATCTTCTGACCTTCAATTTTCGCCAGTTTCAATTTTCTTTCTGTAAGTTTTTGTTTACGAAGAACTTCCATGTTACTGTTTTTTGAATAATAAAGGGGTCCCAAATGAGCTGACAGTTTTCAACAAATTTCCACCATTTTTGAAGTGAATTTTTACAATTTTTACTTGATGTTCAATTGTGTAATTTTGCATAATTTAATCTCAATGTTTAATAATGACAGCATATAAAAATCTCTACTTTGTTTGTACGAAAAAAAAATGGCGGCAAATTCAAAATGTCAGTTCATTTTGAGACACCCTTTACAATACATTTTGTATAATGCGATCTTCAATTTTGACTTGTTGTGAGAAATAAAATATGGAAAAATATACAGCAACACCTCTTTATTTTTTACATTTTTAAATATACATAATCTGAATCTTTACAATTAAATATCTTCAAAATCTCATTCATTATCATCTGTGTCTTCAATAAATAATACAAATAAGCATGGACGGAACTGGACGGACTTCTTTTTGAGAGGTCACTTTCATATTACTTTTTGGTCATGGGAATCTCAAATAAACAGTGAATTAATGTATTGTATAATGAATTGTACATTGTATATATTGTATAATTAATGTATTGTGATGTATATTATAAGCTAATTTCGTTTGAAGTTCATCAGGACAGAATGCAATTTCGTCGAGGCAGTTTTGAAGTTGCCATTTTTTGAGAAGTTATTTTCGTATTAGCTTTTGGCAATGAAAAATTCAAATAAAAAGTGAATTAATGTAATGTATAATGAATTGCACATTGTATATACTGTGTAATTAATGGACTGTGCTGTATAGTGCATATTAAATTCATCTGAAGTTCGTCAGCCCAAAGTTCATTTGAACCCCTCCCTCGGCCCACTGTCAGTCGTTGCAGGGCTAATATTATCCTCATCTATAATACAGTCCCATAAAATGCATTTAGATGCATTTTTGGGTCAAAATTTTTCACTTTATAGTAGAATATTTATGGTATACTGGTAACGACTAAAATTTCAATTCTAATTGCTTCTTGGCAGAGTCTAACAGTACTGACTTAATGATAGCGAAATTGCATTCCTTACAGCACTATGCAATTGTAGAAGCTATTGCAAATTCTGATCAATGCATCAAAATGCACCAGTTTATACAGGGTTTCCCATTTAAACTAACAAATCAAAGTAACTCAAGAAATACACATCATGTAAAAAAATAAAAAAAATATGTTTAATATTTTTAAAAAGCTATCCACTGTTACAAAACTTTACCCCTCCAACCTCATCCCCTGTGGGTGGGGCAGACTTTGAAATTTTAAATGGGAACCCTCAATTTGTATGCTGAGCATTATCCTTAAAGAGTATGATCACATTCTTCTTTTGTTAGAGTTGTTATAGTTTTCTACTGACTGAAATGTACAGCCGAAGAAAAGAACATGTGCAGCTACTGTTTCTGGAGAAAATAATCAAATAGCTGTACTAGCTGCAGTGGCTCATAATCCACATGGTAGCATCTAAGAAATATCGCACTAACCAGAAAGAAATTTCTTGTATGAGTGTTTGGAGAATGCTGAAGTTACCTAAATTTCGTCCATATCATATGTCCTTACATCAGGAACTAAATATCAATGATTTTCAAAACGGACTTACATTTGTCAATGGGAAGTTGCGCAAATACAAATGAGTCAGAACTTTTTTTCTCGTGTACTATTCTCTGATGAATCAACATTTACCAACTATGGCGAGGTTAACTGCCATAACATGCATTATTGGAGTGTAGAAAACCATACTGGATTCATGAAGTAAACCATCAGCATCCTTGGTTGGTTAATGTCTTGTGTGGAATAATTGGCGATAAACTTATCGGACCTTCGGCGATTAACGGTAATTTGAATGATAACAAATACCGAAACATTCTTGAAGACGAACTACCACAATTGCTTGAAGACCTGAGCTTGGAAGTGCGACAGAACATGTGGTTCAACATGATGGTTGTCCAGCACATTATTCGTTAGTAGCACGCGAGGTATTAGATTGGGATTACAATAATCGCTGGATCGGTAGAGGAGGATCGGTGCACTGGCCACCAGATCGCCAGACCTTACCTCTCCAGATTTTTTCTCGTGGGTTTACCTAAAAGATTCCGTTTATAAAGAAACACCTGCAACTTGTGAAAACAAAATGCATTGAATAAGGGATGCTTGCACCGCGATAACACCAGACATGCTTTTGAGATGTGTACAGTCATTTGAAGCATGAATCAATAAGTGCAACGAATAATTAAAAATATAAAAACTCCTTTTAAATGAAAAACTGGTTATAAAAATTATAAAATTTGAATAATAAAAGCACCAAAATTATGATTTAGCAAAAGGAAACAAGTTGACAGCAGCTGATGGTCCTTTAGAGTGGAGATGATGGTCCTGTAGGGGTCAGGTAATAGAAGAGCAAGAAGACTGTTGGTAGCTGTCAATTTAGTTGGTAGCCGTGACGAGCTGTTCATCGTGTTACTCCTTGTGCTTTTTTTTTTTTATCCTCTGCGCTGACAAGTCGAGCCTTTTGTATTCATACGCACTGGTTTCCTGTGGTTGCTTTACTGTCAAAACAAACCGCTTTGTCCATGTGAAGAAGTACAGTAAACTCCATGTAATTCGAATTATCGCTTAATTCGTATAAATTGCAAGGAACGTTTGATATCCTTTACATTTACTTTAAAATATTACTGCATAATTCGAATTTTCTAATTCGAATTATCGCCCAATTCGAATCAATCATCAAGTACATTTCATACACACAAATGTATTTTTCATCGCCTAATTCGAATGCCATAGTTATTCCGAAAATAATTTGTGACTAATTCCAGATTGATTTGAACAAGCACTGTGCTACTAAAAATATAATTGGCCGATTGCTTTTCTACTGGATTATCCAGTAGCCAAACTGGATACGGTAGCCAATCCGCTTTCGAGATTTGGTGCCAGCTTTCAAAATTGTAAGTAGCTTTCACGGTTTTTAGGTTTATCTTCTTTCTCAATTAACTTTGTTTTTCATTTCGATAGCTTAAAATCTTGCCAGTACTTAATTATTTTTTATTTTGTTGAAACACAAAATACAGATCAATTTATATAATAGATGTATCACAGATTTATATAATTTGTAAGGAATTTTTTGGGCTGCTTTGTGCACGAATTTTGGGATTTTCGAGGTAGAAATATCTAGTCAACCCTGTCAATTACTGATTATTTCAAATAAACAGGCGAGTAAAATGTTTCTTTTCATTGTTTTTTTCAATACATATGATTACTGATTACCCATAAATCAAAACACAAAGTTTTTAGCTTAATGTGATTTAATGTGTATAAATATGACCAATATTGTAAAATTCAAGTTATCGCCTAATTCGAATTTTTTTGTTGGTCCGTTTGGATTCGAATTACACGGAGTTTACTGTACCGTATTTTCACGAATATACACCGCAGATGAGCTTGCAACGCCATGTGTTCGATCGTCAAGGTATCTCTTGAACATCTCGCGATCTTCTGAACTATCGTTTGAATCATCGAGGTAATCATGTATGGCCCTAAACCGCGTTTCTTTATATGAAGTTAATTTGAGCGCGGCTATTGTCTAATCTACGCATAACTTTTATTTTTTTACATCCACGGGAGAGGGGTACAGGGTTTCCAAAATATTTTTTACATGAAATGACGTGAGAGATGCTAAACAAGAAGAGGTTGAACTAGCAGTGTAATCGGATTTTGGAAATTTTTTTTTTGTTCGGAATTCCATGCTGAACAAGTCTTCAATTGGAATTTCTCGTGTATCTGTTACGGTTTTTAAGATAAGATTTGAATGTGTTCTAATTTGCATATTTAGGATGAAGAAAAGTGTACTATGGGAGAGGCCACTCACCACTTCCTATTCATTGGATTCATCAAAATTGACATGTCTGCTTTGGTTACTAAAGTAAAAGAAGGGGGGAGGGGCTCATTTTTGTATCTACCCTGTGTAAAGGGATGCTAGTTTGCTTTCATTTATCAGTTGCTTATTTTGTCTGCTGAATCCACTGATTGCTAATTTCTGTATTGAATATCCTGCTCTATTTTTCTTTTCCTGCAAAATAAACTCTTCTTCCATTTCTTATGCTTTCTCTTATAAGTTTTTATACTGCCGATATAATTTTTATTAATTTTAATTCAGTTTAGTGTTTGAAATTATTAATTATATTTATTAATTTCCTGCTTTAAATGATATTATCCTGAAGTTTTTTGAGTCCTGTATGTTGGATACCCGTGGGGTTTACATGTGTGCGGGGTTTCCAAAATATTCTTACATAAAATTGGAATTTCACAATGCATACAAGGATGCGGGGTATCCAGGGGTGCAGGGTATGTTCGCGAAAATACGGTATTCCTCAATAAGCTTTCAAGTTTAAATTAGCATTAATAAAATGTTGAGGCATAATACAGATCAACTGTATAAAGTTTAAAAATCTTAATGCAATCATTACTCGCAATTTTATCCTGCAAAAATAGTGTATAAATTGTTGAAAAATGGGATATTTATATTTTAAGAACTACTGAGGACTGTAGCACCAGATGACATCTTTTCGTGGCATCACAAAGTAAAGTAGAGATTAGCCTAGAATAAATTAGGAAGCCATTAGGGTCTTAACGTGCCCCTAATTCTACAGGGATCAGCAATCAGCAATACTCTTTTTGCTACGTTGCTTTCTCCTATCTTTGGACTACAGTTAAAATTTAAAATGAGAGCTTTTGTTGATGACGTTATTCTGACTAGAGCCTATGCCCCAGAGGAATGTTCCATCATAGAACAAGATGTTGAGTTAGATGTTAATAAGTTACAACAGTGGTTTGAAGCAAGAGCCATGAAAATTAATCCGGATAAGATGTCGATTCTTAAGATCGCAAAGGCTAACAATAATAACATCGCAACTCTTAAAATATTAGGAGTGATTTTCGACAACCATTTAATATTTAGTCAACAGTTCCAGATCCTCAGAACTGCGAATCGTCTCACCTTCTTAGTTTATAAACTTTGCAGAACTTTATCAAGAAGGGAATTGCTTATCTTCTTAAAAACTAAAGTTATTCCAAGACTTACCTATGCCATATTAGTAAGGAAGCCTTTGAATAAATATACCATGGTGAAATTGGAAGTAGCCTTTAATAAAATTATTCGTGTGGCTTTGAACTTACCTCAGCGACAATCTATCACTGCTGTTTGCAATGAAAGGAAAATTTTGAATTTTACTTCATTACTTAATTTCATACAGCTTAAAGAACTTGTTAAGGCTTTTATTAATAAATCTCTCACTTTATATATGCCTGGCTTAACAAAACTGATTTAGCGAGGAGATCTACACGACTGCTACTTATTCCTCCCAAAATCATTCCTGGTTGGAAGGAACGTTATTTCCCTTATAATACGATCCAACGTTGGAATAATTTGCCAGAAGATCATCGTCGAGATGTTATCAATTGTCGGACTTCAGATTGTCGAGATCATCATAGACACATACAGAATATTTTATGGATGTGGATTTTTGACACACAGAGGAAGTTATGAACTTTACCGAATTTTATCGTGACTTTGCCCCCCTTGGAGTGCATGTTAATAATAATAATAATAATAATAATAATATAGATTCCGAAGTTAGCATTTTGCCTTCATGCCTTAAAAATATAAATATACATGAAATGTATATAGGTCACTGAAATGCATGTACTTTTAATAAATTAAGGGGAACCAGTATTCCAATGCCAACAGTTTGAAAGAAGCAGTATTAAATACTTGGAAAAAATATTCCTCTGCATTTATTGCAGAACCTAATAAATTCCATGCCTAAACGAGTACATTATGTTATTGAGAATAAAGGAAAATAAAATAGAATTTAGCTGCATTCAATACCCCTTTCAGACATTCAGTGTGCCATTGCCTTCAAGTGCACCATGCTGCCATTTGTTTCTGTAGCCATCACTGTATATGGAGCATGTGTGGAGTGAAGAGAAATGTAATGGATGTAATCTATAATTCTGGTTTGAAAAGGTTGGGAATATAAAATGAATGAAACAAATGATTGAATTCTGGCTATGTGGATGAGAAATGAGAGAGAAAAGCCAAAGAAAGAGTGGCAAGGATCAAGTAGAGGAATTCTTGAGGTTGTATAGTTTTGAAAGCCTGAATAAAAGGCAAGCTTGTAAGAAGAAAAGAATGACAGTGTAGAAAGCAAGAATTGTTTGTAGAGACGAGGATGTATGGCATTGTTTAATCAGAATGAATTAAGGCTAAGGGCCAGTTTATTATCTACTTTCTCAGATGAGATTTCTCAACTGAGTGTTCAGCAACAATATAGTGACACTGTTGCAACCCAAGTGTTCCTCATCTCAACAATGTTAACTTGTTGCTAACGACTCAGTTGAGAAGTCTTATTTGAGAAAGTAGATAATGAACTGGCCCTAAGTTTTTTTCTTTCTACGTGCTGCCTACTCTCCCAGGAGGATTAAGGCATGGTGATGATGGTGATGATGTTGCTGTTGTTGTTAACCCACAAAGAATTTCCTTAGTTAATTTTTTACCTCCATCATTTAAGTTTATTGGCAATGAGACACAATGATGAACGAGATAAATAAACAAGAATTCAAGAGAATTACAAATATTTGCTTTGAAGCACCATATTTCCCACCATCACGGAATTTTTCTTTTGATGTTGTCCATAAGTGATTTTTTTTTTTAATATTAATCCACACAATTTAAACACAACGTAGAGTGTAATACTCTCTTTAATATTTTGCATATAATTTATTTGTAGCTCCATGTTGACTAAATGTTTACTGTTCATCTATAAATTGTTGACAATTTTTAAAACATGGTCTTCAGTCCAATTACAATTATATATAAAATAAATCTTTAAATGTGGCAAGTTTTGAATGAACTGTCCAAATTTTATAAAAATTTTGAAGCCTTCATGAACACAACATATAGAATATAAATGTCACGATGTCCTGTGCTGAAATTGCCACTGACACCAATCACTCTCATTCGCAACAATGGTGTGACAATTAAACATGGCATAGCAGAGATATGCACAGCCATTCGGCACATTTTGTGAAACTTATGAAGTCCAAGACTTGGAGACATTGTACACGACTCCAGAACCTCTCTGTGTTTGTGCAAGGTAAAATGACAGCCCAGCGGTATGTCTGTGAGATCATTCAGCCCCATTTTCTCAATTTCTCCTATGCATACTAAATTCAGATGTCTCCAGGTGGTCCAGTGGGACACTGCTTTTGCTAGAAATAGCTGCATACAATGTCTGATTTGTGTGGATTAAGGTTGGATCTGCTGTCGCATTACTTCTGATGTGTCGGTTTTCATGTTTTATGGCTTCCAGAGCCTTATCTCCTTGGCGTGCAGCCTTCCTCTCTCCATGCTGCACACACTGTGTCACTCCACGGTTCACATGACAGGCAATTCATTGAGCAGGCCAACTAGCCTCATGCAAGCCCACTATTCATCCGCTTTTAATCGGCTCCAAATGATGATGCCGAGGTCGCTCTCGATGTCCAGGCAATCACTCAGTACTGTCAGTACTCAATACAAGAGCAATTGTGATTTTGCTGTCTGTGCAGTGGCATTTTTAAGTGCCATCAGTATGACAGGTGGATCATTCACACGTCATTAACATCATTTATACATGCTTTGGGTATTACCTACTGGCAAAGTTCCTGTGATATTTTTCTGTCCTTTACTGTAAATCCTATTGTATTATTTGGATAGAATGAAAAATAAACAAATAAAAAAATGGAGACTATGCAATATTATAGATAATCTTTTTTTCAATTAGCAGGCTCAGAATATTAAGTCAGATGCTATGCAACCCATTCAATAGGTGCTGAGGAGAATATTTAAACAATAACAATTACAATCATTACCGGTACATGCTGATTTATAATTTCCATCTTAGGAGAATTCCAAATTCAAAAGTTATTTAGTTCAATAAAGTTATTCTTATACTGCTGGATATTACTGTTACATCAACTTCGTATGTAGATGACAATCAAATGTTGTAGACACTCCAGATGAATCATACACAGTTACCCAAACTCTGATGACTTCTTTTCCAGCTGGTGACAAAATGAAGACATCAGAGTTTGGTAACTGTGTGTGATTCATTTCAGGTGTCTACAAATTTGATTATCGTCTACATAAGAAGTTGACATGAGAGCAATATCAAGCGGTTCAAGAATAGCATTATTGAACAAAATGACTTTTACGGTAAATTTGCAATTCTCCTAAGATGGAAATAATAAATCATTTAGATTAATTCTACTATCCATTATCAACTTAAGTATTAACCAGTATAATTTCATTATTACAAGTTAATTCTAATTTTTGAAATAAAGAATTTGCATTAAAAATTTAGACTTTAAAGATCATTTAACTACCTGCTGAACACTGGGCCACATATTAACTTCACCAATCGAAGAAATACTTGTAAACGCCTTTGTACAGTTGCTAATGACTCATCATTCTCATGTCCAATTGCTAAAAATAAATATCCTAATTCCTGTTAAAATTAAATTCAAAGAAGTTAAGCACAAATTAAATAGTTCTGATAAGAAAAGAAAATATAACCCTATTAGATAAATTTCACCATTTTATTAGAATGTTGTTAAATAAGATCACAAGTACTAACAGGTTTTTGGAAATAATTACAATTTCTTGGAGCAGTAATTCAGGAGTAAGAACAGCATAAAACACTGTTCCATCTCCATTAGTTTTTATATTCCTGTGACAAATGAATGTCTTTCATTACTCACGAAATACATTTGCACAGCCACCCTCACTGCAAAGAAGAAAATTTATATGAACCAGAGTATAACGGTGTATAGAATAGAAATGCCTGAATTCAATGGTAAGCAAGGAATTTACTATGTAGGCTATAGTTGAAAATAGTCACGCCAATACTGCTTAGTGATAATGACAGTCCATTCTGACCATTGTATCTTTCATATCATAAAGCCAAGAATAAATAACTGATCCTGTTGTCAAAGCTAAATAATAAAAAGAATAAGAAGGGCATTAAAAGATGTCCACCCTGTACAATCACAAGGGATTAGTGGAATTTGAGGAAGAAGATGGAAGGGATTAGTTGGAAAAAAAAGAACAGAAGGGAACCAATAGGAAAAGCCAGGAAACTATAGGAAATAAATGTTGAGAAGGATAAGAATGAGGGCCAATGGGATAGGATGATGCGGCAATGAAAAAACTAGCAGGTTATAATGATGACATAATCAATGACAAGAGAAACAGTAATAAAAATAGAAATGAAAATGACAAGAAATAACAAAAGAGAATAATAATGATAATAATACCAGTAATAATAAAATAAAGAAATTAATCTTTCCCTGAGGAGGGTATAAGAAATAGTGGAAGCTCTGAGTTCATGTTTTTAACTCCAATCTCCATAAATCCGACCCCAGTGAGCCAGTCAAATCCAAATTACCTTATTTTTTTTCCAAAAATAGGCAGTGGCTCTATACCAAAAAAAGATCAAAAATTTCAGGAGTGCGGCCAAAAAATTTTTTTTTTTAAATTAATGATCTTAACAAAAAATATCATACTTAGCGTGCCATTGTATCTTAAATAGTAATTAAAATAGTAATTTTATTATTTATATAACCATCTTCATTATTTTTATATATTTAATGAAACTTTTTAAAATTTATTAATGAAATAAGTAAACAATTATAATAATCTCATTTTAATGTACAACTGCGCGCCAAAATAATGGAATAGTAGACTTGATTATCAACGTTCCTGTGTTCATTCCTCTATTGCAGTAAATTGTTTAAATACAATGTAAAATCTTTGAAGGATTTATAATCTATAATGTTTTTACTTTCAGAAATCATATACAAATATACAAGCTATTTCTAGGTTTTCGGAAAAAAATTATTTCATTTTGACAAAAAATTGGCATACATAATTTCTTGTGACAAAATAATGGAATAGTCTGTTACAAAGTCCATCCACCCTTAAAACATTACGTGAACAATGCTAAAATAATCTGCATAATCAAACCATTGATTCTTCAACAGTTGTGATGCCGTTTAAGGGAAAAATGGCTGCAAAAACTGATTTGTCGATTGATAAAAAAAAGTGATAATTTCCTTAATAAACGAAGGAAAATCACAAGCTGATGTATACAATGCCACCAGTCTACAGTATCCAAAGTGCTTAAAAAGTTTAATAATGGATCTGGGCTTTGCAATAATCGTTATAAATATGGTCGAAAACGAGTAACGAGCGAGCGTGAAGATAGACAGCTAAAAAGGATCATCCAAGATAATCGTTTCAAAACCTCGAAAATTTTCACACCATGTGGAAAGAAAAAGGAGTAAATGTATCTCTCCGAACAACATTGAGAAGATTGCATGAAATGGCCTATGAATGTCGTGCCTAAAATTAAACTGCTGCTTTCTAAAAAGCAAAAGCAAGTGCGCTTGAAATGGTGCAAAGAACATGCCCATTGGACAGAAGACGACTGGTCTCAAGTGATTTTTAGTGACGAATCTAAATTTTTTGTAACCTACAGTGATCAGGGAATCCGTGTTTGGCTTACAAAACAAGAGGCATAGCTTCCAAACACGATGAAATCATCAGTTAAGTTTCCAGCATTCGTTCTCATCTGGGGTTGCATGAGTTCATATGGCATAGGATCACTGGCATTTATTAACACCACCGTAAATGCAGCAGTTTATCAAGAGATTTTAGAGTATTTTTTAATATCATCCATTGAAGAACTTTTTGGGGATCGGCATTTCATCTACCAGCATGATAATGCTCCTTGTCATGTAGCGAAAACAGCGAAAGCATGGTTAAACTCTAACAATATTACTGTGTTAAACTGGCTGCCGAATTCCCCTGATCTTAACCCCATAGAACAGCTGTGGAGTGAAGCTAAAAAGACTTTATCTGAGCAGAAACCAGCAACAGTTGCCAAACTAAAGGAGAAATTATTACAAGTATGGAAAAGAATTACTCTGAAACATTGTAAGAAATTGGTTAGCAGTGGGTGACTCAGCTTCCCAATCGATGAATTGCCACTTTCTACAATTCTCTTGATTGGTTGTTCTCCATTCTTGTTCACTATATAGGACTCGATATACCTTCCCAAGTTAGTTCACTCCGTGTTCTCCCTTGGGCTGCTGAACGATGAAAGCAAGGCTTTCGAAAAACGCTTACAGGTTGTATTTTTCTTTATTCTTTTGTTTTTTGTCTTATTTTTTTGCCTTATTTTTCATTTATTATTTTTTCATTTCTTGTTTCCTTGTTGTGGTAAAAGAGTACCCTCTAGTTTATGACTTAACTGTTTCTATCCACATAAGATTTTATTCCATTATTCGAATCATGGCTACTGAAGCTTCAATGAGTTGTAGTGAACAGAATTTATTTTTTAGACTTAATTTTAGGATTAAGTCCCTTAAAGCTGATGTATGTTTCCTTAATTTGTGCAAAGCTCAAAGTTTTTCTGAAATTTATAGATTGTATTAGTTTTAAGAACTCTAGAGATCCCAGGTTAAATAGCATTTTATCGTTTGTTAAGCATAAGAGGCTGTGTATGGAAATCGGGTTTCTAAATTATAAACTCTCCATCACACAAGCTAAAGCTTATTCCTTACATCTTGAATTGAGCAATCGTTTATGTAAAAAAGAGTGGGACAAATTTCTTTTAAAAGTCAATAATGTTAATCAGTTGAAAATTGATAAAAAAACCAAAAAACTTAGAGAAGTTAGATTGCATTGTCAAAAGTAAAAAAATCCAGGTTAATACAGAGTGTGATAACAAATTTGACAATAGTTTAGTTTAGCGATAGTGAATTGGAACTTTTATCCAAAGGTTAAAAGTTCGCAGTCAGCACAAAAAGAGGGACATGCATCAACTGGGAAGAAGGTGGGATTAGGTTTTTACCTGAGTCGCATAAAAAAGCCATTAGAGAACAATGTTTGAAGGTTTTATCCGACAATTCGAATAGTTATAATCCTGATTTTTCAGAAGTTCAGTATTCTAATATTATTAAAACTCTAAACCAAAAAGATTGCCTGTTCCTCAAAAGTGATAAGGGCAATCACATAGTGATTTTAAAGAAATCTGACTACTGTGATAGGGTCAACAAATTAATTTCGGAGGGACCGTTTGAGGTTATTAACAAAAATCCTTTACCGAAATTGGTCAGAGAAGTTAAAAAACTGGTTAAAAATTGTTCCAACTTTATTCCAAGAAAAGTGGCCGCTTCTTTGATTATTTCAAACCCTACTATTCCTAGGTTATATGCCCTCCCGAAAATTCACAAATCAGGAAATAAGATGCGTCCGATTGTATCCAATATAGACTCCCCTACCTATCGTATTTCTAAGTTTTCAGCTAAATATTTGAGAACCTTAAAAATCTCAGAATTTGATAGTTCTCTGAACAATAGTTTAGACTTAGTCAAAAAAAACTAGAAAATGTGCAAATCAAGGAGGGTGAAATTTTGGTGTCATTTGATGTCATTTCTCTCTTTCCGAGTATCCCAATCCCAGAAACTATCGGTTTCTTGAATGATGTGCTACTCAAGAATAATATTCCCAAGAGTAACATCGATGAAATTTTGAGGATCACCAGACTTTGTATGAACAATAACATATTCCAGTATAATAACAAGACTTATAAGATGGTTGAAGGCACTCCCATGGGTTCGTGCCTAAGTCCAGTTTTTGTTGAGATCTTCCTCAAAAATTTCGAAGAAAGACTCAAGAATTCAGATTTTTATTTTCCTAAGATTTGGTATCGTTACGTCGATGAAATTTTTACTATATTCGACACTAAAATTTGTAACATTGATGATTTTGCTAAGCATTTGAATAGTTTCTATCCCACAGTACAGTTCACGTTTGAGGTTGAAGCAAATTGTCAACTTCCTTTCCTTGATATTATGATCAAAAGGAACAAGAATTCTTTGTCCTTTAACGTGTTTAGAAAACCTTCTAATGGAATGAATTACATTCCGATTGATTCCAATCACCCTTGGAATCAGAAGCTCTCTTGTTTCATTTTTATGATCGATAGAGCTATTAACCTTCCCATGAGTGCAACTAATTTCACTAAAGAAGTTGGTTTAATTAAAAAGATAGCTGTGAAAAATGGATACAGCTCCAGAACCATTTCGGATCTAGTTAGGAAAAGAAAGTATAAAAAGTTTATTACAGATATTTCCACCTTGAACAATACAAAGGACAAGGAAAGAACTGTTTCAGTACCATATAACCATGCCCTGATAAAAGGCCTTAACTCGATTTTCAAACCGTTTCATATCTCTTTAGCTTTTAGCAACCCCAACCAGTTGAGACATCTTCTTATCAATCCTAAGGACCACATTCCACATCTACAGAAATCCGGGATCTACGAGGCCAGGTGCTCGCAATGCCCTATGGTGTACAAGGGTCAGACTTCTAGGAACTTAGCCACCAGATTCAAGGAGCATATGCGGCATAGACGTTTTGGCAGAAGCAACCAGTCCGCAATAGCCAAGCACTCTCTGGACACGGGACATGGTTTTTCATTAGAGAATTTAAAACTTGTACAATCAGTCAATAAAAAGCACCTACTAGATGCTTTTGAAAGCCTTGCCATAAACAAAACCGACAAAAACCGGTTATTAAATCTCGATAAGGGCCCCATTGGTGACTCTGCATTGATTCAGTGGGCGACTCAGCTTCCCAATCGATGAATTGCCACTTTCTACAATTCTCTTGATTGGTTGTTCTCCGTTCTTGTTCACTATATAAGACTCGATATACCTTCCCAAGTTAGTTCACTCCGTGTTCTCCCTTGGGCTGCTGAATGATGAAAGCAAGGCTTTCGAAAAGCACTTACAGGTCGTATTTTTCCTTATTCTTTTGCTTTATTTTTCATTTATTATTTTTTCGTTTCTTGTTTTCTTGTTGTGGTAAAAGAGTATCCTCTAGTTTATTACTTAACAGTATACCTTATTTAATTGTTTTTTGTTCCCAATATTGTAACAATAACAATATTCCATTATTTTGTCATAGAAAATGACTTATGCCATTATTTTGTCAACAAAAAATAATTTATTAAATAAAAACTGAAAATTAATTTTTAGGTTTGTGTGATTTTTTTTTAAGCTAAAAGACTGTAGATTATGGATCTTTTAAAGATTTTGCATTATATTTAAATAGTTTTTTGCTACAGAGGAATGAATACAGATCGTCGACAACTGAATCCACTTATTCCATTTTTCTGGCGCACAGTTGTATATCATAAGTCGCATTGTCCATCACCAGTTTTTTCATCACAACAATGTAGCCATTAAAAGGAAAAAAAAAAAAAAAAAAAAAAAAAAAAAAAAACAAAAAAAAAAACCATTGTCAAAACCATTGTTAGATGTTTAAAAATTCAAGGAATTTCAGTTATTATAAAACTATTGAAGATGTCCGAAAAGACAAAAGTTAACTTTAGATAATAAAAATAATGTACCGTAAATGGACGTTCTTCTAATAACTTGATTCTACATAATACAGTACAACGTATGCAGAAGCAATGAATTTATCGTGAAAGGTGTTTAATTTTCGCTGTTTTTCTCAGTGACTAAGTGCTATCAAGAATTTCTTGATTTTTAAGCTTTAAATTACAGTGAAACCTCTTTAAGCCGACCAGCAATGGTTCCACGTAATAGTGGTCGTTTGGAGAGGTGGTCTTCTTAAAGAATTGGGGGGGGGGGGTAAGCGTAATTTATAAAGTTTCATTGTCTCAATTGTTTAACATTATAAGGATATAATCTGATGATATACAAAGCTTACTCTTTTGGTTTCATTTATTATTTTAGTGATTTGCATAATGCATTTATTAATGAATTTTAATGAAATTTTCATAACTTTATGCAGTAATGTGGCTATTCAAAATAAACAATACGTGAAAACAAAATAATACCTAATACATGTATAATTACATAGCAATAAAAGTCATCCCAATTATTGGATCAAAAATTTCCCCTATTCTTTGTTGAAAAACTGCAACATTGAATTTAATTTTTTTTTGCTCAACATTTTACGTACTGTAACTTGTTGATATTCTTTTTTCACCTCTTCAAACAAATGCAGCAAGTTTTGACTTGGTCTTGTAGCGATAAAAAACAAAGATTTCTTTTTGACATGGTGACAATAGCAGGCAAGAAAATGAAATGTGATGTGAAGAGTGAAAGTGATGTAGAGTGAGCCCAACACGTGCATTCTCAACTGCAATCACATGTTTGGCTCTTCCTAACTGTAAGATAAAGCAGCGGTGTGAGTGAATGCCACTGATACACAAAGCAAAGAAACAGATTGAACAATGCTCAGTTTCCTACTCCTCCTTCAAAAAAATGAGCATACTCTTTAAATTAGAGGAAGTGGCATTATTAACATTTCAATCCCAAGACCAACGACCATCCATTTCAGGCACCAATCATTGATGTTCCCTCTTTAAACCGACCAGTAAACATGGCAAAATCAAGACATGGCAATCTTGACTTGATTTTGCCATGTCTACTGGTCGGTTTAAAGAGGGTATATTGATGGTTGGTGCCTGAAATGGGTGGTCGTTGGTCGAGTAAAGAGATGGTCGGCTTAAAGAGGGGAAAAATGCATTATACCTATGAGACATTAATTCCGTGCCAAGGAAAAGTGGTCGAGTTAAGAGGGGGTCGTGTTAAAGAGGTGGTCGAGAATAGAGGTTTCACTGTATTATGTAATCTTATGTTGAAAAAAAAATTACGCAAGTTTTTGCAATTTAGTGCCACACACATCGCCATATTGAGCTGACGATTACACAGGATCCCTGAGAGCGCCACTATAAAAAATAAACAGAAAGAAGGGTGATGAAAAGGCGATTGGCAGAATGATCTCAGTGTCCTCACAAGACAAAGAACGCTATCACTTATGTATGCTGTTGTGCTTTGTAAAAGAGCCAAAATCATTCGAAGATCTCCGAACAGTTGATGGAATAGTGTACGAGACGTTTCACCTGGCTGCAAGGGCACATGGGCTGTTGGAGGACAACTCCGAGTGGCATCGTTGCATGCAGGAGGCCGTCACATTCAAGATGCCACACCAGCTTCTTCATATCTTTGCTATCATTTTGGCATGCTGCAAACCTACCAACCCAAGTAAGATCTGGAATGACTGCATCGATGCACTGTCCGAAGACTTTCAGAGAGAGATTGAGAGCGACGCGTCCGGCAGGATGGTCCTCTTCAAAACGCTGCTTGACATAAATCATCCTTACTCGGCAACGCGAAAGACGTTTCGTGCTTTCCTATTTTGCCACAGTTGACTGAACTTTTGGATGTCGCTGAAGCAGTTTCCTGTTCCAACACAATGATTTCTATTGAGCAGTCCTATGACCGAGAACTCCTTTGCAGGCTCTCTGAAGAATCGATGCTGTTGAATTCTGATCAAGCGAAGGTATTCCACACTATACTGAGTGCAATTCAAGGGGATACGCTGGATAGGAATCTTTACTTTTTGGATGGGCCAGGAGGAACCGAAAAGTCGTTCCTATTAAGGCAAGATTGCCGTTGTAGTTGCAACCAGCAGTAATGCTGCACTGCAACTGGCGGGAGGACGAACTACCCACTCAATGTTCACGTTGGGTCTGAAGTTACAGAGTAACTTAACGAGCAACATATCGCTTGGTTCACAAACGAGCACAGCTAATTCATCTTACAAGTCTTATCGTATGGGACGAAGCCCCGATGATGCACAAGTTTGGTTTCCAGGCACTCATCAGGGCTCTCCGGAACATACTTGAGAATGATGAAGCATTCGGAGGGAAGGTTATTGTCCTAGCAGGAGACTTCTGACAAAATCTCCCGGTCTGTGACATACATGTTCGAAATCTGTGACATACATGTTCGAGGGATTCCCTTGTTAGTGTGAATAATGAACTCAGAAAAACATCAGAAAGCACCAAACTGTACATTTTTATCGCCTTCTGTTTGTCGTTAACTGATTTTTCAAATCGTCGCTCATTTTTGGAACACCTGTTACGATAAGTAGCGTTGAATTTCTTTTTTCTATTTATAAAGACCCTTCCCTCCAGCTGTATTACAACTACTTACATGAGGAGCAGCATCAATAAAGTTGTTCGCGTAATGATTTATGGTTGACTGCCTATACATCCTTACATCTATTTTCTTTTATATTTGCTTACTATCTTTTTATAAGAAAATTCTGTGTCACTTAAAACTCTTTGAAAGGGTAGATCGCAGATGAATTTTTCAGCAAAAATTATTCAACTTTTCAACAAAAATTATCTGATATAAACACGACAGATTTGAGTTCTTGGCTTTAATTAAGCAGTTTTTGTTTAATTGTTTTCTAACAGTAGAATTAATCCTTTAAAACATTAACCAGTCACATATATTTTCATTCATAAATCATTGTGTTCATTATTAATTCACGTGTTAAAGCTATTGTCGGCGATTCTCAGCCCAGTTGAAACTCACTCTACCCCAAGATTTTTTGATGTCACAGTATGTCTATCGCTATTGGTCAGCAGTTTGTGGTCGCTATTTATGGCTGCTGCCGAAGAAATAAGGAGTTACACTAGTTCATTAAAATGAGGTTACTATAATTATTTACATATTTCATTAATCATTAATAAATTTATAAAAATTTTATTAAATATATAAAAAATGCTGAAGATGGCTACTAAATAATAACATTATTATTTATTATATTATGGATGCTAAAATGAAGTAGTTCAATCTTTTTTAGCCTCTACAAGTATGTGGCCTAAAGTGAAGTGCGGCCTTTAAACGGATTTTTTTATTCAAAAGTGAATGTGGCCAATCTTTGAAAGAATATGGTAAATAGTGATGCAGGACATGCGAATTTGGTATATGTAATGTCGGTTGGAGGTTCACCATTTCCTCTTGCAAATCGTACATAAGAAAAGATCAACTCTTGCATCGATCATAACGGTTTCTTGGAACTGCTCCGATGATATAGAGAAGAAATTATTACAATTTTTGAAATCTATGTCAAAAAATGTAGAAAATATGAAGGAGACAGACATATACTGTAAAACCAATATGTGCTCCATTCATCCGTTACTTATTAAATTGAAAAAGCAGAAAAAATATTAGTGAGAATCGAACAATAAAACTAAGAAGGCTTAGTAGACAATGAGACAAGAAAAACTGAAGGGGGGAGGGAGGGGAGAAAAACTTTAGAAAGGGAAAAACAAAGGCAAAGAAAAGGAAAATTGTAAAAGGAAAAGTTAAAGAGAGACTGTAAAAAACGTATGATAAGTAAGGAATAACTGAAGTGAAAGAGGGATGAGGGAAAGGTAGCAAAGGAATCGTATCTTTGCTAAGATTAATGCCGTTAAAGAGCTTTCATAAACCAGGTGGAATGATAATGACCTCCCCCCCCCCCCGGGGGAAGGGTGGCCTTTTCCTATTTATTGATTTATTTATTTATTTATTTATTTATTTATTTATACAAGAGCATTCCACTGGAATAAAAGGCTAAACAGAATTTAATTTAAAAAAGAAACACAAGAGGCGGGTTCTTTATCTTAGCAGCTTTGTCAGCCGGCTGATATTGACACCTAGTGATGACGTCATATCATTGTTTCAGGCCTAGCATTCTTCTTGATTTTCTATCCGATGACGCCATCACTGGGTGTCTCTGCTAGCCAGCTGGCAAAGGAGGGTAAGTTAAAGAATCCGCCTAAGGTTAGATCAGTTATTCATCAAGTTGGATCTTAAAATAATGTTCATATAAATGTTAATAAAGGTTTGATGAGTAGGGGTAAAGAGTTATTTCTATAGGTAACTCATTCTATTGATTCCATAAGATATTTGTGCTGTTTTCCATTGCCAGAACTATCGTTAAAATTATGGATATATACCGTAAATATTCTACTATAACGCGACCTCTTGTATAACGCGACTCCACTTTTTCGGCCCCAAAAATCGGCAAAAATCCTATCCTCTTGTATAACGCGACCCCCATTTTTGACTCCTCGCGAGAAATAAAATGTACGAACTTATATAGAAAAAAAATCGATGTTGTTAGATGTTGGAGACGAGTAATTCGAATAAAAAGTGAATTAATATATTGTATAATGAAC
>JAHWFO010048480.1:230245-262085 GCA_023313115.1 Rhysida immarginata | reverse complement strand
TGATCACATGCTACGTTGTTCTGAATAAGCGATGCAAAAAATAATCAAACCACGGAGAAAACTGTTTTTTAAAAACGAAAATCGTTTTTATTACACATCGGTTTTAGATATTTACTTTAGACAATAATAAACCTAGAATTATGTTTAAAGATTTCAATTTTATTGCAACTTAGAGAAGTCTTAATCGTTTCCGTCTCTTTTCACATTGTCGTGTTTCTAAAGAATCGATGGCGGTTAGTGTGAGAGGATGAAGAGAAATGGTCTTATATCCTCTCAAAACAATGTGTGTTTTACAGCATTTCCAGCATGGAAGAGGTCTTAAATGCATCAAAACCAAAATGTGTAATGTCTCCTTTTTCTGTGATTGTCATCAATACCTATACTTCACTGTAATGCATAGGAGTGACAGTAATGTGGTATTGAGGACATAGGCCTATTAACCTTTTACGAAATTGATTTGTAGAGTATAAATAGGTTACGAAATTTTCCCTTCTCTCTTTTGCAATCGACAAAAAAATATAAAATTTTATAGAAAATTACAGTTTCAAACTTAGCATTAAAAAATAACTACTTTGTCAAGTATTTATAATCTAACTTTGTAGTTGATTTGTAGCGTCTAATTCCGTTTCTTTATCCTTAAAGAGAAAAATATGCATTCGGGACCTAAATCCTCATGTGGTTTGCATTCTATGTGCTGGCTATTTCATTGATGCCACTACAATCACAGAGTGTTTGCATACGTGTAAGTAATCCACCAAGACGGTTATTTATAATTATAACATTTAACTAACGCTAAAAAATTTAATCCCGTTTTTCTCCTCTTATTTCAGTTTGCAAAAGTTGTATTGTGAAGTATTTGCAAACGAGTAAACACTGCCCAATGTGCAATATAAAAATCCATGAAACGCAGCCATTACTTAATCTCAAGTTAGACCGGGTAATGCAAGATATTGTATATAAAATTGTGCCTAACCTCATGGAGAGTAAGTATCTGTGGAAAGGGAAAATCTATAATAATCCAGCAATTCCTCATTCCTATTTTCTGTTCAAGGTATCTTAACCCTCAAAAATGCAGTTCTTCTCAACATTGTAAAAGATTTCATTCAGTGTTGCCACCTGGATGACACAAAAAATCCCGGATTCTCAAACAGCCAAGCGAAAAAGAAAAAAACAAAAAAAACAACAAACGCACCCCCCCCCCCCCCACCAAAAAAACTCCCTCAAATCTTACCCTTTATTTGTAATATATATGAAAACTGTATTTAGATAAAATGATCACCTGACAGGTTTATATGATAGATTTGGCAAAAGAGGACATTTCTTGAAATCAACTCTGAGCAATGAATACATTCATGTATCAATGACAGTAGAACTTAAACAAAAGGTGGGGGGGGGGGGGGAATTAGAGAGTTTGGCTAATATGTTTTAAGTTATTTCGAATAACCACCTTCTCTCCCCAGGGAAATGATGGTCCCTGGGGTCTTTCCTATACTGAAGTTTGTAAATGTAAATTTGTAAAAATATTGTAGTAATTAAAATCTTTACAATTTATTTAACTGGACCAAGACCAATCTTTACAGTTTATAGCCTCTCCCCTTAAATCTGCCACTGTGTAAAAACATACTTGTCATTATTCTGAGTTGCATTTCGTCAGTGAAACAACACATTAAAAAAAAAATAAACTCAAAAGGCAAGAGCAACTAAACTTTGATTGCATTTCTTAAATTATTCAATTAAAATTACTTAAAATATTAATATAACTTGGAAAAAGAAAGAAAAAAATTTAATCTGTAAAGTTTCATTCATTTACTTATTTTGAACTTCTTGAAATTTGTAGTTAACCCGGACACCCGGATGTTTTGTCAAAATACCGGAATGTCCAGGTCAAATCCAGACAGGTGGCAATACTAATTTCATTTAATCACATAATTCTCTTCTTTATAATGTTTTGTTACTTTTCCTTATTACTTATACTTGATCCAGCAGTAAAAGTCTTTTAATATGGCGCAGACAGGATCAGATTGCTACCGGATCAACGAAAACTCTTGTATTACTGAATGTAAATTCTGCAGCTTCCTCCCCCCCCTCCATAAATTCTGTTGCATAAAATGGTATAAAAAAAGGTTTGATTTAAAACAATAGGGTCCTTTTGTTGAGGAAAATAGCTAAACAAGTAATATTTTTTTAATATTTGTTCATTATTAACATATTTGATTTATGCATTCCCTTCCCTAAAGATAATTTTACTGACTTAACTACTGATCAGCATTTAATAAGGCTGATTGAAGGTAATGAAATGAAAGAATTAATGGGATAGAGGTCAGTTAGATCTGGATAAATTGTATTCTTAAATCGTTAGTTTCAGATATTTTGAGTATTTATATTGACGTCTATATTCGTTTTATTCCTGAGAAATTTATTACCAAAAAATGGCCCTGAAATTCGAACTCTGCATTTAAATTTAAATGGGTCAATAAAAATCACACATCCATAAACTTACCATTACTTATGATAAACAATTTTCTTGTTCCTGATTGGTGTATTCCTTTATACCTTTTACAGTCTTGTTTTTAATATGGTATTATTATTCGTTTGAAGTGGCATTCCACAGGATTCCCTGTTGGGTCCCCTGTTTTTCACTTTATATTTGATCGATCTGGATCGATTCGGTCTAATCTGCCACACTGAACAGACTGGTTGGGAGATGCATTTTTGAGACTCACTGCCAGCTTTTTACGACTACCTCAAGGTGGTAGTAGCAACCGGAACTGACGGCTTAACATGCCCTCCGAAGCCTATTATTAATAATATTTTACAATATTATTTCTTATTAAGCATCGTTATTACATTTTATTATATTTAAAAATGAAAATGTACAATATTACGGGGTTTATGAACTGTTTAGAACAAATTTTATTCAATAATTTGCTCTATTTTTATGTAAATATTTGTTTTAATTTAATCCACAAATTTTCTAGAAATAAAAGCGTTAATAAAGAAATGATATCCTCTATCCAGAAGCACAAAATGTTCAACGAAAATTTTAATAAAAATATTGAAATTACAGTCAATTCTCGTTAATACGAAATCGTGGGGACCAAGAAATTTTTTCGTATTATTCGTATTTCGTATAAACCAACAATACTAAAAGTGTTATGAAATAAGCACGGAAATAGAATACTTTAAGTTAGAAATAAGTTTTATTCATCTCTCCTAAAAAAATCTGTAATAACAGTTTGTTTTCGCGCTAAAACGATTTTTTTTATTGTTGAAATAAATAACGGGCAAATTTTTTACGTTTTTAAAACAGCGTGGCCTGGCGAATTTGCAAATAACTATCGGCTTTTTCTTGTCAGTGCCATCCATATTTGTACATAACAATACTGACAACCGTTCTTTGCTACTTTTCCCTATGAAAGATACCGTAAAAAAACATTAGATACATGTACAAAATTAACGGTAAAAAATACAATAAAGTTTAAATGACGCATGCATACCTCCATGACACTTTTCACCTTTTAAATGATAAGATTTCTCGGGCAGAAGTTTATAAAATAGGCCGGTTTCGTCAGCGTTGTAACTTCAGATCTAATGAAAGATCCTTTCGTTTCCTTTTGCTTGAAGCTGACATTGAATAAAATTCCTGACTGTAGATAACTGCGTTATAGCGATGAGAAAATTGATTTTGAAACAATACCGATATTGCACTTGTTTAAATAAAGATTTGAGAGCTATGTGACAGGATTTCAGATCTGAATAGCTGAACCAATCAGATTTCGCGGACTATTTTTCAATAAAAATATGAAATTTTCCTTCGTATAAACCGTATTTTAATAAAAATATGTTCGTATAAAGCAGAGAATTTTACATAGTAATTGCTTTTTCGGGGACGGGCCACAAAATGTTTTCTTATTAACCGGAATTTCGTATTAACCAATAATTTTAATAAAAGTATTGAAATTAAAAAAAAAAAGAAGCAAAAAACAAGATAAACTTTGTTTAATCTCAAAAAATAACAAAATAAAAAAAATTATATTCTAACATTTCGGAAAAAAAAATACAAAATGTTATAATGATATTAATAAGAACTCATTTAAAATTAAATTTTCACTATTAACCCATTTAATACATGTTAAAATTTATTTAATAAATACATTCTGTAAATAATTATTTAGTTGAATGTTGACTGGAAGTTAAATGTATATTTTATTGTATATTTACCGTAGTATAAATTCCACGAAATATTTTTAATAAAGTAAATAAATAATTAGTTCAAAAAGGATTGTACTGGCCATAATTAGATTGACTGTTTTGAACTATTTATTTACTTTATTAATATTATTTCATGGAATTTATTTAAAAAAACAATAGAATTTGCATTTAATTCTGTAAATAAGTTAATACATGTTAAGGACTTTTTATTTTTCTCTTTATTTTTGCGTGCAACCATAAGCTGAACAAGAGTATACCATTTCGTCTCTGCCTCTATTTTATGCTCAAAGATCTGTTATACCATGCGAAATAAACACTATAAGGAACAACCTTATATCCCTTCTATTTCTATGCTTGAAGGACAACCTTCTTATCACTATTCATATCACACTTAAGGCTTAGTGTGTAGGGGTGTCAGTATGTCTGTCATGTGACCTAATTCTTGTGCCACGGAACAAGAGACTTTGTCCCCTCTATATATTTTTATGCTCAAAGGTACACAGTGTGTAAATTTTGGTCTTTAACAACAGACCGGGTCAATCAATTTTTCTGATTTTCGGGCCGAAAAACGGTGGGAGGGAGATCGGCAATAAAATGAATATATACAGAAGAAAATTGATATAAAGCGAGTACTCCAATGACTGGTAAAAATAACTTATGTGAGTGTCATTTACATTCTATTATATCTAATACTGTAACCTTATACCCTTGACTTCACAATTAATATAATGGGTGTCAATGCAACCTCAATCAACTTGAGTGGACCACCCCCCCCCCTTCTTCTTAAGATCAGAATCCAATGCAATGAATTCTAAGACGGCTAGCTCAATAAAATGCTCAAATAAATTCAATATACAAAATCAAGGACATAGGTTAGGTTCTTTTTTAAAGTGGCAGGTTGTGACTTATTTATTTCAATAAGAAAAGCAAGGTTTGGAATTAAATAAATATTCTTTTTATTCAAAGGTAAATAAACCAACGAGACACAAAGTTAAATAAAGCCTTAAATCTAAATGAAGAGAAAGTAGATAGATCTTAACACGAAAGAAGAAAGTTAATGATAAAAGTATAAACTCCTGGGGAAACCAGAAATAAATATATAAATGGGAAGAAAATGTGGATATGATAAATAAAGACAAAAAAAAGAGTTGTGGTTAAAGAGTTGTTATTTATTTTGTCTTTAAGAAAGTTAATACTAAAATTCCCAAGTACTTATATCTAATATAACATGCAAAATTCAATATGTATCAATAAAAATCAATTTGCTCTGAGGAAAGAGATAGTTCTACTCAAAATTCTATTCTTAGAAAGTTCTCTCAAATCTATTTCTTTATCGTACCTTTGTCATGACACTCAATTTAATCAATATATCAAATTTCTGTTCTACTTACAATTACGCAGTTCAAACACCTGCAGACTTGTCAAGCACTTTTAATCCACTTTTATGCACAAAAACACTTCTGTGTTTAACAGGCCATAAATTATATCACTTATCATTCTGAAGCACAAAAACACATCTGAAGAAAATCCGGATCGATTAGTGAGTGAGTCCACTGGAAGTCTCAAAGTGTCCCCACTAAGTTCAACAGAAGATCTCGCATAATATGCCGTTGTCTTCTCTCATTGTCGGGTTCCTAATTATGCCTGTCGCTTGAAGAAAAATCATGTTGCTCTGAAGAATATCTCGTTGCTCTGAAGAATATCTCGTTGCTCACTTACAATTGCTCTGAAGAATGTCTCGTTGCTCTGAAGAATGTCGGGATTCCAATTTCCATATTTTGATTCTAATTATAACAGACGACTATGAAGAATATCAATCACATACATGTTCCGCTTCAATGTTACTTAGAGTAAGTTTCGCTTAGGTTTCATTTTACAACACTAAATCGGGAGTCTTTTCTATATCATAATGTCCTCCGATGAACGATGAGTTTCCACAAGCTTAGATTTCAGGAGGAAAGAGCCACCAGATCGCATTGACGAATACGGAGGTTACGTAGCCGCTGTGGCGCATCTCAACTGACCCTCCTCCTTCAATCAGTCGACGGAGAGAGCATTCCACCTCCCCTCGACTACCTGCCTGTTCAACCCACATCATCCTTTTTCTCTTATTTCCCTTGATGAGCATGCTCACACCATGAATTGAATTTTAGAAATCAGCCTAGCTACTTGGCTAACTGTGGAAGTTGCACAGCAGCGTTCTTTGCAAATGCTATCTCTAATCAATTCCCATAATTTTCCATTACTTCAAACGAGAGGAAAAAGCGTGCAGCCTACCTCTAACAATTCTCAAGCATGACTCATAAAAGTTTCAGTTTCTCTTCCCCTTTTAAAGCTTCGCAAGCATCCGGTCTCTTCCCCTCTTAACAACTCACAAGTTCAAAAGTGAATAAACCACAAAAATAGCAACGATCCCAAATACTACACAAAATCCGTGTTACAAACAATTCATCAAAAAAATCAACATATCTATTTATTGGGGGATTTCAATGACTAGTATCAACAATACTCATTAAACTCGAAAAGAACGTCTCTTCCTGTCATTGCTCCACCCCTCCTGTTATTTCACAATCGTGTGCCTTCCGATAATTATCCAAATTTATAATTTTACATTATCTCCACTTGATATACCACTACATCAAAAACACTTATATCACTATATTCTCGCAAAGAAATTGAATAATACCTTCTATTATTCCTGTGATCAATTTCATTATAAAACGAATATATTACCTAACACGTGATAACGTCACAATACAGTAAATAAATGAAGCTATGCAAATTTAAATTATTTTTTTCTTTTTTTCACTGCATTTAGTTTTGTTAAAGGACAATTCCCACTCAAAAACAATTTTTTTTCTAGATATTATATGGCCTGAGTTAACTATAAAAAGGATATTAAAAATTCTTAAAACAAATTAAAATTATCCAAAAACCAGGTTTATATGAGAATTCTGTAAACCCAAGGGACAGCTATGTTGGATCGAAAGGTTTCGCTTTGCGATGTCATAAATATGAACATTTATTATTCATGTTCTGGCCATGAATGCTTCTCTATGGGACATGAAAACTAGGTGCATTAGAGAGACACATTTGTGACGCAGCATCCGCTTGAGTTGGGGAACAGAAGCTAAAAGTGTGGCGAAATCGAAACCATTGATTTTTGGAACTTTGGAAGCTGGTTTTGAAGCGATGAATTAATTTTTTTGGAAATGTGTTATGTGGATTATAAACTTTTAGAATCTTTAAAAAAAATTCAAGAAGACATTGCTGTTCAGAATTTTTATAAACGTACTTGCCAACTTGTAAGAAATTTTATCGTTCATTAGAGACCCGTTATTGTCACGTTTTTTGGGGGCAGGATTTTGCAGACATATCAAATCGTGATATAGCAAGTTCCAACTTCCATAGTTCTGCCACAGACGGCACCACCATAAACGGGGCAGGTTTCAAAGTTCGCAGGGTCATTTTCACCTTTGATAGTTTTTATTAGGCTTTATCGTTAAGCAACAAAAATATTTAATCCATGATAAATTTTTAATGTTAATATTCAGTTAATAGCAATTCATGTTAATATGATAAATTTTAATTCAGTTAATTTAATTCATGTAAAAGTCCATAACAGATGAATGGGCTCAACAAAGGCATCCACCCACCTGCACAGCTGAATGTGAAGACTATTCAACAATTTGTAAATGTTTCAATCATATTATGTACTCTGGGACCTTCTACAATCTCTCTAAAGTATAAAAAAAAAAAAAAGAAAAATTAAGAATATTAAAGCCCTTGACGAAAAGCAGTTCAACCTCGAGTGCATTTTCCAAGGGTCATTGAAGCAAAAATATCGTCTTCTCCATCACCTTTTTGATAAAGTAAATCAGCTTTAGTAGGTTTTGGAGTACATGTATGTACTGTATTTATTTAAGCAACTATATAAAATGGCTTACTAAATAAATTGTTTTGAATATATAACAAAAATTAATTTAAATAGAGTGTACTAATATTTTCCCCTTTTAAAAAAAATAATGACGATCCAGTCATCGACTGTGACTTATCTGATTCTGCAATGTAACAGGTCTTTATTGCAATTCTATGGTTGTATGGATAGCTTTGTAATTATATGGATTTTGAACATGGTAGACAAAAATTGACATCTCCGGGGGGGGGCCCCCCATGAAATAAAACAAAGTAGGTGACACCTAGGAATAAATAATGATTTTAAAGAGTAGCTTTACCTGCATTGTTTGCATTATAACATTCCTCGACCTAATATTAATAATGTTGGATTGATTGGAATAAATGCAGTAGATGATAAGTCTATTGAGAATCACTTGTGTTTCTAAAAATTACAACACCATTCTCAGTGGCCGCTCAATACTTGAAATTTTCATTGCCAATATTTTAGCCAATAGTGATCTTTAAACTAGAATCCCACGTTTTCAGCCAAATTTAAAAGTTGAAATTTTCAAAATTGGTATATTGGTGAAGTGAAAAACAGTGATTTTATTATTAAAAACAAATTGTGCATACAATTGTGACATTTAAATGTCAGTATAATGCGCTGCGCCCGGCAGAGGCAAATTATGTTGTGTATATGTTTATCAGCAAGTGGTATGTGTGTCAAGTGAAACTGTTTTGTGAATGTGTGTGGGTGTTGATATCGTTGTTCTAAATTTATTTATCGTTGCAATTTCGTGTTTGGTCATGGAATGAATGGGAGGGGGCGGTCGAGTGTTTTGCGTGTTCGTTGCGTGAGTTGAGCCCAGGTATGGGTGAATTGATTGAGTAGTGTTTGTTTTTCGGTGCGTTGTTGTTGTGATGTTGTGGCTTGTCGTGTATTACGTTGCAGTAAATAAATTGTCTTCGTGTAAGTTTTATTTTTCGTATTGTTAAGGAATTTTTAATTGCCTGGCTGCTGTCGCTCTTTTGCGTCCCGACAGCGTTCAGGTATTGTTGGGTGACATTGTTGTCTGATATATTCCGAAAAACGGGCAAAGTTTGTTTTCATATTGTTGATGACTTTTATTGGCTTTTTATGTAGAGTTGAATTTTAGCTCTGAGAGTGAACGGGCGTTTGCTGAATGAGTCGGTTTTTTTGTGTCAAGACGATGTTGTGGAATGGCCGTCCGCCATGTTGAGAGTCCGGAGGCAGTGCTATCGAGTATTTTGAGGAGCTAAAGACAAATAAGAATAATTGCTGTTACTTCCAAACTCTCTTAGAATATATGCGATTGTGACTGCAAGTTTTCCTCACATCGTTACAAGCATTTTTCCGCTGTACGTGTGTTTCCTTGTTCGATGGAATTTGCCAGTTCGATGCCATCAGCGATGAGCGTAAGTGCCGCCATCGGGTCATGCTACCTGCAGCGTGAGCAATAAGAGGTCTGCTTGGGTGAGTTTAGTTTTCTGTACTTTTATCACCGCGAGTGGGCCCCCTCAAGATAAAAACTTCGCATTATCTACTATCACAAGATTACCTTCAAGTGTGTGCGTCATGTTTTACGATTCCTAGAGAAGCGCTTAACTGTAATAGTCGCTGATTGAATAATGCGTAATAACGTTCATGCCCTGTGTACAGCAAATTGAATGTCGTCCAATTGTAACTTTTCTGTGTAGCATAACTGTGTTGTTGTATTTATATTCAGATAGAACTGGATACTAATGGAATCTAGTGGAATGAATTTAAAGATTAAGCGTAGATCATATGAATAAGTTGAGGTGCAAAGAGATCACGTGCCGAGGGAGTTCCGTTGTGTGAAGTTTTGAGGTGTGTGAAGGGGGCTTAGCAACGTGCCGCTCTCGTAGGGAACGGGAACTGGGGTTCCTGTGTTTCTCCCCAGTTGTACCAAAGGAACCACATTGCGCCTTCTGGCGTTCATTGTGTGGAATAGTTGACTCCCGTGTCCTTAGCCAGGGGGCACTGGTTACTGGCTATGCCCTCCTTTTCTGCGTACCCTGAGCATAACAGGAAGATATGGAGACGTGTACCCCGGCACCTGATAGATCATTTCACCTTGAGGTGTGGAGCCGAATTTAGTTGCTGCCACCCTTTGCGTTAAAATCTAGAACAATAAGTAAAATTACTCTGTTTAAGTATAGGGGGCCCCTTTAGAGTAGTGTTACAGGTTAAAACGACTAGGATAATTGAATATCTTTATGATAAGTTTAAATGTGTACATGTATGTAGTGAGAATAAAGCGTTGTAGTTAAATTGTATTTGTGTGGGAGTCCATTTGTGAAGTTAAGTTTACAACACCTTTGACGCGTTTGCCCTCTGCGGTGCTTCAACCCCTGACCAGTCCCGTCCAGCTACTATTCCAGTACTTGGCTGGGAGGTTGATAATAGTAGTGGGCGGGCCACGTCACACAGTAAACTAAGTTAACTAAAGTTTTTCACTTCTATGGCTGTTTCATGACCTTTACCATTTTCATTTTTTCGAAAATCATCAACTTCAGGCGTGACTGAACACTTTCCTATTGTAAAAATAAATTTTTTTCTTGAAGATATGGAAATTTTACAAAAAAAATAACTGATTCTCAGACTGGAACATCAGCCAGTAATATTTCTGGAACACCATGTTTTTATGCGAGGGTTCTCGCCATGTATTTTATAACATTTATCTGAAACCTCACTCGCAGATAATTAATGTTGGAGTCATCACATTAAAAAAAATTGATTTTATTTTGGTGGGATGTGCTGTTTGAAATGATCGTATCGCTCGTTTGTACTTGGAGTACTGTTGTTAATGCATGAATTCAATGTTCAGATGCCTTGATAATGTCATGTCCTATTGAGAATGCTTGAATCACATGGTAATCTCATTTTCGAGGATAATTGGTCAATAAATAAAAAATTTTCTGTACAAAGCTTGTCCATATAAATAGAATTAGCCAAGTATCTTTGCCAAATGTGATATTACCATTCCAGTAGAATAGTGACATACCTGAGTGAGTTGTTTGTAAAGCCTCCGCGAGCTGCTCTACGTTATGGTATCGAATGAGACTTCAGATGTTTTCCTGGGGGAATGACTTCCAGCTTGCTTATATGCGAGTCTACAGTTCATTGGCATTGGAGGAATTTAATGGGTTGCTTGCCATATATGTTCGTATCCCATATATGTTTAATAGATGATGTGCAGGCCTTTGAAGAAAAGGTAGCTGCCATGCTACAAACAACATTTCCTCACAATATATTATTAGCTATTATCCTGCTGGACTATAGCATCAGGAATGCATCGAAGGAAGGGAAAATATGACTATGTATACATAATTTTCCTAACACAGCGGTTGCTGTTGACAAGCCTTGCAATTCGTAGTGGCTGAGATTGTTACCTTACACATCTTTCTATTCATTCTTATGACAAAGCTGACACTGCTTGCTGGGTGATAGTGCTCACGAGGATATTGCCTAATCATTCAGAGGTCACCACTGGGCCACGCGTGCACAATAATTTGCAGTTACATTCCTGCTTATAGAACATGCTGGTTTGTTTTCTGTGTGATTTTTATTGACGACGTCTTTGCACATGAGTAAAATACAATGTTGAGAATTAAAACTGGCATTTTATGAAATATTTATTTAATAAATTTTTAAAAATTTGTACTTTAAAATATTATTTATTCCTTATGAAAACCAATATAACTAAAGCGGTATGTAGTAATGAGGCAGAGTTTAAAAAAAAATTGCCTTTTAGATGCATTTGTAAAGGTAAACTCCTGAAAAAAAAGAAAAGGGTGGGGTCAATTCGTTATCTGTTTTCTCAGCTAAGATTTCTCAACTGAGTGTTCAGCAACAATATAGTGACATTGTTGTAACCAACTTCCTCATCCCAGTTTGTTGCTAAAGACTCAGTTGAGAAGACTCACTTAATAAAGTAGATAATGAATTGGCCCTAAGACTCGTAATATTAGTCAAGAATAATGAAAGATATAAATTTAACCTAATATAAGAAAAAATCCCTCAGAATTTTGATAATTAGCGCTCTATTCTGCCTCACCCTACTCTTGAGAAAATCGAGCTTGAGATAAATATAAATGGTATAAAGCCAAAAACTGTGGACAATTGATAGTAACAAACAAACTATGAACAGAAACCACAAATCCACAAAAAAGGCTCTTAATAAGGAGCAACCAATATCTTCTTCATCAGTGCGTAAATTAGGAATAAAAAGTGCAAAAGTATATGTACAGAAATCCATAACTAATCGGGTTATTTTACAAAGAATTTAAATATAAATTTACAGTACAAGTAGCCAAAGTGTAACATATTATACAGGGTGAATTTTAAGTACACCGGCAAGCTTTTAGGTTAGGTAGTATGGGTGATTCTAAGCAAAGAGTTCATATGAACATGGTCCTAATTTGAATGATAACTGAGATATGAACAGAAATAAAAATGCCCCCACCAAGATCAACAAGTTAATAACCCAGTTTCTCTAGCGCCTAGGAGAATGAAATTTGGGTGAATAATAGGGTACATACAACTGTGTATAGCGTTAAAATTTAATCGAATTTCAACAAGTACTTTCCGAGTTAATGCAGTCAACATCATAACACGTGCCGGTTAGTACTCACATGTGAGCAATGTCACGATGTTGAATGCGTAATTCGGAAACTTCTCGTTAGTTTTGTATCACCCTGTATAGAAGATAGTAATAAATAATAACTAATTATGTTAATTACATAGAATGTAATCAGTATTTACATATACATGTATAGTGCTCTCTCTCTATATAACGGTACTCTACTTAATGCCAAATTTATAATGGAAAGTCCATATAATGAAGCTTTTTCTAGAAAATAAAAATTTCATTATATGGACTTGCCGTTACAAATTTGGCATTGTGTAGAATCCCGTTATATAGAAGGAGCACTGTATATGGTAACATTAGCCAATTGTGGATTACAAAAAGTGAAAATATCTACAGGAAGTTATTTTACAAGAATAAATACACAAGATACATAGCTAATAATGGCATGTAAATTAAGGAACAACATGTTTAGCAAATTTCACTTAATCATCGACAAGCATATGGTCCGAGTCCCTAAGTATATTTCCAGTAAATTTTTTATTGCAAATTTCAATCAATTCTGGAAAAACGACAATTTTTGGTCTTTAGTAGTATGATGATATTCAACTACAGTAATTGGAGGTCAAAATTATGGCCTTTTTTTTTTACTTCCTTGTACGAAGTAAAGGAAGTATTGTAATCACGAAAAATTTCGGTTTTCATTTTTCAATGGAAATATACATTTTGAATATTCCTGATTTCATTTTGACATGTTTCGTCATTTTGTGCGTGCGTCCGTCCGTCCGTCCGTCTGTCTGTCTCGCATTTCTCAAAATCGGTTAGGCATAGAATGTTGAAATTTTGTGTTTAGGACTGTTGTGACATGTAGTTATGCACCTCGTCTTTTAGTTACAATCGGTTGGACCAAACGTGTTTTGGTAGTTTCCCCAACTGATTTTCTTTTCATGTCTATGAAGTTTTGATTGCGTGGAGCAGTTTGTGATGTCAGAATTTGACCGTTTGACATCAGAGTTTAAAGTACTCTATTTGGAGAAGTAAATTTGAAGAACTTCATTTGAAGTTCCCAAACGCCTGTCAAAATTTATTTCAACGTTTGGAGTTTTTAGTCAACAAAGAGAGAGACGGAAATTTGCCCTTTTTAATCCAAGAAATATCCTCTTTAATTCTTATTTCAAAGCTTTGAAGTGTGGACCTGTAATATTAGTGTCCACAAATTATAGGTGAAGAAGGCAATTTATAAACTCCTGTTTTTTGTTTGATTGGAATAACATTTCTTGTGCCACAAAGAAATTGAGTGATTTCTGGCTTTTATAAGCTAATTTAAGATCAAATGTTGTGACTTTTGATATTGATCACTATCTCCATGGAAACTGGTGAATGATTCCCTTAATATTTTAGAAATCGTCATAATAGAGAATGATTTCCCTTACGTATAGTACAGGATATAAAATTAGTCATATGAATCTTGTGTGTAATAAAATTGTTATACCTTTAATGGTCTATTCCATGATATGATGAATGGGATTCCAATGGGCAATAGCCAACTTGGGAGAAAATTAGAACATTTGCTCTTAATACCTTCAGATATTTTCCGAATCATTGGTATTATGTTGACGACATTCTTGCTATTTTCAATATTAAAAATTGTGATAGCAATTGAAAAAAACAGGACAAAACCTCCTTTCTTAGATAGCTTCTCAAACGAAACTGCAATCAACTATCTCTGAATGTTTATAGAAAAAAGAACTTTGCCCCGATTTTGCAAAAAGTGATTTCAATCATTGTATTTCCCAAAATTAGTGGCCTTCTATCAGTTAGTTAGAAAAGCACAAAAATTACCTGAGTACAGAAAATAGAAATTTGGAATTAACGAGAATAATGCAATTTGAAAAAGTTAATGGATACAGTGAAAATATATTATATATACTCATTTGTACAATAAAGTATTTATACGTATTTAATTGTAAATTTAAATATTAAAAATTCTTCCTAAAAAGCAGGATCGACTTAACAGGTCAATGCTAGCTTCCATAGAATTTTGAAGAAGACGTGAATAAAAGCTTATCAGAGGTCGTGCTGCTGATCACCACTTTCACCATTGGCCGCCCAAAAAAAAGTTGAAGTGGCAATTTTTATTTAGAAGTGGTGAGGGGGAAAAAATCATGTTTTCACCACTTCCAATCTTTTCTAATTGTTTTTCTTAAAACCTTTATTTAACTGCTGATTCAATGGGAGAGCAAATTATTGCTTGTCATCTCTTATGGTTTTCCATGTCATACTATTTTCCACATTCTAGCTTTAAGTTGACTTTATTGAGTTTTCTAATTACTGTATACAGGGTGAGTCAAAAGTCTGTTATCCCCAAAACGAGTGGAGATGCCACAAATCTGTTGCAGGTAACATAGAGGAAGTTAGGTAGGGGCTAAACAATGATGGTGTTAAATTTGACCTTTGACTTTGAATTTTGCACCTTGCAATTTGTAACCGTTAAAAGTAGAGAAAAATTTCCAGCTGTACAGTTGTAGAGCTCAAAACGCTGATTTTAACAAAAATATGCGTGAAAAGTAAACCCACTACAACAAAATGAGATTTCAATGCTCAACCTACATTGAGTTTTGTCAAATCAATGAAGTGCTCTGTGTGGTGTCCTTCTGCAGCAATGCATAACCGTGTACGGTATTCTACAGAACCCAGATTTAACATCATGATGGGTGTTATGTCTGTACAACCTGCTGAATTCGATGTTTCAAATAATTTGCTGATGCTGGTACAGTGGCATATGTTTTTGATGTATCCTCAAAGGAAAAAATCAAGTGGTGTCAAATCAGGCGAATGTGGGGCCAATAAACTCAACCTCCGTGGCCTGAGTATGAAAGCATATCAGTAGTTGATGTGCAATAGCTGCAAAATGTGAAGGTGTTCCTTCATGCTGGAACCACATGCAGTGGTACTGCACTAAATTCAGTTGTCTAAAAAGTCTGAGACGAAGCCATCCAAAATCATTTCTGTGTACCTTACTCCAGTAAGGCAACTGTTGTAGAAAATAGGTCTCACCAAGATGCCAGTCCACACCATACAATGTAGCTTGAGTACTGAAATTTCATTTTGTTATAGTGGGTTTATTTTTATGCTTATTTTTTATCTCTTTTGTTAAAATCAGCATTTTGAGCTCTACAACTATACAACTGGAAATTTTTTTCTACCTGTAACGGTTACAAATTGCAAGGTGCAACAGTGAATTTGTTTAGCCCCTATCTAACATCCTATATGTTGCATGCAACAGATTTCTTGTATCTCCACTCGTTTCGAAATTATATGTGGGATAACAGACTTTTGACTCTCACTGTAATTAGAAAACTCAATAAAAAAGTCCACTTAAAGCTGGAATTGTAAAATAATATGACATGGAAAACTACAAGAGATGACCAGCGATATTTTGTTCTCCCATTGAATCAGCAGTTAAATAAACGTTTTAAGAAGAGAGCCAGAACATTTGGTCTTTAATTAGCTTATAAAAGCCTGAATTCATTCTAAAAACTCTTGGTTGGCACAAAAATTTTTATTCCAATCGAACAAAAATGTGGAGTTTGTAAATTCCCTTCTTCAATTTATGGATACTGTTATTATAGGTCCACACGTGGATGCTTTGACATAAGGCCCGGTGCAAATTGAGAAAGTTGCCTCTACATTTGTAGAGGCGACTTGACATCAGAGCATCTGCTTGACGTCATAAGTTGCTAGTCGGCGAGCTCGCACGCTGCAAATTGGAGTCTACAGGCAACCGTTCTGTGGCGATCGTGCATGCTCTTCAGGAAAGTGCGCTACATATTGCGCTTGCAAGTACATTCGATTTCACGTGTGTGCGCCAATGTCAGTAATGCTTAAAAGTAACAATGTATGAGGAAGGAGGAAACTGTAGAATGAAAGTAGAAATTTTTCTACTGCTCTGTACTTCTACTTTTCGACGTAGAGAGGAGAAAGTGACTTGTTTCGTTCGCGTCGTGCGCATGCGCACTAAGCATCTCTCTACATTTGTAGAGGCAACTTTCTCAATTTGCGCCGGGCCTAAGAGTTACTGAATATATTTTTTGCTTTACTCCTGGCAATGGCTACCGAATCTGTCGAATGGAATGGTCGATTGTGGAATGAAATTGGTTGCCGTCACCTCGATCATGCCAGGTTGCTGTCACCTCGATCAATCCAGGCAACAATGTTGCCCCACCACTCTATCATATAGTGGACAATAGCCAATGAGCATCTCTCTCCTGCATTTTGTGTGTTCAACAACATGGCTGATCGAGTAATGTCGGATAGCACGACCTGGACATGGAAACAATAGCTCCACAAGCAAGTACTGTAATTTCTTCCATCTTGATTTTGCCTATCGTAATAATTACGTCATTCCCAAATCATCATTTAATTGTTTCTGAATACAAACCATTGCTGCTCTGTTGAAGGAATTGGTTTCCACATTTGCAAAATCTCTTGCGTCAAAACAAGCAACAAAAATGTTTCCACTGGCATCATGTGATGAAGCAGCATGTTGCTTCGACACAATTTGCTTCAACATTGTAGCCTCATTCAGGGTTCGCACTTACTCTCAATTTACGTATCAAATGGGCATTTTGCTAATAATTGACTTGTGATTTTTTGACCAGTGAGTCAAAATTGACTTGTTAAATTTTGAATATCATCGACCTATATCCTTCTCAACACATTTTAACCTCAGTTCATTTTGTCACGTGCGGGCTTGTTTAAATTTCCAATTAACTATAGCAGGAACTATAGAGGTTGTGGTTGCATGTAAAAATATATATATATATAGAAGTTAAAAAGAATTTAAAATTTGACTTGTATCTTCTGAAATTTGACTCAGTTTTCAGGCTTGGGAGTCAAATTGACTAGATTTTTTGTCCTAGCTCGAACCCTGCTTATTTGCATTGGGCCTTAAAAATGGTAAATTAGGTACACTGAATAAATGGAGCTAGATACCGTGGACAGACGTCAGAAGAAAGGAGAAGAAACCACTAATCCACATAAAATATTTAATCAGATGATGGATGCACATTTCGGCAGCCAAGCTGCCTTCTTCAGCACACAGGAAAGCCTCGAAATGTCCATCCATAATCCGATTAAATATTTTATGTGGATTAGTGGTTTCTTCTCCTTTCTTCTGTAAATTAGGTACTTCTAGCTTCGTGAACCATGTCTTAGAACTATGCCATAATTTTGATGTCAAATTACTTGAACATCTTCATGCTATTAAATTTCGAAAATTGTATTTTGTTTTCAAAGCCTGCAGTGAAACGTGTACATTGTATTTCATACAACCAATGCAGCCAACTGATAGTAATACATTAGGTTATTTTTCGACATAATCTCCATATCTATTTAAGCACTTGTCAGTTAGTGGGATGAGTTTGAATATTCCCTACTGGTAAAAATCCTATGCTTATGTGTTCAGCCATGTTTGTTGCGAAGTGTTTCACCTCCTCGTCTGAAGTGAATTGTTGGTCTCCTAGGTGTGCTTTCAAGTGAGAAAAGAGTTGAAAGTCGCTTGGACTGAGGTATGGGCTATAGTGACTGTGTTCGATGATGTCGCAGCGAAACTGCTTCATCAGCGTGGTGGTATGAGGTCGACATTAGTGTCTCTCTGTAAACCTCTACCAGCTGCCGGTGAATTTCAGTCGTGGTTACATGTTTCCCCCACAGAAATCGAATAACTGAACGGATTTCTTTGCGAGACCAGTTATCCAAATGAGTCACCATTTGTGCACAGTTGCCGACAGCATGTATTAGAATTACCGCACACTACTAATTTCTCTATAACAGACAAAAACTCGGGAATAACGGCCTTGTAACCTTAGGTTTTGATCACTCGTATTTCCTAGAATCGATTGTAATTTGCAATACAAAAAAGTTTGCTGGAAATTTACTTAATAGGATTCAGGCTCTATGCCTGTCAATGATTGGTTACAATTCACTAAACATGTTTCTTAATTTATATTCCATGTTTCTGGGTTTCTATTTTGTGTGGTCAGGGGTAATTTTTGTGCTTTACTACTAAATGCTAGAAGGCCGCTAATATTTGGGAAATACAATTGACTTCCAAATCAACGGATTCCAGAAGCAATGAACAAATTTTCAGATGGTCCAAATGGAATTTTGGCATAGCGGGTCGAGTCTGCTAGTTCAGAAAACGATCGGTAGGGGCAGGGGTCAATCATGGTTTACTATAGTGTGGTTAAAAAGGCACTCTATTGTTTACAGGCACCGCATGGCTAATAAGTGTTGAATCATTATTCTAAATACATGTACAGGGTTTGGACAAAATAATATGAACTCCTTTGATTTTAGACATTTTATCGAATTATCCTGAAACTTCAAGGTTGTAAAGAGCATGTTACACCTCATAAATTTCAGCAAAAGTTTTGTCCCGAAGGCAAATAGGGAACTAGCAATAAATTGAACAAAATACACTAATGTTTGTGATCACCCTGTAAAAAATAATGCTTGAAATGCATTGTACCTGTAGCATATGAGTGAGGCTTCTTTTACTTATGTGCTCCATTTTATGAGAATAGCATGTATGCTCATGGAGATATAAAGGTTTAAAAAAAAAAAAAAAAAAAAAATGGAAATGTTTGCAAAGAAAATTCAAGGTGCACGTGCTGGTCGTTGGATTGGTCGTGGCGGACCAGTTGCTTGGCCACTAGATCGCCAGATCTCACACCGATGGATTTTTTTTATGGGGAAGTATAAAATCAATGGTGTACTCCGAACCTGCAGATACCGAAGAAGAATTGGCGGCTCGTGTTATCACGGCAGCAGGTGACATCAGCGACCGTGCAAATCAACTGTTTCCAAACGTACATCAATCCATCATAAGGCGTTGCGAATTGTGCTATGAAGCAAATGGCGGTCATTTCGAACAATTACTGTAAAAGTCATACAGTAGATTGCTTGTGTTAATTGTTAAAAATAAAATAATCTAGGCCTACCAACGCACAATGCGTCCCGGTGTCATTTGATTGTTCAATGCAGTATTGTAAATAAAAAGAGCTGCGGGGACCCCATGTTCATATGACAAAAAATACTTCTAAGGACCTCTTCTATCATCTCCCAAAAAATCCGTATTCAATTTAAAAACACCCTGTATACCCAATCCACTGGAAGAGAAAGGGGACACTGCCATCACATCTGGAAGATTCTACACTGTTCAAGGGTTCCAAACACAAAAACTTGCGCCAGTTTTCTGAATATTTGTTAGAGAACTGAAGGGAGACACGTGTATCTCTTTACCTCCTCAACAGAGACTGCCCTATCTATATCGTCTATTACACCAATTTCCTGTTCAATTTCACCAATGATAACTTCCACAAAACAACTTTCTACTTGATGCACATGATTGTTTGTGTGGGGTTATTCAATACCTGGTAATCTGTTGATGCAATTTGCACTTTGCTCTTGATGTCTTAAAGCAAAACTTGACCATTCATCACTTCATGTGGTCTAGGAGTCACAGTTTCCTCAGTTGACACGCTTGCCTTGTCCATGTCTGCCTGGGAACTTCGATGACAACTCTGTCACTTATCACTTGCTCGGTTTCTCAATAGTATGCTAACTTTTCATTATCTCCTACTCATTTTTAAACATTTTCAAGAAAATGTTAAGTTCTAACAACTATAATTTCTAAGAAAACCCATGAACATTCCACCGCTTTTAGACACTAATGGCAGGGTTCCCTCATTCTGAAAAGTCAGGGATAGTCAGGGAAATGAAATGTGGTCGGGGAAGAAGGGCTATTTTCATGCATTTGTCAGGGAAATCGAATAATAGGAATTTTATGCATTGTTACAAGTTCATTTCTTTTGTTTTATAATTCGCAGAGTTGGGATAGAATCTTTCTTATATACCCAATCCACTGGAAGAGGAAGCTGCTGTCACGTCTGGAAGGTTCTACACGGTTCTAGGGCTCCAAACAAACAAATTGTCGGAACATTTGTTAAGGAGCTCAAGGGAGACACCTATATCCCTTGCCTCCTCGAAAGAGACTGCCCTATAAAACCGTCCTGTTATACAAATTTCCTGCTCATTGTAATAATTCTTGAAAACGTTCTTTTACCAAGGCAACAGAACATTCTATCATTGTATCATCTTGAAAATATTGTTGCATTATCACCACAGCGGTTTTCATGGCAACAATATTTCCCCAGCGTTGGTGTGGAAATATATGGCAACAATAACTTCGACAAACAACTCTTCTTGGGTGGCAGTGGATATACAGGGTGATTCAGTCAATTTCTGACCATTGCATTCGAATGATGTGCATTAGGGATAAACAATTGAAAGAATATGAGTGCCATATTGAATTCCTAAATAGTTGGAGTTTGTATTGTTGCAACGGAGCTGCATGAAAATCGTATTGTTGAAAAATGACACCCGCTTTATCAACAGAGAGAAATGCAAGGTTGTCGAATGGTATTTCGAGACAAAATCACCTGTAACCATGTAAAGAAAGTTCCGGAAGGAGTATAAGTGTCGAGATGCACCAGGCAGGCAAGCAATCATGGATTTTGTCAAGCAATTTCGTGCCACTGGATGTGTTAAAGGCAAGAAAAAAGGCGGGAGCGAAGCTCGTGTTCGAACGGCCGAAGTTCTCAAAAATATTCGCACAAGGTTGGTTGATTCCCCTACCAAAATGTTCACCGCCTATCCATTGAAGAAGGACTGTTGTATACTACGAAGTGGCGAATTTTGAGAAAGGATTTACACCTGTTTCCGTATAAGATCCATGTTTATCAGGAGTTAACAGACACTGGAAGACAGAAGCGACAACAATTTGCGATGGAGTTTGGAGCAGAAATGGAAGCCAATCAGGACATTGTGGACAACCTGTGGGTGTCAGATGAGGCCTTCTTCCATCTGTCAGGTGACGTTAATAAACACAACGCTCGTTTTTGGGGTTCCCAGCACCTTCATGAGATCCATAAGTCACCTCTTCATCCACAAAAGGTTATGGCTTGGTGCGCGATTTCCAAAAGAGGCATCATTGGTCCGTTCTTTTTTGAGGGCACCGTAACGTCACAGGCTTACCTTAACATGTTGGAAACCTTCATCCCCGAGCTGCGAAGGAAGCATATACCGCTTCGACATCAATGGTTTCAACAGGATGGGGATAGGCCTCACACCACTAATGAAGTTGCTAGACTTTCTCAATCAGAAATTCGAAAATCGTGTCATTTCAAACAGGTTTCCAGATCGATTCGGGGGTGGCTTTCTTTGGCCCCCTATGAGTCCTGACCTAAACCCATGTGATTTTTATCTCTGGGGGTTCTTTAAAGATAGTGTGTTCACTACAGCACCAAGAACCCTAGACCAGCTGTGACAAAGCATCGTCGACTGCTGCACTCTTGTGGATGCAGAAATCCTGGGTAGTTATGAACAACTTCACCATTCGGCTGCAAGCAGTTCAAAACGTTCGTGGTGGCCACATTGAGCATATCATCAAGACTTTTCCACGGGAATAAAAACTCCGAACTGCCTAAAATATCATACTGAAATGCTAAGTTTGTAAACATTAATGGGTCAATAAATCATAGTACTGAAATGGTCAGAAATTGACTGAATCACCCTGTACATGATGTTTGTGTCTGTGTGCTCTCCAATCCCAACAAACTAAGTGGAGTTATTCACTTTTTGGTAATCTGTTATTGCAATCACACTCAGCTTTCAATGTTTTGAAGCAAAACTTGGGCATTCATCACTGTGTGATCTAGCAGTCGCCGTTTCTTCTGTTGACACGCTCACCATTTGCTCAATTGCAGCAGTGTGCTGGCAAAACCAATACAGCATGGAGCGATAGGACGACCTCCTCTGTCGCTTTTCCACTCTTTCTCAATAGTCTGCTAACTCTCCATTATCTCTAGTTAGATTTCAAGAAAATGCTAAGTTCTAAGAACTATCAATTCTGAGAAAAGCCTGACCAACAGGAATTCTATGCATTGTTACAAATTGAATCTTATTTATAAAGCACAAACCTTTGCTTTGCATTGTTGGTCTTATGATGCTTTTTATTAATATGCCTTGCCATTATCATGAATATCGATAATTATTATTTTTTCGAAATCTAAGGTAGACAGCGACCTTCCTCTTGCAAGATTAAGGTTGCAAAATTTTATCAAGATCAGAATAAAACTCTACATTTGTGTATCTCTCTCTCTCTCTCTCTCTCTCTCTCACACACACACACACACACACACACGCACACGCACGCACGCGCACACACACACACACACACACACACACACACACACACTATTCTTTATACCGTGTCTCAAAAGTCACGTGCCAGATGAAAAGTTTATGAATGTTGTCTTTATATTCACATGGTCCAAATTTTCTTCTGTCACGTGTAAAAGTGTAGCTGGTGGGCTTGGGAATATCAGAGTGCCGGCGATGAAATTCGTCTGTGGTGATCTCCACTAAGAAGTATCAGCTCTACACGTTGTTCTGGTGTCAGCATTATGCTTCGGTATATATGACTAGCTGGTAACTCAGCGTCGCCCGGGACTTTATTTAACCTCTTGTTGACCTGACTCAGATTAAAATGAAACATCACTGGATACTTTAGACTAGTGTGGCCAGATTTTTTTTTTTTTTTTTTTTTTATTCTAGTGTGGGGGGGTGGGGCAAACCAGATGTCCCGTGATATTGAGAGCTGTAACTGGATGTAGATTGTACTTATAATATAAAAGCTGTAGGAGGGTCTACTTACATTGGATGGTTATTAAAACGACAAAATAGCTTTGCGACCGTTGATGACAAACTTAGAAATAAAATATATCGTAAAATCTTAAATACACGCACGGGCATCTATTTGTTTCAATGATCCGGACCCCCCCGGCGATTAATCGAGACCCGGCGTTAAGGGCTCTTCCCAATAACAGGGTGTCCCAAAACGATTGCGTAATATTCCATGACTTTTCCCGGTTGATCATGTAATTTTCCCTGACCAATTTTTCGTTCCAATTTTGCATTTTTTTCTGATTTTGTAAAATTCCCTGACTTTTTCCTGGTTTTTTTCCTTGATATACTGAATGGCTTTTAGTTTGAATGCTACATCGTATGATTTTCTTTACACGGATTCCATGTTCACCTGCACATTTAACCACTGAGCATAAGAAGTAACTTACCAGTACTAAAATAAAATAAAATAAAATAAAATAAAATAAATGAAATAACAAAAGCCTAACCTGAATGAAGAAGAATAACAACCTTGATAATGACGAGCTTCGTGTCCAAATGATTACCCTACCTATGAGAAGTTTGTAATGAGACCCTACGAACGAGAACTTCTTTATACACATGAAAAGATGTTTAATAATCTGAAAGTGAGAAAAAACGCCGGAATTTATATCGATGACCCGAAAAAGACCCGGCGTTTAATCTATTTTTTACACCACCTGGCTTTTATTTGAGACCGGCGTGTATTCAAGATTTTACGGTACACAAATATACAGAAACTTCTTTTACATTTTTAAAAATGCATAACCAAGATGCTTTACAATTGAAAAACCTTCAAAATCAGATTCGTTATTGTCCAATTCTTCAAAAAATTCTTTAATGCAGTACAACCTTAAAAAAACCATGAAAGATTATTTAATTTTGAACAAGAAAAAAAGATGCAGTTACACTCTGGGTAGCAGTAGCATTTTGTCCGGTTCCCATTATGTAATCGTGCATTAAGGTACTCTAATAAATATTCATTTGAACGATATAAAACATTGTTAGGCAATATCAGAAGAAGAATGCCATGGCTGTTGAAAAGCTTTGCTCGTCGAAATTTTATTTCACTTTAGTGTTACAAATTAACACAATGTCTATATTGTTCAATTACTATCAATAAATGTGCCGCCATTGGCAAGATGGAAGAATCATTTTATAGTAAATGAAAAACTTGATCCTGTTGACTTTTTCAGTGAATGAGAAACTGGAAAGGACTGTGGATAACGACATGACCAACTGACAACAACCTCTTGTCCAAAAAAGAATTTTATTAAGCATATACGTATTTCGAACTCATTGAGTTCATTATTCAAGGTATCGGCATTGAATAATGAACTCAATGAGTTCGAAATACGTATATGCTTAATAAAATTCTTTTGTGGACAAGAGGTTGTTGTCAGTTGGTCTTTTCAGTGAATGATTGTCTCCATCTTGTTTTCGAAAATTAACTGTCTCACTTTTGCAGATAGAAAAGTGGATGGGAAATTGAGAAAAAAAAGTGAATCAACCTACTTTCTATTGTATATGCTGTACCAATATATAAAAATATATGCTAATTTGAAATTCGTTTGAAGTTGTCCCATCGTACTTATAGTAACCTCTTGTGACTTCCCCACTTTAGATGCTTTTTATATCAAAGTTTTCGTATTACACATGAATAAATACTGTATTTATGCATTGGTAATGTTATGGTCCAATACTCTCTAGATATTTTTATACAATCTTAATTAGTGATAGAGCCCATTTGGTATCGGCCCAGAGTTCCATTGTCGGACATTCTCTGGTATAGGCCCGATGCGTAAATCGGTGATAATACACACACGAGAGAGAGAATCATATCAATTCGAACATATTCTTAGAATATTTTCTGAACAACAATTAAATTAATTTTAACTGTATGCAACGTTTTATGTACCATATTATTCCTCCAAAATTCATTATTATAGGTGTTGTGGAACCTGAGTTATTAACTTGTTGATCTTGGTGGTGACATTTTTATTTCTCTTCATATCTCTGTTAGCGTTCAAATTTGGACCCGTGTTCGTATGAAGTTTTTTTGCTTAGAATCACCCATACTACCACCCCTCCAAAGTTAGTCATCAAATTATACAATACCCTGTATAATGGCGAATACACGAATTAAATCATTAAATGTTTTTCATAAAATAATTAGTAGTAGAAAATTAACTTTTAGTTTGATGCAGATTTAACAAAATAATAATATATAAGGTATAAACATAAGGTATATAATAATATATAAGGTATAACATATCTATTATGGCATTTCCTAGGGAATAGCTACCAATTTTACGAAATAAAAGATCTTCTGGGTTTATCCTTAAAAAAATAACGTATCGGCAAACAGTTATATTCTCATCCATGACGGGAAAGAATAATATATATGTTTCTATATAATAATATAGTGTGACTGTAGTCAGTGTAGATTTGTTGAGTGTGTGGGGGAGAGACGCAGTCATATACGCCCAGTTAGAAGATTATTTACATTAATTCTTAAGCATGAGAACTGGTTTCAGGTTTTTTTTTTTATTTTTTTTATTTTTTTTATTTTTATTTATTTTTTTTTTTTGTGTATAGAGCACAGCGGGGTAGCGTTCGCGAGAAATGAGGGGGGTGTAGCATTCGACAGGCACTCCTTTTATTTTTATACGCTTTCGTTATTTTGTGTTTTATTATGCGAAGTGCTGAATTGTGACACTAAACTTAAGCATGCTACTTTAGTATAACATTGCTAAGTGTTTAAGATTAAGTTTTATTGCTTAGATAGTATGATCTTAAGAGCATTGTTATGTGATAAGTGGGGTTGTCGAAGTCGGAAACAATGAAAATCCTTGTCATTGTGATGTCGTTATATTCTGAAGTTTCCGAGAAATAATAACAATCTATGTGTATTATGTTGTGCTTTTATTGTTATTATCCGAAGGGAGATCGTTGAAGAAAGATATTGTGAAAAAACAACACACGCTACAACAGCGTCGGCATTTTTTTAGAAAGCCGCCATAACGAATAAAAAAAAAAAAAGGAATGTACCTTTTTTTATCGGGCATGCGACTGAAGCTAGCTGAAGCTATATTAAAACTATATATTTATTCATGAGTTTTACAGCTAGATTGATTTCTACAATTCACCAAGAATTTTGCGTATAACATCGTTTCAAGTTAATAGCTGCGATGATGTACAACCCTAGCGTCAATGAACTTCGGACACCTACAGAATTTTGGATAAGTACAACGAAACTAATTGTAAACAAATGAAAATTACTTTGTTGAGTGCACAGAGCTTTAGTACAACTATGATATAGCATTTTAACAGGAAAAAAAACGAGAAAATTAAATAAGCGACTTTTTGTAATGTTCCGTTTTCAACACGTTGCAATGAACTTCATACACCGTACCATTTATTGCACATTATCACTGAGTGGCGTCACCTTTCCGACGAATGACGCTCCGAAGTCGTTGAGGCATGCTGGACACTAACTTCTGCGTTGTTTCTACCGGAAATACACGCCCGCAACTGCTGCAGTGCTCGAGGCTTCCGCTGTCTGACTTTGGCTTTAAAATGCGCCATACATTTTCAATGGGTGACAGATCTGGGCTGCAGGCAGGCCAGTCAAGCACCCTGAAACGCTGCTGTTGTAGCCAAGCCTTGGTGTTCCGAGCAGCATGAGGCTTCGCGTTGTCCTGCTGAAAGTTGCTTGGTCTTCTATTGAACAACGTTTGGCGGGATGGACGCAGATGCTGTTGAAGAATGTTTATATAGGCAGCAGAGTTAATAGTGCCCTCGCAAAAGTGAAGCGATCCTGTCCCAGCTGCACTCATGCAGCCCCACACCATCAGTGATGCAGGCTTCTGAACTTTCCTCTGGTAACAGTCGGTATGATTACTTTCGTCTTGGTCCTTAGCACCTTGCGACCGTTGTTGCCATACATCACTGCAAAGGTGGACTCGTCGGACCACAGAACACTATTCCACTGAGCAAGGGTCCACTTTAGATGGGTTCTGGCCCATGCTACCCGGCGACGCTTAGCTACAGTGCTCATAAATGGCTTACTCCTTGTAGCGTATAAGTAATAGTTATATCTTCTGATGTAACGGCGGACTGTGCTTTCTGATATGGATATATGAAAATATTCTCGAGCCCAAACAGTCATTTCACTAATGGGAGCATGCCTATTTTTCACAATGTAACGTCGAAATACTTGTAGGTCCCTGACATTCAATAATCGCTGCTTGCCTGGTGCAGTCCCTGGTTCTGTTTTCCCGATTTCTCTGAAACGCTTGATGATCCCATTAACAGTAGAGAGTGGAACTGATAATTCATGGGCAATAGCTCGCTGGGATTTGTTATTCTGGAACTGCTGTATAATTTTTTGCCGTATACACGTTTCTACTGGCTTACCACGTCCCATGGTTCAAAACAACACGAATACTGTGCTCTGTCGCCTGATGCAAACATTCTGGGCGTTTCTACAGCTTTCAGGAAAGTTCTATATGCTGGTGACCCCTTGTGTACGAAGTTCTTTGAAACCTGTTGACAACGCAATTTTACCTAAATTTGAATAAATTATTTCAAGCCATTAAATCGATTCTAAATCGATGTTGATATTGTTACACATACTCAGTAAATCTATTTTCATTAGCCTGCAATCCTCTGTAGGCACTTTTCACTGTGTTTTTAGCCAAATTACTTGGTGTCCGAAGTTTATTGACGCTAGGTTTGTATAATTCTTGGGAGAGCGAAATATACAGCGGCTGTTATCGGATGCAGTAACACCTAAGTTAATAAATCATCATTCTTCTGAAGTGGCATCTGTTTGGTGAGACTGTTCTGATACTTTCCTTTAGAAATAAGTGCGGTGTTTTTTAATTTTTTTTCCCTGGAAGTGAGGAAGCTCAAACGTGCAGCACAGTGTGTATCAGCGAGCGATTATTTGCTTTATATTGATAGTAACTGGCCGACGGAGCCGTATTTTAAAAACCCGTGATCGTGACTATTAGTTCCATAAGACTTGTTATGGCATTTAAAGTGAATGTTTTAAGCATGTATAAATTAAAATGAGCTGTGTAAACTTAAGGGGATTATTATTAATTTTACCGGTGTATGCTTTCTGCCGTTCCGGCTGCCAAGGCGCGCGTCGTTTTAGTGAAGGCGGAGCATAAGTGTTGATTTACAGTGCTTGGTAGTAGCGCGTGGAGCGGCATTGGCGTCGAACTTGACAGTATTTAAGGAAGTAAAGGGTTACTGCGTCCCCACTTAGCTTTGGCATTTCGGAGGCTGCACAATTGACATGTAGCCGACGTTTTTGCAAGCGAAAATTAAAAAGGGGGGCGCAACGCGTTCAAGGCTCTCTCGCGTTATATCAGGTGGTTCTTTGTGTAGTGTTGGCAAGTAGTGCGATGGCAGAAAGCGTAGTCTAAGATTCTTGAGCAAGCGCATGACATAGCTTTAACTGTAGTAAAGTAAGACCCGGTGTATAGAATATAACTGTAACTAATAGTTGTTGTACACCTATTGGAATATTGAAGAGGTATACCCATAGGTGGGTAGGAATTAGTCCTGTGGACCTTGTTAGTTTAAAAGGGAAATAAGTAACAGTATGGGAAAGCGCGATATTGTTGATCGCGAATATCGGTATTCTGTTAATAATAATTTTTCTAGGGGTTATGATTTATCTTTTTAATATACGGAGGTGTATTAATCTTACTTTAGAATAAATAAGAGTTTTTTGTTGCAATTCATGTATCCCTTGCTTGATTATTATTACTGCTTTTCACAAGTCCCGAACCCTCGTACCCCATCGCGTCGGAGTTGGTGGTGACCTGGGGGGTGGCCGTGGCCTGGTTGTCTCGTCGGTTGGCTTGCTAATCGATGGAGTTCAGCAACTTCAGGCGCGGCCAGCTGCTGGCTGGGTGACGGCCAGGGCTTGAGGACCACTGCTGGCGGGACAGCTATTTGGGGCACGGCTGTTGGGGGACTTTAGTCTGACTCATTTGCTGAGTGACCAGTGCTGGTTTTCCAGCAGTTGGTGACAGCCACTGGTTTGTTTGTCCGCCAGCAGCTCTTCCATCATGAAACCCCCCGTGCTTCGGAGGGCACGTTAAGCTGTCGGTCCCAGCTGCTACTGTCATCTCGTAGCAGTCGTTATTTACTGGGATGGCGCAAAACTCCCTCGTAGGAGTAGGTGCCGCAGATTATCGCTTGCGATAATCTACCCTCTGTACTAGATACTGGTGGTGACCTGGGTCGTTGAGTCGGCCCCTCCCATGTGTGTGGGCGTGCACAATAGTATCTAATATATGAAATAAAGCATATATTTATGCAGTATACTATATGGTTTTTACTATTAGGTATATCGTAATGGCTTTCGTTATCTTATAAAATACTAGTTGAAGTGCCCGGCGTCGCTCGGAGAAAAATACAGGGTGTTCCAAAATGATCTTTACAACTTTGATCACGTATATTTCAGAAACGGGATAGGTAGAAAGTTGTGGTTTGCAGCATACCAAAAGTTTTAGTAGCCGTTTAACAAAGTTCAATGTGTGCGCCATCTGTAGCAGGCAGGATATCTAAGCGATATTCCAATTCCTCTAAATTCTGGCCTAGCATATCCTCATTAACGTTTGCAATTGCTGCTGTGTTGCGAGCTCGCAGTTCCTGCAGGTCCCGCACCAGGGTATGGTAGACAGTATCCTTCACAAAGCCCCAAAGAAAAAAAAATGTAATGGGGTTATGTCTGGAGACCTTAGGGGCCAGGATATGGGTCCTCCTCTGCCAATCCAGCGACATGGAAATGTGTTGTCCAAAATCTTCCTAATGATCAAGGGAGAAAAAAAAAATGTGTGTGAACATTATGCCGCAAACTGCACCTTTCTACCTATCCCCATTTCTGAAATATACGTGATCAAAGTTGTAAAGATCATTTTGAAACATCCTGTATAGCTTTTTTATGTTTATGTATACAGTTATAGAAAATAAAAGAGTGTATTCCCGCGTGAAAGATTTGCAGTTATTATGAACAATCGCAAAATTCTTCATTAAACAAAGCAAATGTCACAATTTTTTAACGCTGGCAAAAATCCCATTCAACTCAAGGTAAATTGAATTTTAAAAATAATCAACAATGGAAAGGAAGAAAGAAGAAATAAAAACCTTTCTTAGCGAGCACCTAGGAACCAAGAGAAATCTACTTGCCAAATTTCAAGTTTGTGGGCTTCATAATTCTAGAGATTTCATGATGAATGAATGGGAGAGTGTACGTTTTTCGCTCTTTTATATACTTGTATAGATAAGCGTAATATATGGCGGCATGAAAATTTCGGTATCAAAATATTACAGAATTTAAAAAGTAATAAGTAAAAATATCAATGTTTGAAATACAGAAAAAATAAACTAAATAATTATATAAGACTAGGAGTTGAATAATATATAATTATACTTCGCGCGGGAAAAGAAGAATTTTGACGGATTACTTTTTCCTGGAGTGCCACTATCGTAAAGCACAGAGATAAAGAAATAATTAATGGAAAAGAGCAACCCCCCCTACACATAGAGAGGGGTCTTGGCATAACTCTTTTGAAGTTGCCGCTGTTCTATTCAGCAAAGACCTCGTTTTTGTTTTTTTATAGTGAGGGAGTGAATTCCCGGAATACCTGAAGAAACTGATCGAGCCGATTTTTTCCATATAAGGCAGTTCATCTTTGGGCGATCGTAGTATAATTAAAAAATAATAACTCCATTTTAATTCAAAGAAATAGAAATAAAAATAAATAATAAAAACAATTAAAACAGTCACCCGATGTGGAGAAATACAAATGTTGAAGTGGACGAAACACAGAGGAAATGATGGTCTTGTGGAGCTTATGTAGACGAAACACAGATGAAAAGAAGGTCTTGTGAGGAAATTTTACACGAAAACACACAAAGAAACACAGTAAATGGGAAAGAGGGGGGATCTAGATGAAAGTCCGATGGTCAGTAGCACATTGATAACAAAATTGGAATGAATTATAAAAAACGTTTTCAGGATTTTTATCCCCTCTTCAGTTTGTAAAATTTTTGAATGAAATTTCCATTAAACAGTATAATTGAAGACATAATAAAACATGAATATACGTGCTATTCTCATACAAATGAACACAGATAAGTAAAAGAAGCCTCATAAGCATTTGCTACAGCTACAATGCATTTCAAGCGTTATTTTTTACAGGGTGATCTCAAACATTATTTTTTTTGTTCAATTCCTTACTGGTCCCCTATTTGCCTTCGGGACAAAACCTTCGATGAAATATATT
>JAHWFO010048480.1:204084-229758 GCA_023313115.1 Rhysida immarginata | reverse complement strand
TAATTTTTCCCTCTTGTATAATGCAATCCCACAAATTTAGGTGGTTTTTCAGGTCAAAAGTTTTCGCATTATGGTAGATACTTACGGTATTGATAATTTTTTTTCTTCAAAATTTAAGGAGTTAACATTGTCTTATGTTATCGTTTGTTCAAAATTTTTTTCGGTTTGTTTTACGGTTGTTCTGCTTGTGTTTCTAAATTTCTGAAAGAAGGCAAATGTTTATCATTTCTGCATAACTTTGTTCAGTTTTGTGAAAAAAAAAATATCACATACAGTATACCATTCTTTTGTGAAAAAGTTTCTAAACTTGAAAGGGGCTTGTATACAGGTAAATACAAAAGTCTGAACCCCCCTTTTATTTTTTGAACCGAAGCAGATATGTCAATTTTGATGAATCCAATGAATAGGAAGTTGTGGGTGGCCTATCCCATGGTGCACTTTTCATCATCCCAAATATGCAAATTAGGACACATTCAAAATTTATCTCAAAAACCGTAAGGGATAGAGAAAAAACCCAATTGCAAACTTGTTCAGCATTAAAAAACAAACAAAACAAAAAAAAATCATCCAAATCGGACCAACCAATCACCCACAATGACGTTACACAAACAGTTACACTGTACAAGGAAAACTGAATGTTGATATTTCCACCATGTAAAGCATTCAAATCAAAAAAGTAACTTAAATTACCATACCCACATTCACTTTCATGCGGAAAAGCAAATAAAAGGCATGTTTTGGCGTCAGTTAGGTTCCGTGCCCAAGTGTGTTATGGTGATTGTGGTATCAGTTCACCACGTGATTGTGGGTGATTGGTTGGTCCGATTTGGATGGTTTTTTTTTGTTTGTTTTTTTATGCTGAACAAGTTTGCAATTGGGTTTTTTTCTCTATCCCTTACGGTTTTTGAGATAAATTTTGAATGTGTCCTAATTTGCATATTTGGGATGATGAAAAGTGCACCATGGGATAGGCCACCCACAACTTCCTATTCATTGGATTCATCAAAATTGACATATCTGCTTCGGTTCAAAAAATAAAAGGGGGGTTCAAGACTTTTGTATTTACCCTGTATAATTACTGCTTAAGAAACATAATTTAAAAAAAAATATCAAATATTAATTATGATGTCAATTTACACATGAGTGCAGACTGTAATTTCTATTTAATACTGTAAGCAGTCATGAAGTAGCACAATGAAATGGTAAAGTCACTAAAAGCAAGAGGTCTAGTTTATCTTCAGTCACAATCCTCCTCCTTTCCCTTCTGCTTAAAGTAAGAATTACACGTTTTTTTGGAATCTGTTCTCCGAGTATTGCAGATATGATGGTAGTTATCAAAACAATTGTAAATTTTCTTTCAATACAATTTAGACCAAGAATTAGTATGTTAGTTTTTTTTTTTGTTTTTTTTTTTTAAATATATATATATATCTAATAGATAAAAACTGGTTATCCTTTACTCAAAGGCATTTCTTAGGTTTTGAAATTTGCTTATTTACTCTGTTGCTGAAATTTTAAACCATTGAATTTGTACAAAATATTTGCTGTACAGGGCGTTTCTAAATTATCTCTTGTATTATACATGTTTATTACTCAAAAACTACTACAGATTTTAACGTGATTTTTTTTTTTTTTTTATTCACAAAGAAAAACTCAAAAAGTTTCTTAGTTGATAATGAAATACACAGTTGGCGTGTTCCGTTTTCCACGAGACGCAGTAAACAATGGCGATTGTTCAAGAAAAAGCTCAATGGGTGTTATGGCTTGCGGAATTTAAGTCAATGATTACAATTCAGAGATTGTTCAAAACTAAGTTTAAAAAGGATCCTTCAAATCATAAGTCAATTAAGCTATGGCATGAACATTTTTTAAACGCAGGCAGCCTGTCATACAAAAAGTATGCTGGTAGGCCTTCAGCGACACCGTAGAGAGTAGAAAAGGTCAGTGAGGCGTTCGATCGTAGTCCCCGTAAATCATTTCGCCAAGCGGCTCATCAGCTAGATATGCCAATGACATCCGTACATAAAATAGTGAAGCACCGCGTTCGACTTACACCCTACAAAATCCAGATGATACATGAACCTGAAGCCAGATGACTGACCGAAGCGCAAGAAGTTTGTTGAGGATATGCTCCAAAATATTGACAATAATCCCACCTTCCTTGAGGATTTTTTTTTTCTGATGAGGCAACATTCTATACTTTCAGAGCAGTAAATCAACAAAACTGCCGCATTTGGAGCTCACAAAACCTCCAGGTTCTAAGGGAGCATATAAGCGACAGCCCAAAGGTTTTGTGAAGCATGATCAAGTTGGACGGTTTAATGCATGATCAAGTAATCGGAGCTTTCTTTTTCGCTGAAGACACTATTACCGCTGCAACCTACCTAGATATTCTGGGGAATTACCTGATTCCACAGGTGGAAGAACTGCTCAAGTAATCAAGAAGTTTACTGAGGATATGCTCCAAAAAAAACCTAATATGATCCCACCTTCCTTGAGGACATTTTGTTTTCTGATGAGGCACCTTCTGGAGCAGTAACCCGAGACAATTGCCGCATTTGGGGGCTCACAAATCCCCCACATCATAAGGGAGCATACACACGACAGCCCAAAGGTTAATGTTTGGTGTGGTTTAATGCATGATCAAGTAATCGGAACTTTCTTTTTCGCTGAAGACACCATTACCGCTGCAACCTACCTAGATATGCTGGAGAATTACCTGATTCCACAGGTGGAAGAACTGCAGCTCAACATAGTCTACCAACAAGATGGAGCACCTCTTCACTGGGGCCTGCAAGTTGGGCAGTGCCTCGATACAAACTTTCCAGGACGATGGATTGGAAGGGATGGGCCAATCTCTTGGCCCCCTCGCTCACCCGATGCGAACCCTCTGGATTTTTTCTTCTGGGGCTATGCGAAAGACAGAGTGTGCAAGACCAACGTTGATGACATTGAAACTCTTAAGAACAGAATAATTGAAACAATCGCTGAAATCACACTCGAAATGCTAGCCTGAACATGGGAGGAAATCGAGTTTTACTTTGACATCCTTCACGGCATAAATGGGGGGCATATTGAAATTTATTAAGGCATGCTAAGAAACTTTTTGAGTTTTTCTTTGTGAATTAAAAAAAACACGTTAAAATCTGTAATAGTTTTTGAGTAATAAACACGTATAATACGGGAGATAATTTAGAAACAGCCTGTATATCAATGTTTTCTTAGCTCATTTTCATTCTACTATTGAAATTATCTCTTTTTAGATGAAGAGCAAAGACGTAAAGAATTTGAGAAATCAAGAAGTTTAAATCAAGCAAACAAAGAAGGCAAGTTGTAGAGCTTATTTATAAATAACCTTTTCAAATTCTATTTTTAAGATAATCTTCATTAAAAAAAACTACAGATATTTGATTACTGAAATTGTTTTAGAAACAAGAAAGACAAGAACATGTATAAGTATTAAATACATAAAATATATGCAGAATTGTCTTAAGAAAAGAACATAATATTCTAAAAATAACTCACTTCGCTTCCGGGTAACTTTTCTGTTCTAACACATCTATTTTATAACATGTTTCTACATAGAAGTGTAAATTTATGATAGTGAAACCAGACTATACCAATTTCATTTGAAATTTGTGATTTTTACATGGCTTCGGTCTATGCTGAACTACCATTACCATCATGCCCTATTGAGATTGATGACATAACATTTTGAGACATATTAGTGTGGTAATGCCAGCTTTGTCTCTTTTAATCCTCTTGTAATTCATGGAAGTTAGACATGGACTAACTACAGTGCTCCTCTATATAACGGGACTCTACATAATGCCAAATTTATAACTGCAATTCAATTAATGAAGTTTTCTTCTGGAAAATAAAAACTGCAGACATAAATGAGTTTTTCCCATTATAAATTTGGCTTTATATAGAGTCATTATATAGAGGGAGCACTGTGTTTTAAAAGCTGAAAAATTGCCAACGTGGACTTTTAATCATTGCAGACTACCAACAATTTTTTTTTAATGCCTTCTCTTTTATATGCACAGAAAAATGTCAGCTATATTTAAAATTTCAAAAGAAACATCTTAAAAACATTAAAGTAAGAAATATGTTAAAAAAAGACAAATTTGTAAGAAAAAATGAAGTTTTTTTAATTTGGGGGAGGCCATGGCCTGGTGGGCTTTCATTGAACACACAACTTCTGTGAAGTTAAGCAACATCAGCCACATACGATGGGCTACCATCAGTGACATACGATCTTCAGCCCCCCCCCCCCCCCACAGCTTGCTGCGACCATCATACAGCAGTCGTCAATCCAGGTACATCCAGGGCCCAACTCGTTGGCCTGTGGCCATGCAGGCCCTGGATGGACGTATTGGATTTCATTAAATAAATAAAAATAAAATAAAATTGGCCTGTTCCCAATTTGTGGGTTTTACATCATGTGCTGCAGTGGCTGGAAAATGTCACTTGAATTTTCCAATCATAGATGTTACTTAATAACAAAATGTACAAGGATCATCCAGAAAGTAAAGCAAAATATAGCAATACAAAACTTTATTTGCAACAATACTAAACCTAACAGTACTTTTCTACATAATCACCATTGTTATTGAAGCACTTAGCACAAATTTTTCAATGCCGATGTTATACACATCTGTCGCCATTGACCCAGTCTAAGTACCAGCCCATGGATTAGCATCACATGCATTCTCCATCATTTAAAAAAAAGAAGCAAAAGCAACTACTAAAAGTGCTATCCAAAAAGAGATGTGGAATGCTGTCTGCAGGGATTGTGTTGATTCATGACAATGCTTGGCCTCATGCAGCTGCAGCAACTCTACAACAATTACAATGTTTCAAGTGGGACAGTTATGACCATCCCCCTTACTGTCCCGACTTGGCGCCTCGTGATTTTCACCTTTTCCCAAAAATGAAGGGCTTTCTCAGGAGAACACTCTTCTAACATGATAAAGTGCTTAAAGAAGCAGTAACTTCATGGCTTCAGTCATTGGTGGCAACATTATTGTGTGGTTAGCAGAAAGAAACCATAGTAACCTGGGGAAATTTTCTCCCAAAACTTTATTTTTTTTTTTTTTCAACCCACAACATTCTAGTAATGGATTTGATGAAAGCCTATTTAGCAGAAATCAGCCAACAAAAGAGCAAAAAGTAAAATTACAAAAATTCCGGGAGTGGATGACCCAAAGGACTTCATAAATGAATTCACAAAAAGTGGACACATGCAGCAAGCTTCTTACACTACATTCTACACATAAAATATGTGCGAGTAAAACGTTATTATATACGTTTTCTCCCATGCATGCTCAATCGAGTTCATTCCAGAAATCTTTCTAACCATTAGATGCGTTGCATCTCCTGACTTTGATAGTAAAAGTTTGGGCAGATATGCCTTTGACCTGTATTATTCCAAGCTTCCGAGCTGTAGAAATGCCATTATGCAACTCTGAAAAGAGAGAGAAATTGAAACTGAAAATGAACTGTTCTCTTTGCGATGAATATTTGCCGCTTTTCATTCAGATTTCGAAGGTTAGGATTTCAGATTCAATATTAAATTGTAAAATGGAGACTAAAGTTCTTTTGGAAAACTAAAGATTTTTGTTAAGATAAGCAGAAATTGAGGGAAATACAATAGTTTAAATAAGTAAATAAATTTAATTTTAATATTTAAATGCTCTATCTAATGCTGAAATTTGGCTCCTGACATCATGTTCAACCTGATCCATACTATTAGTAAGAATGACCTCCTTATAGATTGATAAAAATATAAAAAATTAAGAAATTACTTGATTGAATGTTCATGAAATAAGTTTACCAAGAGTTGAATGTTACTTATTGTAGTTTATCACTAAAATTGTATCTTCATTTTTAATAATGTTAATTACACTATCTACCAAAAAATAATCAGACACCTATAGGTATAAAAGGAAAACTAGGTTTATTCATCTTTAATACCTGGGTGGAATGTCCACAAGTGGCAATTACAGCTGCAACCCTTCGGGTCATACTCTCAATCAGTTCTTGTACGATGGCTAGCATATTTTCTTCCATTCGGCTTGCAGCAGACAAGTCAGTTCCTTCACTGAGTTCAGACAGTGGGGCCACTCCGTAAGTCAACGCTCCAACTTATCCCAGAGGTGCACGATAGGGTTAAGGTCCGGGCAGAGCCAGTCTATACGATTAATAAACCCATTGTTACCATACCAAGCCATGGAGAATCTCGCAACATGATGGATAGCGTTGTCATCCTGAAAGTAACATGGGTCCACCCCGTAAAACTACCACAACATAGGAAGCACATGGTCATCCAAAATGGTTCAGTAGGCCTCAGATCGAGTCTACCAGGAATTGCGACCAAGGGTCCCATGCCATTAACAGCTTAAACACCCCCACAGCATAACTCCACCTCCGCCAAACTTCACTGTTGGCACAGTACACTCTGGCCGCAGGTGTTCTCCAGGCAGGTGCCAAATACAGACCCTGCCTTTCGAGCGGTTGAGGGTCAACCTTGATTCGTTGCTCCAGAGAACCCGTTTCCACTGTTCAATGGTCCACTGCCTATGTTCTTTGCACCACTTTAGCCGAGTAGATGGGCTTCCTTACGATTGGTGTTCATCGCAGTGTTCTCCCCAGAAAGTTTTATCAGGTGGGTGGAAGGATAAAATAGCCGGACGTATGAAAATTAAAAACAAAATATTATGTTAGAGGAGTCCCACTGAGACCGGTGGATTGCATTCACGAGTGATGGGCGGCAAGAAAAAGAATTGGATGCTCGGATCGGTGCAGCAAGCTGTGTCAGAAGTGAACTGTGGCAAACCGTGGGAACGAAACGCAAGCTGGGAAACAAAGCCAAGCTCTCAGTCTTCAAATCTATCTTTGTCCCCATTCTCACCTATGATCATGAGTCTTGGGTAATGACTGAAAGAGTGCGATCGTGGGTACAAGCGGCCGAAATGAGATTTCTGAGATGTGTGGCAGGTATTACCCTACTACGTAGAGTGCACAGCAACACAATAAGGGAGTCTTTAAGTGTTGAGCCGCTGCTTCTCCACATTGAGGGATCTCGGTTGCGCTGGTCTGGCCACATGATACGGAAGCCGTAAACTGGTCTTCCTAGGCAGTTATTTTCCAAGCCAGTGGGTAAGAGACCAAGGAGTTGGCATAGAACCAGGTGGCAGGACTACTTGGAGAATCTGGGTTCAAATCGCTTGGGTATTACCAGGGAGGACATGCACCTGATGGCGGAAGATTACGATCGCTGGAGATCCTCCATAGGGCTGCTGCCCCCGCGACCCTAACTGGTAAGTGGGTTTGAAAAGTAAGTAAGTAAGTATGCATGGTGAGCAGTTTTTCACATTTAGCTGGGTGGTCACTAAAATCAGCCAGGCGGCGCGCCCATTGTAAAGGGCCTGGAGAGAACCCTGCATTGGAACAATACTCCCGGATGCCTGTTGAAACTCTGCACAGATGTGGCCCATCCATTTTGTATGGTTCTTCCGAATTTCTCTGGCCAGCACCGGTCAGTCTCTGGCCAGCACCGGTCAGTCTCTAACTCCCAGTTTTGTGGGTCTTCGTGGTCGGAACACATTCTGACAGTCACCACTCATCTTCCACTTGCAAATCATGTAGGCTACTGTTGATTTTAGGTAATTCAATTTGCTGGCCATGTCATGTACGGATCGGCCACTTCTGTGATACCCGGTGATTACATGTTTCTCAAAATCAAAGAGCACCGAACTGCATGACATCTTGTTGCAACTGATGGCATTGTTGTTTCCCGAACTATATTTAATGGCAGCAGCCGTGACATGTATCAGGACCGCAGATATCATTGATTGTAGGGGTGTTCAATTACTTTTTGGTAGACAGTATACATCGGTGGTCTTGTTTGCTTTCAGGATTAGCCCTCAATAAATACGTAAGGATTTATGGTAAGAAGTTACAGAGGGCCAGAAAAGGTGGAAAACCCTTTTAGCCACCATCGAGTGTGTTCAATCTGGTAGCCATGCATCGCAATTTTCCACTGCAGGAGGCTGGAATGCAGAACACTAGGATCAATTCATAACAACTTCTGTTTACACGCTTTCCAAAAACCCTCCACTGTTCGAGGTTGTCTCTTTCCGAGGGCCCGTTTAAGTAGGCCAAAGCCACAAAAATCCATAGGCGATGTGTCCGGCAACCTGACAGGTATATCGCTTCTTCTTGCATGCGTTCCTGGAACAGGCAAGTTGATGCGGCATTGTGACTCGGTGCCTTGTCTTTGTGTAGCCATACCTTGTTTACCTCTGTACCTTACAAATCAGGGATGTCACGGGTAAATATGGGGGTTAAAATGATAGTCTGATAGTACATGGCGTTGACTTTGGCCTTTGACTCAACTCTGTAAAGTTAACTTGCCATTGTAGCTATATCCTGCCACGAATATGAAACTTTTGAAAATGTTTCCTTGCATTCATGGTACCCTTTTCTGAAGTCCTTTGAACCTCTTGAGCGGTGAAAAATGGCTCGGGTCTGGTTGCAGTCGCTGAAATAAACATACACCTCATCTAGTGTCACACGGTTTACAGCAGTTGGTTCATCGCTCTTGAACATAGCGCGACAACAACTTAGGAACGCAGCTCTTGTGTTGCTTCTCTAGTTGTAAATCAGGTTGATAAATGTGTTTTCTGTGTACACGGATGGCCTGTTGTGTTGGTGGGTTATATCTGGTTATGAGAGCCCGAAATTTTCGAACGACCTTAGGAGAATGTGGCCCCATTTCTGGTTTTTCCAATGTTATTTAGTACACTTGATATGCCCTTTTTGGAAGCTATGAAGTCTCGCTTCTTGCAAGCTTTCGTAATTTTGTAATAGATGAATTTGATGTCTGAAAGGGCTGCTATGTAGCCCTCCCAATACCTGTTAATTTTTGGGGCATAACTCAATGCTTTTAGCTCATTGTTCAAATAATAACTATTTTAATATACCTACTCTAATAAACTCCACTAATAGCTCATGCAAATAATAATTACACACGCCACGTTTAAATATGCTAACTGTTACCATAGATTACCATTCCTCTGTAAAATGTATCTTTTTTGCTTCCATCATTCTTCAAAGTGAAAATATGTGACTTTGAAAGAACCTTTTCCCTCATCAATTTTTGTAATCTTGAAACGATGATTTAGTAGCTTATTAGGAGTTAATGTTTGATTACTTTCAATGAGTTCAAAGAATTGTGGATGCACATCATATTCTTCTATCCCGTCATTTCTCTCCAGGTGCTGGAGAGGTTCTAAAGTGGAGTTGTTTTTGAGAACAGTTAAACTATTGAGAAATAAATTTATAAACATTGAGGGTGCCAATCTTGTTTGCATATTGCATCATTTTCTGCTATTGGTTATAAGACAATGGTGTGTTTTGTAAATTTGGGTTTTCTTTCTTATAATGAAGATTTTCTTTTAGCACAGGGGACGGCAGCATGGTGCCTGAGATGCATTTCAGATGTGCCCTCCCTTGTAATTTTATTTGATTTTGTGTTATTTATGTACATACTATTAACTTTTATTTTTAGAATGTAAAATGGATTTCCTTAGACCTCTCTATTTACTAGAAATATTTTTCATTTTTTCCACCATCCTTTTATTTGACACTGCGTCTTCTCCCATTTTTCTTCTGGTGGTGATTACTCAGCCAGAAAAGTGATGAAAAGTTTTCTAGGAGAAAGTTGTTACATGCTTATATCTTTTATCTTTATCTAGATTATATTAAATTACATTATCTATTATCTTATCTAGATAAATATTTAATTTTCATCTTTATCTTAATCTAGATAATGTTTTATTTTATCTTGCCCAACACACCATACATATATAATCTTTATTTTGTATAAGTATGCATATTTCAAAACATACAGTACGGACCCGGTCGAACGCGGTCATCAGGAGCCAAGGTTTCGCGGCCCCGTTAGATTGAGACCCCCCCCATGACAAAATACAAAATACGGGAGTTCAAAAGGCACATATCGAAAATTTACGCATTACAAAGTATGGAAGCCTACTACAAAAAAAAAATTTACAAAAACGATTTGCAAGCTTATCATACATAACAAATACAACAACAAAGCAACATATACATCCAAATCAACAATAATTAACAAATAGCTTCTACATTCAATACTATATCTTCAATTGACATTTTTATTAAGTGAAAATAAATGAAATAGAAACTGTACACGTGCATATGGAATCGTGGGTCTTGTTGATTGCGTTCAATCCTATTTTAGCTGATTTATCTTACATAGCTTCTACATTCTGTGGTTTCAATCTTGGACATTCTTACTTATTAGTCCAAGCAAGAACAGATGAACGTACCTTCATCTGTTCTTGGTCCAAGCTTCAATTGACATTTTTATTAAGTGAAAATAAACGAAAAGGAAACTGTACATGTGCATATGAAATCGCGGATCTTGTCGATCGCGTTTGATCCAATTTTAGCAGATTTATCTCTTTTTAGACTGAATAACTTCTACATTCAATCCTGTAGCTTCAATTGACATTTTTATTAAGTAAAAATAAACGAAAAGAAAACCAACAGGAAAGTGTACATGTGTATATGAGAACGTGGCTCATCATCCGGGTGGGGGGAATCGGGAGCCAAGCCAAAATCGCCTTGGAGCTGATTTCGCGCTTTAGCGGACCGCGTTCGACCGGGTCCATACTGTAATTACAATATTCTGTTTATTTATTACCCCATTGTGATTAAAAAATTAAACTGCGTCCTTGATAGTTTTAAAATTCAACCTTTTTTATTGTGCCTCATTAACAAAAAAGGTGCTGAACCTGGTTTTAACAAATTGTCTGTACATTTTCAACTTTGTAAGAATTTCAATCTTCAAGGTTTGAAAGAAAGATTTAAAGAAAATGTAGTTCGCTACAATAAACAGTGTTTGATTAAATATTTTATTTTCCCTCCCACATATATCAGAAGGATCATTCATTGTGAAAGATGAATCCGGCATGAATGCTGATCTACCAGGAAGGCATGCATATAAATATGATGAACTCATAAATATTTGCCTTGAATCTTATCAGTAAGAAATATTATCATTTATTGTAAGATGAATTCATAAATAAGATTTAATTAGAGTAACTAATTTATTTTTTTCTATATGTAATAAACAGAGGAAGATCTGATATCATAAGTGCATCTACTGGATATTTGGAAGGAATGCGTAAATTTGTCAGATGCCCAGTAAGGACGTTGGTAGCCCATGTAAAGAAACTCCTGCCAAGGCTCTGGGCAAGCCTGAAAGACAAAGAAGTGAGCACTTACTGTCACCTTATTCATAATAATACTAAAAAAAAAATTCATTTAAAAAGAAATGCTTTTATACCTTTATTCATGGAACCTGATAATGACCTACTTTCATTTGGCATTGTGGAATTAGTAAAGAACATGTTATAAATCATGTAAGAATTAAAACCACGAGGAGATATCCATTTACCTTATTGCCCCAAGCGTAAGACGACTTTGAATATAAGACGACCCACCAAAATTTAAATACAAGATGGACTACCAAAATTTAGTGAATGAGAGCTAGGGCATAGGTTTCCAACTCTTGTATCTGTAGAATTATAGTAAAATAAGTTTCCATGCTAACTTTATTAAACATTTGTATTAGTTTAGTTTATAATGCAATCAATAGATGGCATCAGTTCTTGTAATAATAAAAATTACATTTATTGTTCAAAACAATGTATTAGAAAGATTGTTGCATGCATAATTGAAATAAGTCTTCCTCCTTGTACGTTCGAATTTTTTTTTCTCATCCAGTAAAGTTGTTGTTTTACTTACATTAAATCGTTGCAACACATTATGTCTTACCTAATTTGTCTCTTGTAAAATCAAGCTAACACAGTTTCCGATGAAATACTGCCAATGTCCATAGAAGTAAGTCTTTTGAAAAAAAACAAAACAAACTTTTCCAACAAGGTTATGGGCCCAGCACGCTTCCACTGCGGACGTGCATGGAACCAGATGGGTGAAAGATTCGGCGATCTTTTAATAGTGAACTGTGTGTTTTATTCTCGAAACTGATAATGCTTGTTTTCTTCGTTTTTACGAATTGATGAACGATTAAAAACATGCGACTTTCATCAAGACAGATGTCTGATCGAAAGCCCAACGGATCTAATGAGGCTGTAGAGTTGAGTTGAAATATTATTTCGCAAATTTCATCAGGGGTAGTAGCAATCACGAAAAAACCAAAGGGTTGGTGGGCACTCGAATGATGGCTGTTTGAAAGGTTATGTGGTGTATTGGGAAAAGTAGGAGGCAGAAGTGAGCACAAGAATTCTGTTAAAGATTGCTCTGATACTTGATCAGGCGTCAAGAATGGTACATTAGAAGATGATGGACTCCTTGACAGCTTTTTTAGTTTCCGCCATTTGTCCTTTGAAGAATCAAGTCTGTTAAATAGTGCTGTAAAATACTTTTCCTTAATTTTTTACCAAATTCGAGTATTCCTTGTATGTTCTGAGAGCAAGTGGAGAGGACTTGCATCTAGATTTTAAATATAATTAATTTTTCCTTTTTACCATTAATAAGGATTTCCGAGGTTAACCACGGCTTATGGAACGACTCTGTAGTTGAAATGGTGGACTTTTGAAATGAGCTTGCAAAATAATGATCACAACCTCATTTCACATGCAGGATGAAATTGTGGCACTGTTGATTTACTCCCATCGAGGCTGAGAAAATGAAGTAATCTGTACAGAAGTCTGATGACACAATATTCAGTTGATTGAGTTCTGACTGCGAGGTTACAGTGGTGGCCAAATGTTTAGGACCATACGAAAACAATTCACTTTTTACGTCATTATAGTGAATAAAATTAGTTAAAAATTAAAAGATTTATAAAATTTCTGAAATACAATTACTACGGTAGTTGCCACCCCTGTCAAACAGTGTTACATTCGATATATGCAAACAAGTTTTACCTGATAAAAATGGGATTGCTCCAGTTTAAGTGGACAAAAGTTTAGGACCAAGTGAAAGAAGTCGAACACAAATGAACTCAATGTAAATGTAAGTTTTAAATTACTGTGAATGTAATAATAAATCCCTTCTTTAATATGTATGTATTCATTTTAATGTATATTTGAACTTTTAAAGATGGGAAAAGCAAAGAATATTACGCTCGAAACTTGGTTGCGAGTAAGACAGTTGAAACAGCAAGGTTTAAGCTATTCGATAATTGCAAAACAGCTAGGCTGCAGCAAAACATCATGCATACATGCTATCCAACTCTACAATGAGACAAAAGATTTCAAAGACCAACCAAAAAGTGGCAGACCTCGAAAAACTGATGAAAGAACGGACCGTCACATCAACCGTTTGTCAGCAAATGATAGTCATCGGACTGCCAAAGATATCAACACTGCTATACGGAGTTTGAAATTGGCATGTGTAAGCACTATAACCATCAGACGGCGATTGAACCAGTTTAAATTGTTTGGCAGAGTAGCACGGAGGAAACCATTAGTGTCTCTCAAAAACAGAATAGCTAGATTGGAATTTGCTCGTGCTCATGTCAACTGGACACCTCAACAATGGCAAAACGTACTTTTTTCTGATGAAGCAGAGATTAATTTGTTTGGTAGTGATGGTAGAATGTATGTAAGGTGCAGAAAAGGAGAAGAATTTGATCCTCGCTGTATCAAGCCTACTGTCAAGTTTGGAGGTGGTAACATAATAGTGTGGGGGTGTTTTTCTCGACGAGGAACAGGAACTCTGAAGTTAATTGATGGGATAATGGATCGCTACGTCTATAAAAATATTCTTGAAAATACCATGTTGACTTACGTTGATGACAATTTGCCTCTGAAGTGGGCATTTCAACAAGACAATGACCCTAAACATGCCAGTAATCTCATTACAGAGTGGTTTAAAAAAAACTATATTAATGTTATGAAATGGCCTTCCCAATCCCCAGATCTTAACCCAATTGAGATGCTATGGAATGATGTGAAACAAAAAATAAAGTTGAAAAAGTTCAAGAGTAAAGTACAGTTATTTCAAGCTGCAAAAGAAGCATGGGAAGAAATTTCCTTTGAATGTTGTGTAACTTTGGTGGACTCAATGGATCGAAGATGTGCTGCAGTAATCAAAAATCATGGTTATCCCACTAAATGTTAAGTTTTTTTTTAATAAACCTCTACTGGTCCTAAACTTATGGCCACGTTAAACGGTGAAGGTAGTGGCAAAAGTGATGCCCTGCTTCATAATAAACATTTTGCTTTAGATTTATAATTTATTTTTGGTAGCACTTGATGCAAATATATAGTTTGTAATTTATGTAATTATTATATACTGTTACAAAGTAATAAATAAATGAAAAAGTAACAATTAATCAGATGGTCCTAAACATTTGGCTGATACTGTATGTGGAGGGGCTTTCTGTCAGGACCCTTGACGAAAATCTTTCCTCCAAAACTCCAGGTGTCCTGAACTCCCAGCTTATTCTTGGCCAACCTAAGGAGTCTATATCTTGTCGAGGTCAGATCCTCTTAAGATAACTTAGGGTGTACCACACAACTTTCTCCTATTTTTTATGACGACATCTCGAAGATCGACCGTCGACAATTGTATAATTAACAGGCACGTTGACGAGGAGTTACAATTAATTAGTCAGCAGAATTAAGAGAGATGTTGAGCTTGTTGATGCACAGATCAGTAAATAACTCCGATAGATTTTCCGAAGGTTGTTCTGGAAGGGCAAAAATTCCGAGGTTTGTACGCCTTGTGTACTGCTCCAACTTGTCGATCTGTCGTGCGTGTCATTGATTATATTTCTCCCATCATAATGAATAGACGTCTCGACAAAATCGGTCTGCTCCTTCACTTTGATCAGTTGTCGGTCGATAACATCCAACCGGGCCGCCATCTCCGTCATACTCTTTAATAAAGGGTCCAGTTTGTCAGTCTTAATGTTTATCTGCCTCGGGCCATCCTGAATTGTTTTGTCTTTTGTATGCTGACACATGCCTTTTATTTGATTTTCCTCATGAAAGTGAATGTTATGGTAATTTTTGGTAATTTCTTGCAGTGATGGCTACAGAAACAAAGGACAGCATGGTGTGCTCGAAGGCAATGGGGCACTGAATGCAGCTAAATTCTTACTTTATAGTTAATAAAAGTACATGCATTTCAGTGACCTACATTTATATTTTTAAGGCATAATACTAACTTAGGAATCTGCATGTTAAGGCTTTCTAATTTCTTCTAGGCTAATCTCTTCCTTACTTTGTGAAGCCACAAAAGACGTCATCTGGTGGTACAGTCCTCAATAGTTCTTAAAGTAAAATATTTTTCAACAATTTATGCACTATTTTTGCAGGATAAAGTTGCGAATAATGATTGGATTAAGATTTTTAAATTTTATACCTGATACAGTTGATCTGTATTATCCCTCAACATTTTATTAATGCTAATTTAAACGTGAAAGCTTATTGAGGAATTCTTCTTCTTGCGGACAAAGCGGTATGTTTTGACAGTAAAGCGACCACAGGAAACCACCGCACACAAATACAAAAGGCTCGACTTGTCAGCGCGGAGGATAAAAAATAAGCACAAGGAGTAACGCGATGAACAGCTCATCACAGCTACCAACTAAACTGATGCAGTTAATGTTTTAAATGAGACTGTACTTAGTAGTTTAATTAAAATGTTTAGGCGTTAAATCACTCACGCCACAATGATAAGCTCCAATGAATACTTAAGTCGCACATTGCTGGCATTTATTGGATTCAGTTTCTTGCGTTTGTGCAGCGCCAAGGGGCAGTCTGGCGTTGCGCCACGCTGATTTTGCCTAGTGGCATCACTGTCTTGATTTCCACGTTGAACATTCAAATGTCTTTGTGAAGTGCATAAGGAGGTAACTAATAAATTCAACATGTGATTGTTGATGATCCGTTCATTAGATTTTGGATTTTTTTTTTTTTTTTGTTATATTTGGAATTCCATGCTGAACAAGTCTTCAATTGGAATTGTTCTTGTATCTATTACGGTTTTTAAGATAGGATTTGAATGTCTTAATTTGCATATTTGAGATGATGAAAAGTGCACCATGGGATAGGTCACCCACAGCTTCCTATTCAGTGAATTCATCAAAATTGACATGTCTGCTTCAGTTACGAAAATAAAAGGGGGGGGGGCTATTTTTATATCCACCCTATATATTACTATGTGGTTAGTTGAACTTTTTCTTTAATTTTTAAATTTATTACTATATCATTTTAGAATTCTGTGTTGCATACAAACACAACCAGCCTGTTGGTCATACACCTATAAATATGCCCTGCCATCATTTTGAATATCGATTATTATCGATAAATATTATTTTTTTGAAATCTCATATACAGGGTACGGCAGGTATTTGAGAACACGTGAGTATGACGTAATAGTCAATACGTCATACTATTTAACAATTCCGAAACGAGCCAGATAAACATGGCAGATCTGAAGATAACCCAGCAAATGAAGCGACATGCTGTCATCGTCTCATTGGCTGCAGGACACTCCGACTCCTAGATTGCTGCATTCCTGAAAGTCGTCGTTCATTTGTGTTCAAAGTTCGGGGAGAATTGGACGCTGCCAGTGGTGATGTGCCAACCGTTTCACAGAGTAAACAACATTGTCGGCGCTTAGACCATATCAGGATGCCAGAATTTATCTGTTCTGTCCAAATTGCAATCGATGAGCAGTGAAGGTGATGTGATGCCTTCACATTTCTTCTGTCAAGGTCTCAGGGTCAACGCTGCTGCTTACACCGATGTGTTGGCAAGAGTTGTGAAGCCCTGGATTACTGCACGTGGTAGCTGTATGTTTTTCAACATGACTCTGCTCCAAGTCATAAGGCCCACAGCACCCAAGCATGGATGACCACAAATCTTCACGACCACATTCCTCCCAACATGTGGCCCCCCAGCTCCCCTGATCTCAATCCTTTGGATTATTATGTCTGGGGCGTCATTGAGAGGGAGTCCACAAGCATCCACGCAACACCGTTGAAGCTCTCAGGCCAGCTATTCAGGCAATGGCAGATATCCAAAAGACCCACCTCATTTCTGCCTGCCAGCGGTTCCGACAGTGTGTGGAGGCTGTCGTTGCAGCTGACTGTGGTTTTATTGAATAACAATGTGTTTTGTAGTCCTTTGTACAAAAATGTAAATTCTATTAAAGGCTCTGTGGTATCTTAAGTGTCTGTTCCTTTTACCTGTGGACGTCGTTTTGTTCTCAAGTACCTGTCGCACCCTGTATTTTACAGATACTCTATTTGGCTTCAACCTATGAACTTTATAACTTATTTACAAACTATTTACAGACTTGCTAGCAACCTATTAAAAGAGCATTTCCAGTAGCTCAGTTATGGGTACGATTAGAATCCATTACAACCGGTGTCTCTGTGAATGTGTACTTTTATACGCAGCATAGGAAATATAATTGAAACTGAAATGATATTGTTGAAACCAGAAATTTACATTAAAATTCTTTAATTACCTACATTTTCTTAATTCTTTATAATCTCCAGACTCCCCTGCTGCATTAACTGATCCAACATGAGGTGCCTCCCCATTTTTACCCAAAAGGTATTTGATAACCTGGATGCCAGATTTCCAAACAAATGGATCAGTTATGCAGGTCCCATTATGTGTCCAATCTCGTATACATGGACTTACTCCTTCCTTTTGGATCAAATGAAGAGTATGGTGTATGAAATCCCAGTCAAGCTAAAGGAAGATCTTGTGAGATTCGTGGTAGGTGCTTCAGTCAAAGTTTGAGAGATGCGTGAATCGTTCGATGTTTATGCAATGTGAAGCCTGCATTGAGAATGGTGGTCATATCAAGGATATTCTCCTTTGATAAATAAAAATCGTGAAACAGGCATTCCTCTTATAATCAATGTGCCATAGTTGGCTGTAGAATAATTTTTGACAATAGGTTTATTGACAGGTCATCTGTATCCTATCTCCCTGAAGTTTGGATACAGAGTTCTGGTACACCTATATATAGTTAAGGAAATTGTCATAACTGCTGAGTAGCAGATTGAAAACTTAATCTGGGGATAAAAGTTAATATTCCTAATTTCAGAATATAATGAAGTCACAAAGGCAGCAGTAGATTAAGGTTTTTTATTAAAGTGGAATTATAAAAAAGTAGATGTATTAACTCGTTCTTTCAATTGAATTTCTTACTTTATAACTATAGTAATGCCTCCCCAAGTAGTAAAAATTTGGTCAATACCCCCCCTTTTTTTTAAGCTAACAAGGGAATCACAGATTTCCACCAAATTGAAATACGTTACTCATCTGAAGCTACTATAGATGCTTACAAAATAAGAAAGTGTGAATTTTTGTGTCTTTCAAAATAAACCGCAAAAACAAAAAAAATTGAGCACATATAGCCATACAAGGACTCCATTGTTAAAGCGATCTGTGAGTATTAATGCGCTTAACAGAACTTCTTTCTTCCACTACTCAGCAATAAGCACGAATCCACTTCACATGAAATCAATGGAAGTAGACAGCAGACGACAATTTAAATAGATTCTCAAGTTTCTAAACAAACTTAGTTCTTAAAAAATAGATTATTACAATTAGCTAATTGCCTTCCAGTAAAAAAATGTATATAGTAATTAATAACCATTTCCTTAATTTATTATTTCATTTTATTAAGTAATTTGATAATCTTCACAAAATTTTCCGTCACGGGGCTGGCTTCATGTGCAATGTCGAGTAATATGTTGCGTTGGTGAGGGGGTATATATCGCGGTACTTTATAATTTTAAATGAAAATAGTACTCATGGATGCTTACCTCATCCTGTAAATTATTTCGAGACGAATAATTGTACAGCAAAATTAAGGTTTTATGTTTAATAACAGTGCTTTAACTGCAATTATTTGGCGACCACCGCTAACAATTTTGCTTCCCCTCTTACCGCCATGTTTGTTGAACTTTGCACTTGCTCCGATGCAAAAAAAAAATGCCTTCAAACAACTTCGTGGGGTTCCCTTGTAAGTATGATACAAGTCTAAGTTAAATGGACTTTCTTCTATCTTTTCTATTCCTCTTTTACCTTTTTTGTGTTAAGGATTTTGAATAACTATTGGACCTATGTAGGGTGACTAGACGTCCTGGCTTTCCGGGATTGTCCCGCTCTTTGAGAAATTATCCTGGGTCCCGAAAAAAAGTTCTCGGGACTCTATTATGTCTGGTTTAATGGGGAAAAAATGGGTCTTCGCTCTAATTTATTCCAATTTTCAATATTCCCAGAATACTATTTCCAGGATTCCTGGATCATTCCTTCTTTTCGTGACAGCATTCCCATCATTCCTTTCATACAAGGTAGTAACTACAAATAGAAAGGGAAGGAAAAATTCCGCGATATATTTCAAAACCAGGGACCATGCCTTTCACTGGCTGTGATCTTACAAATGGAGCTGCCACGTACATGAACTGTCAAGCTGTTACAATATGTTCATATGGATTTCCATGAAGCCACAAATCGGCTCAATTGGCAGAGCAGGCCCCCGACTCGCAAATTGGGAATCCTCCTTATCCTTAAACATAAAATAAATTGAAGAAACTCAACTCAAAGAGAAAGTATTGATATTACGAAGAATGTCTTCAAATATATATCTTAATTACAAATAGAAAAGGGACTAGTGTAAGAGCTTGGCAATTCATATCTGCAGTAGCTCCATCGGTAAGAGTGGTGCCAGCGAAAGGCATGGATCCTGGTTCGAATCCAGGTCATGGAATTTTCCCTCCCTTTTCTATTTGTAATTGTTTGAAGAGTTTCTAAAGTAATAAGTGAAATTTTATTATTTGTCTGTTTCAAAACATGTTATTTATTGTTAATGGTTGTATGTGTATTTATTTGTAAATAGATACTGCTTTTCTTTAGCTATAACTATAATAAATTGACTAAATAAGATTACAAAAAGAGGACTTTTTAATAAAAAGAACAAATTTAGAACAGTAAGGAGTGTGGAATTAAGTATTACTAAGACTGAAACATACAGCTCTTTATCCACAACAAATTGTAGTTCAGTTGTTTCAATCTTTGTAATTTATTAACGAATTCAAAAGAAAATTAGTTCATATATTTAGCATATGACGAAAAAATTGTCACATGATACAAACTTCTGGTTAGGTTTACAATATGTCCCGGTTTTTCATTTTAGAAATATGGTCACTTGGATCAATGGGAAATTTAATCTAGTAGAAGATTGGCTTACTGAGGCTTTGCTTGGTTTTTCATTATTTGGATAAAAATGAGGATATATTTTCACAAATAAAAGGTTTTTGTATACCCCTTCGCCTTATATTTTTAATTGCGTAGTAGTTTGTTTCCTAACAGAAAATGCCAAAATAGCAAAAGTAAAGGAAGCCTCAAGTTCAGGTGTCTTTAACTCCCCCTCCTCCATTATTGGTCAAAAAACATTTTCTCGAATGTTATGAAATTCAGGGGACACAAAAATTTTTTCTTGTTTCATTTTTTGCATCAGTCATTTAATTTGTTATTAAAGTTTGTTTACATGAATTAATATAAGTCTTTGTAATAGCACTTTTCACAGAATCATAGAAATTGAAAAGATCTGGTAGAACATCATTGCCTTACAGGACATAAGACTTAATCTCCTCTAAAATTGATAATATACGCTTGTTAGATGGTGTGGATTTTTCTGTCATCGCAGTTATCATGACTCTTCTCTGCTTCAGATTTGCCATTTTTATTCATGTCATCCATGCTTAAGGGATCTTCAGTGAGATGATCATAGATTCTGACATGCACTATGTGACATTGAAAATGCAACACCATGAATGAATGGGTAGAGAAATATGTAGAGAAATATGGGCAATACTTCTGGTACTCTGTCTTGTACAGAAATCATCTAACAATTTTTTTTTTTTTTTTCCTGGTTGCCGAGGAAACGTTTAGTTGCAGAGAATGCCAGGATATTGTCTGCTGGAACTACCTTGGTTGACAAACGATTTCATGAGGAGTATGGTTGTTGGATTCAGAAGGGCAGTTTGGTCCTTTTGTCAAATCGCAGCACAATCGATGCATCTGTCCATGATGCATCAGCTGTGGCAAGATGGATGGAACAAAGGAATGTGGCACGTTTGAGAAGTTCTGGAGTGGCCCCAGCGATGTCAGCACGTGTGGACAGACACATCTGCCGGCAAGCTTTGGCGAACCCTCAGGCCACTTCCATCTTGCAGCATGTTTAGGACACCCTAGATGTTCCCATATCATCCAGCACCATTATTCATTGATTGGTCACCAGCAGCCTGCACTCATATGGTCCATTAAGACGACAGCCATTGGACCCCATGTAACAGACCCCCCTTCGTTTGCAATGTATCGAGAAAGAGCAACGTGGACAGTTGAATGGCACAGGATGGTGTTCTCAGACAAGTCGCACTTCTATTTCAACAATGACAATCGCCATGTAAGAGCTTGGCGCCAACGTGTTGAAAGGTCCAATCCGACCACAACAGTGGAACGGTACACTGCACAAAAACGCTGCATCATGTTTTAGGGTGCAATCTCCTGCAATAGCAGGTCACCTCTGGTCCGTTTGATGGCGCCTTGATGTCCCAACGATACGTGGGTGAGGTGCTGCATCCATGACACTACCCTTCCTTCAGCGAGTGCCCAATTTCATTTATCAGCAGGATACTGCCCGACCACATGGCACACATCAGCCAACATTCCCTGATCTCACACCAATAAACACGTCTGGGACACGATTGGACGTCGCTTGCATGCATTGCAATCAGCGCATTCAGAAGACAAACTTTGGCAAATGGTTGACAAGGAATGAACATCCATCCCTCAGGACACAAGCTGCACGCTCATTGACTGTACCTAAACGTATCTCCACCCACGATGGTCCTAAAACCTACTGATCACATAGTGTTGTCGCTTAGTGTATAGTGTTATAATAAACATCACTTATTTCCGGCTCTTTTGGTTTTGCTGATTTTTATCATTTTCTATGCACGCATTCATGGTGTTTCAATGTCAGTCTCCCCAGGTGCTCCAATTCTGGCGCAATATCATCAGAAAACTGGGCTGTTTAAATTTCCATGTGCTTCATTGTTTATTTACACGAAGAGCCAATCGGAATTCGCAGCATAAGTACCAAAAACGTTTTTTTCCCATCTTTACCCTTTTTTTTTTTTTTACAATAATTTCTTCATGTCAAATGACCAATTTAATGGGAATATTAGACACTAAACTAAGATCAGAGAAAATTTCTTATTAAAGAGGTTCACCTGTAATTGGGAAAACAACTCTTTATTCTCTTTAGTTTCTAATCACATGTGCTATGTTACGTTTTGAAAGAACAGACGACTGCTACTCCCCATAGCTCTGACCCCACTGGGACAATTTAACCCAAACTTATAGAAATGTGGATCTGCATACCGAATCTCTCTGAATATCTCATATATCTATGACCCTCTTCCCAGTGAGTCGATCAAAAGCAAACTAAATAGAAAATAGGTATATCAATGAACCTCTAGTAAGCTACATATTCCAAATTTTGTGCAACAATTTCTTATTTAAATTGGCAAAACAAACTGACGTCACACTCCTTCATGCAAACAAAACTCCATACAGATGAAGGAAAAATTAATTTATTTAAAAATTTTTGTGGGGGGAAAACCCTGAAATTGGAATGAAAACCACCTTAGTGCCTCAGATACGACCAAAAGTAGTTTGGGGTATCTCTTACAGGGACTGAATCTATAAATGGACAGACAGAACTTGGATTTTAGTAATAGTGGATTGTGTTTCATCTAGAACAGTCTTTTTATTCTAAAGTTTAAGCATGTGGAGGATTTGACTAGCTCTTTGCTAGTGAAAATGGTGATCTTGCCTTTCTGTGAAGATATTGTTCTCTGTACTGTGTTTAAAGACAAAATGAAAAGAGACCTTACATTATACATGTAGTTTAAAAACAACTAGTTTCCTCCTTCATCAGGGTACAAGTTGGTTTTAATCTATAATGTTGTACTGTAAGGTCTCTTTTCATTGTACTTGTCTTTTGTTGCTTCAAAGATAAAAATAGACAGGAAAGCCCTGTCAGTTTAATATTTTTCATATAAATGTCTTCCAGTGCCTTTCTCAGCAGAAAAAAAGTTATTTACCCATTCAAGAATGCTTTATAGGTTGCCAGTTTTAACCATTTAAATGTCTATGGCTTATTTTCTAGGGAAATCAATGATATCTACAGGGTGTCCCATAACTCCTGGTCGTAAATTTAATGGTATGCATGTTCATTAGCAAGGAACAAAAAACTCCCTATGAACATAGGTCGAACAATGCACAGTTTCGAAGAAAGAACTACTTTATTGACAAATGGCGCAACAACCCGTATAGGTGTACCTTATACTCATAGTAAATGCTCAAATGTCCACTATGAACACGGCAGCAATCTTCAGCTCTTCTCAAAGAAGCATGCAAACATGTCTCAGAGGCGTTCTCCACCAATGGCGCAGGGCATCCACAGTATCCACTCGTTGCACATACACGTGACTTTTAGATAGTCCAATGGGTTCAAGTCCGGAGATCGAGGAGGCCGTGCATGTGGTCCAACCCGACCAATCCACCGGTAGTGAAAAGTGACAGTCAGATGATTCTCGTTGCCTGACCGTACATGAAATGCATATCTGCCAACTTGGCATTGCTGTAACCTGCTGCAATCATGTAGTCTCACTAAAATACGGACCAGGCAATGAATCAGCCACGTCTACTTCCTTCCATTTACATAGCAAGGGGAAGAGGTTTAGTTTCTTTACATATCTTCATCATTTCTTGGAAACTGTGCGTTGTTTGACCTATGTTCTTAGGGAGTTTTTTGTTCCCTTTTTGAATATGCATACCATTAAATTTACGACCACGACTTACGGGATACTTTGTGGAGAAAACTACTTGATTACTTTTGTGGATGCTGTGCAATATCTAACCATCCTATAATGAAATAAATCCATATTAGGGTTAATTATTGTAATACAGTCTTAATATTTTAACAAGTGTATTTATTGTTATTCTATTTTAATGTATTTATTGCTTTACATTTTATTTTCATTTTATTCACGTATGAAATAATGGTCAGTTTATAATTAAGTTTAATTTTCCTTTCGTATTGAATTAATTATATTTATTTCCTAAATTATTATTAAATTGGGTAAGATTATCGACCGATTCCACAGGATTTGAACCCACAACTTTCCCATCCGATAGCGCTCTTGGTCACAGAGCCGATATTTCTTATTTCGCTCATTATTCCCGTGCTTCGGAGGGCACGTGAAGCCGTCGAACCTGGATTCTACTACCATCACCTTGTAGCATTCATAAAAAGCTGGCAGAAGCTCAAAAATACATCTCCCAACCCATCTGGTCAGCGTGGGAGAGGCCTATGTCCTGCAGTGGACTAAGACAGGCTGAATATTTATCCTTTTAAACAGAAAGATTAATATATTTTAATTATTTTTACAAAATACAGATGTACTCGATCTATTGTAAGCTTGCACGGGATGTAAACAAAAAATAATCATGTATCCCTGCGCAGGCTCCTGTAATTGGAGGAATCAATTTAGCTTCTCCCTGATACACATGGCTTGGCAAGGCCAGATGAATCCCTATCTTTCTATTCTTTAATCCACTAATCCCTTATGCTCTCAAGAGATTCAATTGAAAGTCTTTAGGGCTTTTTTTACTATTTATTAAAAAGAAAAAATATCTATTTTAATGAAAAGCTATAGCAAGAAAGACATTTATATAAAACATTTATTTATAAACATTATATATGAAAATCATTCGACATATGATTTAATCAAAAACATTGAAACATTTTTTACAAGCTTTATGAAAATCATGACATATTATTTATTGTAAATTATATATTAAATAATCATCAAACAAAAAATATATATTGAATTATGTAGAGAGGTCCAAAGTAGTGATGTCAAGATCCGGATATCCGGGTCTTTTTTTTGGACCTAGGTCCGAATCTCGGATCCTATATCAGGAAATTGTGTATATGCAAACTTTTTCTGAAAGCAGTTAATAAATGCTTTTATTAAGTGATAGCCTAGTCCTCTTAAGTCCTAATTAGTCTTAATACGCATCCAGCGAAAGGATCCGATATTTTCAGATCTGGATCCAACGGACATCACTAGTCCAAAGTATAGCAGGAAAGTGCAATTTTTTTATTTTTGCTTTTCATCATAAAATCATCTCAGATGTTAGAATGGACGATGTCCACATTAGAAACAATGCATGCACAGTTGTTTTACTGACATCTGGTGGCTTATTTTGAAAGCTATCAACCGGGTCACCATGTGCGCTACCAACATAGGTAACTTGAGTTACCTCACAAAATATTCATCTCTGATAACCCTTATACATTAATTTCTTTTTTTTTTTTTTTGACTTAGTTTTCCACAGCAAGATTATCTGTTTGCATTTCTAGCCTTGAGAAGGATTTAATGCAAGCTCAAGCTAAAATTAAAACAACGATAAATTTTATGTGGATAGTTGTAATGATAAACTTAATGGTGAATAAAAACTCTTTAACCACAACTAGAAG
>JAHWFO010048480.1:176667-203684 GCA_023313115.1 Rhysida immarginata | reverse complement strand
CTTCTAGTTGTGGTTAAAGAGTTTTTATTCACCATTAAGTTTATCATCAAGCTAAAATAATTTAAATTGAATATTCACGATAATTATTAAGTTCAATCTATCATAGCATGCTTTTTTTTGTTTTTCTTTTTTACCAAATTTTATAATCAGCCTTTTGATTATAAGATGTTGCATAATTATTAAAAATTAACCGTATATGTATTTTGGGAGGTATAAATGAAATATATATGAATTTATATAGCGTACACAAATCTATTTAATCCATTAAACAAAGGGGTAGCAAATTCCCGAAAGGTCGAGGCATTTTTCCTTCCCTTTTCTATTTTTGTAATTACGATGTGTTTGAAGAGTTTCTGCAGTTTAATTTTTATCTTTTCTTTGAATATAACAGAATGCATTTTTTTTTAACGAAATCAATTTTTAAAATTTTATTAACTAAGGGGTAGCATATTCCCGAAATGTTTATACTTTTAATGTTAATCTTAAATGTAATTTACACTTCAACTTTTCGTAAATTATTATATTTCAATCTGAAAGCTGTTGTGAAATTAACGAATAAAATATGTAGAAATAAAAGCTGCAGTAAATATATAATTATTTTGATCTTTCAGAAAACAGTGCCATTTGGTATATGCAGGTGCTTTACTTTTATAAATTTTGCAGAGAGGCATACAGGAATCAACGCGAGTCAGCCTTTTAGACCCGGAATGAGGGTTGAAAATGTTGTTACTAGAGGGTGTGCGAGTTACGTGGACATCATCCATTACAGCTTTTTTAAAAAATTAACAATGAATGATTGCTGAAACAATGGTATATGACGATTCCTGTTACAGATATTTCGAGTGTGGGACTATTCAATAAGGTTGGTTTGTCCTGCCTTGTTTGGAATTTTATTATTATTATTCCTTAATATATTTCGATTTCTATATAAATAACACAGAAAATATATTAATAAATTTCCAAATTAAGCATGACATACACACATTATAGAATGAAATAAAAATGAATGATCACAATGGAATATAGAATATAAAAATAATATTCTTAACAACCAAAATGTCCACAATATTAATCATCATGTACCATTGATAAAAATCGTTTTACCTTTGTTGTTCATTTTAAAAACCTTTAATTCCATCATCTGCAAACCAAATAATCATTATCGATTTTTTGAATAAATTACACGTGGAATAAATTTTAAATAAAAGTCTTGGCTGTAAGACATATAAACGCCATGTACTGTATTCAGTTTTTCTCAGAATGTGTTATAATCGGTCTTAAGTTGCTTTTCGAATAATCATTATCAATTTCATAAATATCGTCGATTTTTTGAATAAATTACATGATGAATAAATTTTAAATAAATGTGTTTGAGGCCCCCCAGACATGTTTTCTTTCCTGCACAACAATCTTAAATCTTTTCCATGGAGTAGTTTAATCACTTAATCCCATGATGGTGATGTTTGGCACGAGAGTTGTCGATTTTTATGGTGAACAGACAATGATACAACGGGACAGAATCATGACGTTTCAAATCATCGATTCATCGCCACACAAAAACGTTCCACGAAAGTTTATATACTTAAGAATAATAAAAATTTAAAACTAGAATATTAAATGCGAGCGAATATTAAATTTAAAATATACATCAGTATATCCATATCGCCAAGCTCATACATTTTGGATCACATGAAGGCTCAAGCATCTCACATTATCGATCAGGATTCACAGTCACTGTTACATTGCCTTCTTCAAAAAAGTATGGGCCCAAATGCTGAATTTGACTATTGCACACAGTACAGTCCCCAGCCCAATATTTAAAGTTTTGCTTATTCACGCTGCCAATTTCCAAGTGAAAATGAACCTGGTCAGTAAACAACACAATATCTGCAAGAGGGACATAACCTTAAGCGGTTTTTCTAGTCTCTCTCGTTGATTTTCTGTACCATCACCACTTTGTATGGATGTATTAGAAATTCCACATGAATTGTTCGAATATTTCTTTCAGAAAGTCCAAGGGTAGCGCCTTGTTTACGCGCCGAACGAGGTGCAGACTGTTCAGTCGACTCTTACTGCAGGCACATTTTCCGGAGTTCTGACGATTCGAGGTCTGCCGGATGGTTTTCTTTTTAATGTTGATCCAGTATCTCTGAAGTTGGTAACCCATAGCAATATTGAGCAGGTACGGGATCAAGTCGACCAAGTCTGTACTGCACCGGAAACGCACTTTTTGTTGACGCCACAGATTCGTTGTTTTTAATGTTTCAACGATGTAAGGACTGTTGAGGATTTGATGTGCCTACAAGTTAAGAACTTGGGTTTCAATTTCGTTTTGGAACTTTCGGTTTATATCATGAATATCACTTTTACTTTTGAGTCTTTCTCTCTTCTTTGTGTTAAGTTATCATGGAAGAATGTTGTGTGTAGTCTTATAGTGTTCAATAAATTATTATGTTTGTGAATATTGGATTGTTATCACTGAATTTCTGGAAATATGGAAACTAGAATGAATTCGAATACATTTGGTGCCGAAACCCGGAACATTAAATTGGTACTGTAAGTAAAATTTGTTGAAACTATAATTTGAACTCAACACTTAACTCTTAATATAAAACTGGAACCGTGGAATTTATTGACGTTATTCAACATAGAACTCTGTGAAACACATTGAAATCACTGAACTCATAAATTTCTTCACTTTATGATAAAACGTTAAACATGTCTGAAATAGAAATCGCATTGAGCAAGTGTAAAAGAAAATGTAAGTTTACCGCGCATACACTTAACTAAATTTAATGGAAATATATCAGAATGAGCCAAATTTTGGGCACAGTTGTTTAAAGCCAGCATTCATGAAAATGATCAAGTAACAAACTGATTTTTATTAACTTTCGTAGAACATTTTTGTGAAGTGATGCATCATGATTCTCTCCCGTTGTGTCATGGAACCTTTTTATGTGTAATTTATTATCTTTTTTAGCCAAATTAATAACACTTAATGATTTTAGTTGTTTTCAGAACTGATTGTTACAGTTTTGTCAGTTTCACGCTTTCTTTTGTGAACTACATTTTCGTGTGCGCCCAGGAACACGGAAGTTGCAAGGCTCAATCAGCCAATAGAATTGCACTTTACCACGTGCTTTTGTTTACATCCCGCGTAAGCTAACGATGGATCGAGTATAGCATATAATTTTTAGAAAGTTTAATAAGTGGATTTTACTCCTTTTATATGTAATTTATCAACAATAATGCTATTATGATTCATTTATTTTTACTGCCTAATTTAACCACCATATTGTATGGGAAAGGGCCAAATCGTCCACAAAAGTAATTGACTACTGTGTCCTGGAGATGGTGTAATTTCGGCTATGCTTCGCACTGGTTTCTCCATTGAATCAGCGATCCAGGAGTTGTATAGATATCATTTTGGGAAATACATGTCCGCAAATGTTGAAGATGCTTACACATTAAATTCTGCATAACGAAAACCCTAAAATTGCTATCTAGTATACAACAAATGGTACCTTTTTGTAAATTTCAACAACCAAGTGATTATTTTTCAGCAAGAATAAAGTACAAAGTAAAAAAAAAAAATGACTGCTTGTTTGTTATTATAGTACAATGAAACCTGTTGAACATATACCACTGAAATTCTGGAATCTACTCAAAAGCATCTGAGACTATTGGGAAATCCTTATATTTAATACATTTCAATTAACAAAATTTTCCAGTTAAGGCACATTTGTTTGTTTATTCATGCTATTGCAAATTTATATCTTGTACATCAGAATATTATTAAATCCATGTTCATTAATATTTCCCTCTCTCTCTTTTTGTTATACAGTTGGAAGTCTTATGTGAAGGTGAATTGCTGCCAGATCATTATTGTTTAAAATATGTTTGGCTGGCACGGTGGAGCGGCAAAGTAAGATCTCTTAAGTTTTCATGATTCAAACTGAGCTTAATATTCTCTTTAAGACCTTATATCTTTTATCATTCCAGAGTCATCCATTAATCTTACAGTACAGAATTAAAACAAGGACAAGCTGACTTTAATGAAACATTATCGTTTTCTGACATTTTGTTGTTGAAAAAGAATAATGGTCAGATTCTTTAAAGACAAGAGTCCAATCTCATTCGAGGAGACAGAACAAGTAGCCAGCTGAGGTGCAAATAAGTGCTGCTTGCACAAAAGACTTTGGGGAAATTGTATAAGAAATTTAAGTGACAAGTTCTGTACTGCATGTGAAGAATACAAGTAGTGAAAATTTGAGGCTTAAGCTTTTTTTTTTTTTTTGTTTTTAGTAGAGCATGTACATTGGATCTTGTGAAAGTAACTTCTGCAGATTTTAAAGAAAAATATATTTTTGTGAAATTTTGGTCCAGTTGCAAACTGGAAATTTGTGGAACACATGTTAACCAAATGATGACAGTTAACTTCCTCTATTTTTGCATCTTAACGAACAGATTGGTTCCCTTCCCCTTCCTTCTTCCTAAGTGTCCATCTACAATTGTAGTTGGTTCTTCAACAGACTTTATATATTTAAAATTTCCTGTGATATAGTGTAAATTATTAATTTTGGGTTTTTATTTTTTTCCCCTCTCAACATGGGGAAACATTACCCTGAATCAAAACCAAAATTGAACTTGTGTAATGATACACAAGAGATTAAACATTAAAGCTCATCAGAATCAAGTGTGAAAATGCTGCAGTTTGTGTATAGATAAATTAAAAAAAAAAAAAAAAAATAATAACGATGATACTTAAAATTCAGTCCCATTTATTTTTCTTCATGGAAATCTTTTTTATACACAAAAAAATTTAACACTATACTGTACACATATACACAAAATAATCACTTCAACAGAAGTGAACAAAATCACGTGTTAGAATCATTTCGATAACACAGCCACTGCAAGGCAATGGTAACATTATTCAATCGTATGTATCATCCTGCTGTTGGCCTCCTGGAAGGAGATTCTTTTTAAACTAAATGGTTTTGAATGAACTTTCATACAAAAGTGGCAGTGATTAAGCTTTTAAGATTCTATAAATTAAAAAAAAATTCATTGGATTAAATAAAACTTAATTATCCAGAGTACACCACAGCAGAAGTGAATACACGACAGACGATTGCACTGATGTAGGACGTCAACCTACGAACTCACTCGTAGCGTCATGTTCGTCACTTTACAAAACGCTTTTAAAGACTTTCAACTTCACTCAAGTTGCTGTCTTCAGGCAGGGGCTTCTGTGCAACACCTCACGTTAGAGGAAAGTGCATGCCCATAAAACCTGATAGCGTTTTTCTTAAAAAACTTAACTCTTACACACGACCTCATTCAATGAGATTCTATAGTTCCACACGTGGCCGATACTGTAATAAAAGTGGTGGGTCCTACAGAAATAAATGAGATTTTAAGTAAATTTAAAATTCTTTCTACTAGTAAATTGCTAATCACTTTTACACATGCAGAACACCTCTACCATATCCAACTGAAGAAGAACTGGGCCTATCAGCTTATTTTACTTTCTAATAATGTCTAAAAATTGAAATATGTAACTGGACACTCCCAGTTTATCTTTTGTTGGACACTGTATAGGCAAATAATAATGTAGTAATACACACCTTAAACCTCCACCTTGTTAAGCAAACAAATTTTAATGTATGATCTTTACCAAGAATTTCTTCATTGCACAGTATGTCCACCTGCAAACACAAAACATTAAGCCTTACCATGAAATTTAGCAACAATACAAATTAACTAATTTAATACTGTGGGTATTGTTTACAATAAAGGTGATTGAGACAATTCACTTCCCACAATATTTGATATTATGGATGTGCCTTTTGACTACATTGTGAAGATCACAGCATTCGAAATGCATATCCATGATAATAATATTCTCAGAAATGCATAGACTCCATAGCTTTCTTTAAAATTAAAATTCATAAAAAATTACTTACATCTTTATATTTTTCTAAATTATTAAATAACTTCTTGGCTATATATTTTTTCAAATGTGTTATTGTAGCCTGGGCAGAACACCGGATAAATTTCCTTTTCAGATGTTTCAGACTACCGGAATTGCATTCCAAACAGATATTAACTTGTTCATCCGTTTTGTGATAGTCTGCATCATCTTCTCTGGATGATGAAGCAGTTAAATTTTTCTCACTTTCCTTTTCATCAAATGAAACTAAAAAATAAAAAAAAATAAAATAATCCTAAGTAACATGCCACTTTCTACATACAATTATATCATACTTCTAGAATATTGCACTGGTTTTTGTCTACATAAATTTATAATGCAATAAAGAAAAACAGATCACTGACAGCGGTTGCAATCACAACCATTCTAAACGCAAGTGAATGAAAAACAGAAAGGGTGCCCCGGGAGAAGGCTCAATATTTCATGTGAATATAAAATGAGTTATTGAAGTCAAAAAAACGCGTAGTCTTTTATTAATGATTTCTGAGATACAACTATTGGTTAAATATTGAATAAAAGTAAATAATTTAACTGCGATGCTTCATGTTTCATTATTCATCATATGTAAATGTTAAAACATTCATTAAACTCTGTTATCTGTACTGCTATTTTTGACAAATTTGAAAAATGCTGCACTTTTTCCCTGATGTGATGGAAGTGATCCCGCAGCCTTTAATATCGTTGACGTTTTCCTATGTGTCGAATTCTAGACTGAAGAGCATTTTCAAACTTGTTTAACAGCTTACGTGAAAACAGCCCATATCCCAGTGGACACGTTACATCTGAAAGAAGAGTTCAGCGAAATGTTGAGGAACAAGAAAATGTACTTCAAATGGTACTTTGGGTGCTGAACTCTCCATGTTCTCAACATAGTGGAATATTCAAAAATTGTTATAACTTATTAGAATGTTAATGGAGTCAAATAGCTATATCTCCAAAACCTTTACTAAAGAAGGACTTATTTTTTACATAAAATTTTTGATGTACAATAACTCATTCTATACCCACATGAAAATTCACCATTTCTTCTCGGACACCCTATACATAAACCAGTAAGATTCCTGCAGAGACTTACACCTACTGTATCTTGTGACAACGTTACTTAATACTTTACAATTAATAAATCGAATTTTATAAATTTTTCCCAATTTGATGAATTGCTTCGTCATTAAAATATGTTGTGAACTTCAATTTTAAAAAGGATCATTGCAAGCTGTATAAACTGGTAATATGATTATAATATAATAGCCAAAATACAAGGTCAAGACCAATGGAAAATTTTTAATAATGACCCAAGTTTTAACGAGATGCTACCTACAGAGTCAAAGATAACATACTATACAGGATATATATAAATGATAGGAGGTACTTGGAGAATCCTACGAAAATAAGACGAAAATGTTCTCGGAAGTTTTTAAATAGACTGCTTACATTTTGAGAAAAAATTACTTTGAAATGTCAAGTTTATTCACGTCACACACATGGGCAATAACACTTCTATGCCAGCTTCTCCACGAAAATTGGACGACTTACGAGGCGTATATAGCTCGTAAATCTTTCCAATTTATGCGCATGTATGTCTATTAGTTTCGGAGACAAGCACTCGATGCGGGACTTGTTTCACAAATTTGCTGCAGGATTTGAACTATTTTTGTACATCGTCCCTCATCGACCACCTATCTCTGAAACTATTGGATGTAAAGTAGAGGGCATAAAAATTGGCAAAACTGCAGTATTTACATAATGTTAAAGTGCATGTAAAATCAGTGAATGACCTTATAACATGCAAAATCAGTGAATGGGTTAATTATAAACGTAGGTAGGGCAGGTACATTGCATTGAAGCCATATAACTAACGCAAGGTCATTGTATAGTTAATTTACGGATAATATGGGAATGGAGCAGCAGAATAGAAACACTCAGTTCTTTGGGAAAGTGGCATCAGAAATAGACAGGAGGCCAGTGAAAGATCAGGTATACCTTTGAGAACATGTTACCGAATGAAGAAATTGGATTCAGGAGAAGACATCGAACGCAAAGCTGTATCAGGTAGACCCAAGATACTAGAGGCTAATGATCGACGCCGTATAGAATTCCCCAATCAAAAACTAGTGGGTACTTAGTAAATGTACTCTTGCTAAACATGGCCCAACATATTTCAATGACTGGAAACGTCTGGTAGATGAAATGTGGGATAATATGTCATTTGATTTGTGGAGTCGTTTTTCGATGGCATGCCCGGCAGATTGCAGGAGTGCTTACAAAAACAAGGAGGGAAGATCAAGAAATGATTTTGTAGCACACATTACTGTCAAATTTTGCTGGTACATAACGATACCTTACTTGTATGGATGTCATGTTTCCTTATATTAAAACTCTTATTTTGGTTCTTGCCAATTTTTATGCTCCCTACTTTACAGGTGCATAAATTGGAACAGTTAATGGGCCATGTATTTCCTGTAAGCAGAAAGTTTCCTCAAGAACAATTCCAAGCGTTCATGCTATGTTAAGCTGAAAAATGGGTCTACAACATCCTATGCAAGATACGTGCATGAAGACTACTGGCATAGAAGCAGAGTTATTAGCCCTTGTGTTGCATACAAAACTTGATGCCAGCCCATTTCAAAGTCATTTTTCTGGAAACGTATGGAGTCTACGACAAAAATTCCAAGAATATTTTAGTCTTATTTTGTCCTTAGGAAATGATCCTTCAAATAGCGCTCAACATTTAATTTATACCCTGTATATACAGTAGTCGCCACTTAATGTGGCCACCCGCTTTTTATGGCCACTCCAGCTCCGTTCGGAATTTTCTAACTGCTTCCTTTGTAACATTTTCGCTTTATGTGGCCACACTCTGCTTAATATGGCCACTTGTTTCAGAAGTAGTTCATGAATTCTACTTTTTCATCTCATCTTACTCTGGATAAATGAACACTGCTTATAATACTCACTTTTCATTTCCTTCTAAGCCAATGGGTACTGCTGCCCAAAATTATTGATTGGTCAATTACATGAAAGCTGTAAGTGTAGGGACAAGCAGGAAGCATAAGCTAAATGGAAAAGATGCTCAAGTTGAAGAAGGTCTTTGAAGTTGGTTTCAATATGTTAGAAATGCTCCAGTGAACGGTCCTCTTTTATGTCAAAAGGCTGATGAAATTGCAAAGTACATTAGGCCACACGGGCTTTAAGGCAACTGAAGGCTGGTTTCATTGCTGGAAAAATTGCAATGGACTAATCTTTAAGAAGCTGCATGGAGAGGCTACTGATGCCCTTGTTTGTTGCATGTTGGGGGGGGACAGAGAGAAAGCTCATCATTGGAAAGTCAAAATCTTCTTGCTGCTTCAAAAATTTAAAAACTTTGCAAAATCTTTACAAATCGTTTACCAATGCATGGAAGACATCAGAGATCTGGATTAATTGGCTTGCTCAATGGAACAAGCATCTTAGAAGCAAAGACAAAAAATTGGTCTTCTAATTGACAACTGCAGCCCCCATGCTCATGTTCCTGATGAACTATCCCACAGAAATCATAAGACTTCTATCCAACAACTTCACTAATGCAGCCAAGGTTGTCAAACAAACAGTAGACAATATTTTAAATAAACTATTTTGATAAGATACTGTACATATATAAATGATTATTTAAGCAAACAAACTTGTCTATATGTTAAGTACAAACGCATGCTCGACTTGTTGGATAAAAAAAAATAGGTACTTTTGGTAACTTCGCTTAAAACAGCCACTGGTTAATGTGGCCATATTAAGCGGCGACCACTGTATAATTAAACCCTTTGTATTCAGAACTATCGGTACCGTTTGAATACCTTTGCCTGTTGGGGGACAGCTCTTGGATTATCTGATCATAATTCATTTAATTCTGACCCCTCCTAAGCTGTTACTTATATTACAGGGCTGGGCAAATTGAGTCAAGTGTGCTCACATTGAAAACTTAAATTCAGTTTTTTCAGAAACTTTTTCAATGGATCTTGTTAAATTGACTAATATTTTGTTATTTGAATTTGTGTATTTAATACTATGTAAATGTGGTGTGGCTCTCAATGACCTCAGGCATGCCTACCCCTCTTTATACTAAAGAAAATATTTTACATGCACCAAAAGATATATAATTTAATTGTTAGAGGGACAATGATCATCATGCAATATCCATTTTTCCTTGCGTATCACTGCTCAAAAATGGCACATTTCTGTTCTGGGAGAGTGGAGAAGTGCAAACTTCCAGTCAACTCTTTGGTTCCAGCCTGAGGTTGGAGAACCCACTTAAGCTTCTTGAATTTACCAAGTGCTTGGAAACTGTAAAATAGGGGACTTCTAATTTCTCTGCCACGTCCCTTATGATCAGACACCACGACTCGTCGTTTTTGATAGCTGGTGCTGAGTATCCACTCTGTTCGTTTTCAAGGGTGCAGAAATATTTCACTTCTTAATCAGACGAAGTAGATTTGTCACATGTTGGTAATTACACACTCTTCATAAGAAATGCTGTAATATTAGTTCAAATTACAATTATTCACAGAGTTTATTATATTGCTAAGCTCAAACTGCATAGACCAACATCACATAAGCTAACCTGCCATGAAACAAAGCCAATTTTGTGTTCAGAGGCCAACAGTTTGATGGCAAAATGGTCACATACCATATTCTTAGCTTAATCTCTAGGATTAAGAATTTCATATATGTATACAAGTTCCTTTTCTTATTGTTCCCCCATGTGTAAAGATTCCGATTTTTAATATCAATATTCACCTCTACTATTTACTTAAGGAGAGAGTTAAAATTTTAATAGTTTATCTCGGGTGATCTTATGTTTACTGCACATTAACAACATTGCCAGAGGCACTGCTGATCAGACTATTTGCCTATGTCCATCAATTTAAAAAAAAATATCTCATGTAAGAGACCACATTTACAATTTCAGTTTTAATAGAATTTGATTAACTGGTCATAGACATTTAATAAATGGCAATTTCTTTTGATCAGACTATTTTTTCCTCTTTTTTTTTTTTTTTTTTTTTTCTTTTTTCTTCAACGACAGTTCTGATCAACATCTTCAAATTGATAATTTCTTCATTGTCTTATGTTTTCACAGGGTAACAGATAGCATGTGTAGCAGCAGGTAACATATGCATGAGGTAAATGGAAAGATAAATAATAAGACAGCAAATTGCATGAAGGGAAAAGAGAAAGGAAAAAAACCCACTGAAACTAGAGTATGGGAGAGAGACTCGGGAAAGGAATGGGATTTTAGTGCAGAGAGATTTCCTCATAAAAGTACAGTACCTACCCCCCCCCCCCCCAATATACACATAATAATCTTACCCAGATTGAGCATATAACCATTAGGTACTGGTTGGCATTGGGTCAGGTTGAAATTTTTCACTTTTGAAATAAAAACCAAAAGATTTGAATCATATGTCTAGATGTCGTGATCCATTCTAAATGTATGATACATGGTCAGTAGCTTGGAAGTCTGGTGGAGGAGTCCTGGACTGTGGGACTATGGTCAATTATTACGGACAATCAGAATTGAAGACGTGACTACCTTTTCTTTTTCTTGGTTTATTCAACCAATAGAAATAATGAAAAAGTAATTTCTAAGTGAGGCTTCAGTGCATTGAGTCCATGCAGGGTTTGTCATAATCTTGACAAAAGCACTGTGCATGTTCATGTTGAATGCAGAAGGTTGTAGATGAGAATAGCCAGTAATGAACCTTTTCACCAAGACACAAAATGCACAAACAGCTGTAACTGCACATACAAATAGCACCATGTGTAGAATAGGTATTGTTGTGGAAAGTGCTTAGAAACTGAATGCATTTTGGGAAAGCTACATGAAACAGTGGGCTATTAATGGTTTAGTCATCAGCAAATCAAATCTAGGAAGATTACCAAAGATGCCAAGAAAACTGACCTGAAGAGAAATGACCACAAATGCGCAGAAGAAACCATGTTGGTAAGGTAGGATGGTGACAAACAAATGTTAGAAAGGCATTAACTGAAATATTACTGCAAATTGTAGTTTTTTTTTCATCAACAGCAATAAGCATCTTCATTATCCCTTGTCTTACAAATCTTTTTCAGCCATTTTGGCTTTGGAATTTCCAATTTCTCATGCATGATTTTTAAGGATTGCTTGAAGGGTAACCATTAATTATAAGATTTACCCAAAATGCATTGCTCATTATAGAAGAGTTTGGTTAGAGTTAAACATTAAAAACAGTAAGATTGGCAAATCAAAGACAGAGTCCTATCATTGAACAGAACATAACAAAATAAAAGAAAACAATCTTACTGTGATAAGATTTATGTAATACTAGGTGCATAATAAATTTATATCAAGTCTTTAAATTTTTGAAGAAGGGGAAATAACAGTTTGTGATCTCTGCTTATCAAAGAAAATTTTTTTAAAAGGAAGCATGTCTATCCACCCTTAGTAGAAGGGATGGTAGATTCTCTTAAAAGCAAAAAAGCATTTTTTCCATTTTTTAATACTAAATTCTTAAAATGATTTCAATAATATTGTATAGATTCTCCCTTCCTAAGCTTCAGTTTCCCTATAATATTCAAGAATAATATTAACACAAGACGTGGTTTGTTGAAGATTTATATTAACATCTTATTGGCCTTAACTTATGAACAAGTCATGCAGTTTCCCCATATAAAAAACTGCCTAATCAAGGGTCCACTTGCACATTAATATATACAACAATAAAACCCACAAATACAGAGTAATTTATAAGTCCCTCTGGTGTTTTGGAAGTCGACAGAATAATAACCATGATAGAAAGGATTAAAGCAGTTAACAATGGTCGAATTTTGACCTTAAGTGATTGCTCGTGATGACTGCAAGATGATGTGGCCACCATAGCTGATGTCTGCAACAGAATTTTTGTGATTTTATGATGATACAGAATAAATTCAAAACTGATATTGCCCAAGAGAGCTAGAGAACACTACATTGAACTCATGCATGTAGATGTATATACAGTAGAACTTGGTTTTAACTATATCCAAGGGACTTAAAAAATTATGCCATTATAAACGAAAGTCATAGTAACAGATTTATATCACAAGGTGTGGCAATTAAATACCCGGACTAATGCAATTACAGTAGAACTCTGTTATAATGACATCAAAGGGACAGGGAAAAAACATGTCATTATAAGAGAAGTTCGTGTTGTCAGTTAAGTGAGATGGTAAATAACACAGAAATTAACTTAATTTGGTATATTTTGCCATATATTAATACAGGCAATATACAATTAGATGCAAATACAGTACTGTAAACTTATCCTTGTGTAATGATCAAGTGTCATGCACTTATTTCTCCTTCTGATATAAACATTTGACTTCCTATAACAAAACTTTCACTTTTGAACATGCAAACAAACCATCCTGGGGCCAACGAAACAACGCAAAAAAGTCACCTGATCATAATAGTCCAGCCAACAAACCAACCTTCATTATTTCCAACAAACGAAAAAATACTGATTGTTAAAATCAAAAATGGAAGATTACATTGTTGGGCTACTATAGTAAGGCGACTTTTCCATGCTGGGGCCTGCTATTTTGTTGGCCCCGTGCAGTCATAATTACGTAATAAAACTTTTTTGAGTGCTCAAACTCTACTTTTGTAGGCGACCCAACTGGTCTTTAAAATGCTATAGCCCAGGTGTTGTTGTAAGAGAGATAGTTATAACCAAATTCTACTGTACTCACAAACGGGAAGTCCAAATGAAAATTCTGTTTAATTAAGATTCAAAATAATCTCCACTGGACACAATAATCCACCAGAACCTGAAAGATGCACCAAGAAGTATGTAGCGGCAGAACCTTTTACTGTTCTTGGTAGCGCCTCGTATATAGAATATGAACTTAATTAATTTGGTTTATTTATAATTTATTCACTTATGAGAAAATATCAGTCCCATATTCATTAAAGATGTCACATTTGTACAAGTTTGTAAAACAGCTTTTAAAGTTCTTGGACGGAAACCCTCTTGATTTCCGATGTCACATCCTTTTCAATGTCAGAAAAGTCTTGAAATCGAGTCATAGTGCTTTTTATCTGTGGGAAGAGGGAAAAGTCTGGAGGGGCCAAATCCGAAGAATAGGGCAGGTGGTTGAGCTCTGATGCTGTGTTTGGCCAGAAATTGCTTCACACGTATGGCAGTATGTGGCTGGACAATATCGTGAAGAAGAACCCAACTTGTTGCAGCCCAATTCATCCGCAAACATACAATGATTCCAGACTTTCTTGGTGGTATCTGGCGTTTGGATGGAAATTGGTCTTCTAGGGCATGGGTCACCTGAAAGGTCTTCATGGTCATCATGAAAGCGACTAATCCACTCAAATGTACTCGTTCGGGATAGGAAATCTTTCCTGTAGGCAGTTTTCAACATCTGATGTGTTTCTGTAGCTGATTTACCGAACTTTAGGCAGAATTTAATGCAAGCCTGTTGTTCATTATTTTTTTTCTCGACTGTACTTGTTAGCATGCATTGCTATAATGCATGTCTGAACAAGAATCCTTTACGCTACTAAAAATAAAAATCTGCGCAGCTGCTGTGTGATAGGGGACTCATAAAACCATGTCTTGAAGTGTTAAATTTTCATTTACATTTTTCTCAACGAACTCTGTCTGGATATTAAATTGCTATACATTGTATCAGTCTAGTGTTGCAAAAAAATTACTGTACAAAGTGCTACCCAAAATTTCTGAGGATTTTCTTGTAAAAAGCAGAAAACGTACCACACACCCTAATTTCCGCTGTCACATTCAAAGTAGTCATCTCAGGTACGTATGCAATAATCCCAGCGATTTTCCTGTTTTTGGAAGCACTCCCGAAGTCCAAAGGCTGTAAGGTGTTCAAGACCAGTTGAGATTCCACTTCAATGGAACCAAAAAGTCACTCTTTCATTTTAGGTAGAAGTCGCAGGGGGCTAGGTCCGTTGAATAGGAGGGACGGGGAACCTTTGCATTGTTGTTTATTGCCAGGAATTCCTTCACAACGAGCAAAGTGTGTGCCGGAATGTTGCCATGGTGGAGCAACCAGTTTTTGTTCTTCCACAATTCAGGCCATTTGTGCGAAGATTTCCCTCAGTTCAAAACCTCGCAGTAAAACTTCCTGTTGACAGTCTGACCAGGTTGAATAATTTGGTAATTTGCAGAAGCACAGTAACACCTTGCAACACCAACAACTCACAAAGAAATGCGTCTACAATTATGAAACTTGCACCAAGAAGTATGTAGCAACAGAACCTTGTACTGTTCTTGGTAGTGTCTCGTATATAGAATATCAACTTAATTAATTTGGCTTATATATAATTTATTCACTTTTGAGAAAATGTCAGTCCCATATTCATTAAAGATGTCACAATCCACATATCCTTTATGCACATTACGCTACACAATAGTAAGCCATTCTTGTAGTGTTTTGGTATTCACACAATAGGCTTGGCCGTTCACTTTGCTGAAAATAAAGCTGTGACTAAGTTTGAATCCGTCAATCCAGCTAGTGCTGCACACAAATTCTTCATCTTTTAATGTAGCAAATTCCTCTCTTTCATTATAAGGAGAGGCCCACAAACAGGTATCTTGTCGTTTCTCTGTTGCTTAAACCATTTAAACAGCAATTTATCCATGTCACTCCATTCAGATTTCCAGAACCGCTTAATTTTAGATCCATTCTGTTCAAATGCATCATCAATTTTACCATTCTGAATTGTTTAGACCATGTAATAACTAGACCAAACTCAAGACAAGTCTGGTTTGCTTTTTTAAGAAACTTCCATTCTCAATTTCACGAATCACTAACATTTTCTTCAAATGTTAAAACTTTTCTTTTTGCGACCATACTGTTTTAAAATGTTTACTGTGAAGACTGCAGGAAGAATATGAAAATAATCTTATATGAAAGGTAGAAGCATATGCGACAAGCATATATAGTTTGTTGTATTAAACGAGGCTGAAAAGCATTTCTTACAAGGAATATATCTGCACCACAGAAATCCTGATGTTATATACGAGTTGCTGCTGAAACCAATATCGCTATAAGCAAGTACAACTGTATAAAGAAATTGTAACATACAAGATCAGCTCATTTACTGGTTCCACAAGATTTCTAACACTTTGCATAATACAAACTAAGTGACTTTTTTTGATGTTTTTTGTTGCATGATTCAGCTCTCTTCGTTGGGATTTTGTTAAAAATTTTGGCGGTCTCGTGGCAACAAAATGAATTAGTTAAATTAGTCAATGAGTTTACATTTCAATTTGTTATACACTATGCTACAATAACGAAATGAACATACAGATACGTGAAAAGTGATAGTTTTATTTAATACCTTGTTGGACCTCCGCATGCAGAAATTACATCAGCGTACTTCTACAAGGTTACCATAAACAGCTTCTGGCATTTGGACCACCCATTCTTACTGCAAGAACCTTGACAATGTCAACAGTAAATTTCAGATGTGGCTCCCTGGCCCTCATTTGGCTCTCCAACTTGTCCCATAAATGTTCAATTGGATTAAGGTCAGTGCTCTGTGTGGGCTACAAAAGGCAATTGGCATCCATGTCTGTATGCTATTGAAGCTGAAATCTTACAAGGCACATTATTGTCCTGAAAATAAGAATGCTTGCACGTTATTACCAAAAATTTCCCACAGCATTGGAAGTACCCAATTGTCTAAACTGTCCTTGTAAGTTTCAGAGTTCAAATTACTTTCAACCACATACAAGGGTCGCAAGCCATGCAATAAAAACCATCCCAGACTATGACTCCACCACTATCCATTGGAATGATGAACTCAGGTTAAAGATACTCCCTTGGCATCTGCCATAATCAAGTAAGTCCATCTGACTGAAACAGTGTAGCATGATTCATCACTCCACAAAATGTTTTTCTACAGGGTGGTTATACAATAAGTTTGCCTACTCGGAGCCTTCTAGAGCCCAATCTAATGGGCAGATTGTGATAAAATTGAAATGTAGGCTATTCAGACCATGGGGGAGAGAATTCCAGAAAGAAAAAAATAGTGCAAATTTTCACCACCAGGTGAAAATGTGGTGCTGTGGAATGACAAGTGAAGATTTTAAAACTAGTTTTATTGTTTTAAACAAGCAGGCAAGGTTTTTGTTTGATTACAGCATATGTTCTCAATATTGGCCTTATTAGCAGAAAGTTTATTCAAATTAGAAAGTCAACATACCCAGAATGGAATGGATTGATCCATTCATTACATTAGGTTTAGTGAAAAGCTTTCATGAAAGGTCATGGTTTTAATCAAGAAAGCATTCGCACTGTTGGTATAAAGTTGTTTTACCAAAATGATAGCAGCAGTCCAGCTGCATTGTGAGCATATCGTCGTTTAAAAGGACTGCGAAAAGGGCCCATGTCAGATACTGGGTTGCGAAAAGTGATAAAGAAATTAATAAATAAAATTGGTAGAGACTTTATCGATAGAAACAGCACTATGGACCCCTTACTGAACGATAAAGAAATTTGAATCGACTGGCGATTTGGCTGTGCCACCAGGAAGAGGACGGCGCAAGATATCAGACGAAGTTGTCAAGGACGTGGCTGATGCAGTGGTGGATAGAGCTTCCTCTTCTCAACATTCTGCAACAAGTGCTCGAGCAACAGCACGCGAATTGTCCGTCCCATGGTCCACGGTGCGAAAGGTCTTGCATTGGTACCCATACAAGATTCATCTGGCACAACACCTAAAACCTCAAGATCCCACTCAACACGCTGACTTTGCTTATCGCTTTCTGGCGAGGACGATTGTTGATGACCTGTGGCTGTGGAACATTCTATGGTCAGACGAAACACATTTCACCCTAGAAGGAGCGGTGAACACGCAGAACTGCTGCATATGGGGTGCCTCGATCCCCCATGTCGTGCATGAAAAGTCATTGTATTCTGAATATGTGACTCTATGGTGTGGATTCACCATTGATCTTATTCTAGGCCCCTTTTTGTTAAGGAAGTGAACTGTAAGATGTTCTGTGACAAATGCATGGTATTGTAAACTTCTTACACCCCGTTTTCCTTGCGAGAAAGACGATACTTGGAAACCACTGTCTTCATGCAAGATGGAGCACCTCCTCATATTGGTCGACAAGTCAAAGAACTGCTTTGTGCCAACTTGGAGATGATCATGTAACTCGAAGTTTTCCAAATATGTAGCCTCTACGTTCTCCGCATATGAACCCGTGCAATTTTTGGCTCTGGGGATATTTGAAAGATCGGGTTTATCAACAAAGCATACGGACTGTGCCCGAGCTAATTTTTGGTTCAGACATTCTTCGGGAAACACTTCATGCAACAATTGATCATGGTGTGCTACACTTCCAACATGTCACTGACACAGGGGGCAGACATATTAAACATATGGTGTAACCGAACAAAAATCTTGCCTGCTTGTTTAAAACAATAAAACTAATTTTAAAATCTCCATTTGTCATTCCACAGCACCACATTTTCACCTGGTGGTGAAAATTTGCACTAATTTTTCTCTTTCCGGAATTCCCTTCCCCAAGCTCTGAATAGCCTACCATCACAATCGGTTCATTAGATTGGACTCTAGAGGGCTCTGAGTAGGCAAACTTATTTTATAACCACCCTGTACTTTTCGACAGTCAGATGTCGGTGGTCCAAACACTAGGAATGTAACAGCCATGCTGTTTGGCTGATTTGAAGCTACGAGGCTGAGTCAAATGAAACCAGAAAACCGCTGTAGAAAATCGAAAACCGCTTCCATTGCAATCAGATCCGGTACGCATGCGCGTGGACTCTTCCGCCATCAACTGGTGTTGGTCCCGTGTCCCCACGTGACCCAGCGGCACCATACGAACGTTTCCAATATGGCAGCCCCTCTGTTGGAATGAACCAAAGAAGAGCACCATGGAGTGATCAGTTTCCTACACAGTGAAGGCAATAGAAATCCATCGGCGCATGTTGGCACAGTATGGTGCTGAATGTGTATCGCAGACTCAGGTGTACGAATTGGTGTAAGAATTTCAGCAGCAGCAGCAGCAGCACAAATTTGGCAGACGAAAAAGCCGAAAAAGTTCTGTAGCCAGCCATTGGCAGGAAAGATGATGCTGACCTTGTTCTAGGACCACAAGGGTCCCATAGTGGAATATTACATGAATAAGGGCAAGACTGTGGCCAGTGCCACCTATAGTGAATTGGTGCGTGACATTCTGACACCTGCTATACACATCAAGTGCCACGGACTCCTCTCAACAGAGTTCTCATCCAGCATGACAACGTGCAACCTCATACGGCTCGTGCGACTGTGGCGACTATCCAGGACTTGCATCTGGAGTGCCTCCCCCATCCTCCTTACTCTCCCGACCTCGCGCCCTCAGATTTCCACATCTTTGGCTCACCATTTCGCCACCGACGTGAAACAGGCTGTGCACGAGTGGCTGCACGCACAGCCAAAAGATTTTTTTCCCCCTCGAGGTATCCATGCCCTCTCGACTCGGTGGCGGGAATGCATCCAGAAGCAGGGGGACTACATTGAAATATAGTGTACTTGTTCCAACTCTGTCTGTAATAAAGGAGCTGTAAAAAAAATATTTCCGGTTTTCATTTGACTGGCCCTCGTACATATCCGTACACGCTGAGTGCATGAAGTTCCTTCCACAAAGTGTTGTAATGCCCATTAACACCTACTGCCTGATGGAACTCCTTGTTGATATCTGGTGGTTTCTTGTGGTTTTTATGAAATTTACCACTTCAATTTCAGTCGTTGGAGTTCAGTGAGTTTTGAGGATCATCAGATGTGGGGTGTGCCTATTCCAATGCCTCTAGCATTCTATTTCTTCACGATTTCAACAAATGTTGTATGTGGGAGTGATAACATTCCAGAAATTTCACAATAGAAATGCTCGCAACATGGCACCAGATTATTACTATTCTGTCAAAGACTCCAAGCTCCTTTCGTTTAGCCATTCTCCATGTATTACAATATTACATGAACAAGCTATAAAATCACATCAGCTCTTGATGTGCAAGCATTGGTTTCCAATGTGCAAGACAAATTTCATGTAAATTAAGAGGTGTTCATTCCATTATTATAGGATAGTGTATTTATTTATGTAACAGGCCCAGAATCTTCTGGTACATCATCATCATCATCATCATCGCCAAGTGGGCCACCCCAGCGAAGATCTGGGCGCTTATTCCAGCTAGGGCCCATCCTGTTGAAACCATTGATGTCGAAGCGGTATACGCCTCCTTCGCAGCTCGGGGATGAATAAGGTTTCCAACATGTTAAGGTAAGCCTGTGACGTTACGGTGCCCTCAAAAAAGAACGGACCAATGATGCCTCTTTTGGAAATCGCGCACCAAGCCATGACCTTTCGTGGATAAAGAGGTGACTTATGGATCTCATGAGGGTGCTGAGAACCCCAAAAACGAACGTTGTGTTTATTAACGTCACCTGACAGATGGAAGAAGGCCTCATCTGACACCCACAGGTTGTCCACAATGTCCTGATTGGCTTCCATTTCTGCTCCAAACTCCATCGCAAATTGTTGTCGCTTCTGTCTTCCAGTGTCTGTTAACTCCTGATAAACATAGATCTTATATGGGAACAGGTGTAAATCCTTTCTCAAAATCGCCACGTCTTGGTGTACGACAGCCCTTCTTCAATGGATAGGTGGCGAACAGATTTTTTGGTAGGGGAATCTACCAACCTTGTGCGAACATTTTCGACAACTTCGGCCGTTCGAACACGAGCTTCGCTCCCGCCTTTTTTCTTGCCTTTAACACATCCAGTGGCACGAAATTGCTTGACAAAATCCATGTTTGCTTGCCTGCCTGGTGCATCTCGACACTTATACTCCTTCCGGAACTTTCTTTGCACGGTTACAGGTGATTTTGTCTCGAAATACCATTCGACAACCTTGCATTTCTCTGTTGATAAAGCGGGCGCCATTTTTCAACAATACGATTTTCATGCAGCACCGTTGCAACAATACAAACTCCAACTATTTAGGAATTCGATATGGCACTCATATTCTTTCAATTGTTTATCCCTAATGCACGTCATTCGAGTGAAATGGTCAGAAACTGACTGAATCACCCGGTATTACCATGCGGGGTTTGTACGCTTTGCTCAACTTCAAATTCTAAGCCTTTTCAGAAATGTTTTACAACTTCTCCAGATTCAAGAATTATGACTGTATACATTCATGAATCTAGCTAGAAATTGGCAAGTGCTGGTTAATCTATCAGAGGAATAAAAGAGTCATAGTCATTTTTATATTACAACAAGAGTCATAGTCAGCTACCGTTGCAATGTTTGGAATACCATTAGTATTTTAAATCTTACTGATACCTTAAACTTACCGTAAATATTCTACTATAACGCGACCTCTTGTATAACGCGACTCCACTTTTTCGGCCCAAAAAATCGGCAAAAATCCTATTCTCTTGTATAACGCGACCCCTATTTTTGACTCCTCGCGAGAAATAAAATGTACGAACTGTTTCGATGTTTGGGAGAAGTTATGATCGATGTTGTTAGATGTTGGCGACGAGTAATTCGAATAAAAAGTGAATTAATATATTGTATAATGAACTGGACATTATATGCAATGTAATTAATGTATAATACACGGCAAATTCGTCTGAATGTCATCAGCACAGAAAGCGACTTCGACAAAAGCAACTGCCTCAACTTCGAGGCAGTCTGGAAGTTTATAGCCCTACATTGATAGGGAAAGCTTTCTCACTCGCACATCGACAAAAAAACACAACAGTACATCAATTTTCTTAATAAAAAGACAAGTAATCTTTATTCAGTTTAATATTTTCACTACATAAGCTTTCTTGTAGGCTTTGGTTCGAGGCAGTTTGGAAGTAGGCCTATTTATCAATGTTTGGGAGAAGTTATTATCGATGTTGTTAATGATGTTGTTATTATCGACGATCGGCCGCAGTCGTCGAAGGGCTGATTTTTATCCTCTAGTATAACGCGACCCAGCAAATTTAGATGCTTTTTTAGGCCAAAAAAATTCGCGTTATAGTAGAATATTTACGGTACACCATATAATGGATAATTTACTGGTCGCAGAAATAATTTTTAAAGCGGTTATGCGCAACCAGTGCAGCTAGATTCCCGACGTGTATTTGGGCTTCCCCCCCCCCTTCTTTTTTTCATTTCTTAAAAATGGAGCTATTTATATACAGTTTTTGTCATGATAGATTTATAAGATGCATTAATTTGGTTTTAAGAATAACATTTTCGTGTCCCATGGAACATGGAATTCATAAGGTTCAGTCAGCCAATGAAATCTAACTTCAGCACTACTTTTATTTACGTATCTGGCAACATTAATGTGGATAGAGTTTTTAATGTCGAAACGAAATTTAAATTATTTTTTCCTGTATAGTAAGATCCCGACTTACGTCACTAATTGGTTCCCGAAAAATGTCAAGCAAGTCAAAACGATACACGATAATAACCGAACATTGTTGCATTTTTTATAATTTTTTTTTTTTTTTGTAAAGCATATCGTATTTTATGACGTAAGTGCGAACCAAGCAACTTAACACCGGAACAGTGGTGGAAATTTAAAAAAGATGCAAGTCAGGGTCTTACTGTATATATAAAAGAAATTTCTATGGAAAAAGCTAATTTTACACAGTTTTTTCCAGCTCTGCTAGGCCTTGAAAACAGTTTCATAAAATTCCAGGCTTTTCCAGGGATTTACGGCCATGTACGAACCCTGCCATGGATCCCACATTTTATGAGCTATTACGTATTGCTACTGTTCTGAATTTACTAAAAAGAAAACGTACAAAGCAAATGCAGTGGATACGCTGCTCTTTCATGATTGGCTAGGGCGCTTACAGCTGATTGGAGAAGACTGGCCTGCACTAGTGGCAAGAATCAAACGTTGAGTTTTTCAATGCACTGAACGGACAATGTTCGTCTGACACACAACCAACAGACGCATTATTGATACCTTCATTCTTTCGTTTTAAACAACATTGTATGTGACCAATTACAAAGTGAAATTAAAATTTTACTGGTGAGGCCAAATGCTGTCTGATTAACACTATTTCTTTTTCCATTCTACATTCAACGGAATAAAATAGATCTAATAAAATTTCAATTCCCAACAATGACAAGATTTGGGTGGGAGTATCTTGATCAATTAGAATTTATACCAGTTCAAAGATACTAAAAGCTTTTTCACAATTTTCATTTCAAAGCTAGCTTTTAATATCTGAACCATCATATGCAGCCATGTAATTATATGCCCATTCCCATGGCATCTTCACTATTATTAGTAAGTGATGATCATCACATATGGGAATAAATTCACGTTTTCCCCATTTTTTTTGATACTTCATTCTGGGTCTGTATAATGAATGATACCACCATTAATCACACCTGACCGAGTCATATGATGAAAATGGGCATTTTCAGTTGAATGGATTTATTAAAAGTGTTGTCTTTATAATCACAAAGCTGGTCACAAAAATTTCCTCTGCTGACCGAAGGGCGACAGCGGGCCAAATCGCCATGTGATACAACCAGGGATGTCCCACAACTGTGTCTGTGACGACAATTTGGTGAACCTTGGCAGCTGCAGGCTTTGGGAGCGGGAGGCCATGACGGGTGCCATTCTTAACAGCTGCACATCGTCGACAATGCCTAGCCTGGGCAAACCAACATGGACATTGGACCGCTGAGGACTGGCGAAGGGTTGCCTGGTCGACGAGTCACGGTTTCAGAAGTATCGGGCCGATGATCGTGTCTGTGTCTGGTGCAGGCCACACAGGCTGATTATGGTCATACACGAGAGGCAGCCAATTCTACACAAACTACGAGAGTAGCCCGGAAACTAATGTACCACAATATTTTTCTCAGTTCCCAACAATGGTACGGATGCGAAACTTGAGACATGCATTCTTTGAAGTTTTCGGAGTGCGTGAGCAAAATTTCCGTTTCTTCTGACAGATAGCGTACGTGCAGCAATGGAACAACATGGCGTCTGTAAGCGATTATGTTACAAGCAGCGTGTCGTCATCGAATTTCTCACTGCAGAGCAAGAAACTGTTGGAAACATACACAAACGTTTATGTGCATTTTATGGAGCATCAGTAGTCGACAGAAGTACGTTTAGTTGCTGGGCACAGAGGGTGAGGCCACCAGAAAGCGGTTCGGCAAAGCTCCAAGATTTGCCGCGGTCGGGGCGGCCATCCTCGGCTGTCACACCTGACAAGATGCACCGTGCTGATGTGCTCATTCGTCGGACTGACGCGGAACAACTTTGTCTAGCGCTGGAGCTGTCAATCAGCAAAGGAAGTGTGGGTGAAATCATCAGTGTTCTTGATTACACAAAAAAGTGTTCACGATGGGTTCCACACGGTCTTACAGAGGAACACAAAGCTCTGAGAAAAAACATTTCTTCTGAGTCGCTGCAATGTTTTGAAGCTGAAGAGGAAGCCTTCTTGTCCCAGATTGTGACAGCTGATGAAACGTGGGTGCACCATTTTGAGCCCGACACAAAACTACATTCGATGGGATGGCGTCATCCGCACTCTCCACAGGAGAAAAAATTCAAAGCTACTGCTTCTGCTGATAAGGTCATGATCACTATGTTTTGGGACTGTGATGGTGTCATACTCATTGATGTGATGCTGAGAGGCAGCACCATTTATTCTGAGGCATATGTGAACACATTAACCAAACTCAAGAAGCGCTTCCAGTGACTTGGATGCCATAACAACCAAGCTGATTGTTTGCTTCAACACGATAACGCTTGCCCTCACTCGAGTTTGAGGACGTCGGAACACATCACGAAACAGGATTGGACAGAGTTATCACATCCACCTTACAGCTCTGATCTAGTGCCCTCAGACTTTCACTTGTTTGGGCCATTGAAGAACGCCATTCGTGGAAGACATTTTGAGGATGACAAAGAGGTGATTTGCACAGTGAAGACATGGCTGCGTGAACAGAACAAGGACTGGTACCGACAGGGCATACAAGGCCTTGTGTCTCGCTGGAGGAAGACCATAGAACGGGACGGAGATTATGTGGAAAAATAGGGGGTGTAGAAGAAACGTTCTTTTGTATGCATAATTTTCATTGTGTTCAAAAAAGAATTGTTGAAAAAAAAAATTGTGGTGCATTACTTTTTGGGCTACCCTCGTATAATAACGCTGAAGAGTAATTGAATTGGAGATGGCTGGCATTATGGAGATGTGGCGCTGTAGGCGGCCTGGCAATAAAAACAGAATGATATAAACAGCATTCCGACAATCTAAAGAGCGATACAACAGGAATCAGTAATAGTTGAACACAGTATGGTTAAGATGAAAAATCTAAGCACGTTTGATCGTAGACATATTATCGAGGCCTGGCAAATGGGTCACTCATTGATCGTGCAGGTACTAGGATTTTGAAGCACCACTGTGTCACAAGTATACCATGAATATGTCAATGCCAGTAAAATATCCCTGCAAAGGGCCAACTGCCATGAACAACAGCATCTGGATGAGTGGAGTTTTCGTTGGCTAGCTCTCAACAAAAAGATGGAGAGCTAGGCCACAGTACAGCAGATCACTCGGCAAATTCACACTGGTACAGAGAAATACATAAAGAGCCAGAACCATCTCGCTATGGGTTACAAAAGCCATCGTCCCATGCATATACCCCTGCTGACTGAACATAAGGCACAACAAAGAGTATGGGCACAGGAACATCACCACTGGACCCCAGACATGTAGAGAAAGTTGCCTGCACTGAGATTCAAGATCCATGGGTGCGTTCGGAGAACAGCCACTGGTGAATTTCTCGAAAATCAGAGAATTCTCCGGGAAACACGAGAAAATTCGAGAATTCACGTACGTCTCGAACGCTTCAGTGAATTCTCGGTGATTCGACCAGTAATCCAATATGATGAATGTGAGTTCGCTGATCGCTTCTTTTGGAATATTATTTTCTCAAAATCATATGAATTGTCAGTTAAATGAGCAAATGTGGGACACCCGCAGTGAGGAAGAGGAAGAAGAAAGTACTCTATGTTTTGGAGTGCAAAGAAAATTCCTTCAATGAAAATTCGTTTCAAATTAATAATGAGAAATAAAATAAAACGAAACATAAATGGTGGAATAATGAATCACGAATCATGCGAAACTAAAATGGAAAAAATTAATTTAGCAAAATGAAGATAAATTATGAGCGTATCTTGTTCATAAAAAAAGCCTATATTAATTTCTTTTATCTAAGTACCGTAAATCTTCTACTATAATGAGACTCCACTTTTTCGGCCCAAAAAACCAGCAAAAAATGCTATCCTCTTGTATAATGCGATCCCCATTTTTGACTCCTCGCGAGAAATAAAATGTGCAAAAATATACAGAAAAAAAAATCTTTATTTTTAAATAACCTGGATCTTAAAAATGTAGAAATGTAAAAATGCATTTAAGTGAACTTTCTTGTCGTTGTTCAAAATTGTATAAAGTTTAAATTCACCAAAATTCAATTCGATTTTGGGACATTTACCCCATTAAAACCATTGGAAGTTTATAGCCTTACATTGATACGGAAAGCTTTCCCACTCACACATCGACTTTATATCAATTTTCTTAATAAAAAAAACAAGTTATCTTTATTCAGTTAAATATTTTCACTGCATAAGCTTTCTTGTAGGCTTTGGTTCGAGGCAGTTTGCAAGTACAGTATAATGATCTTTGGAAGAAGTTAGCTGTTGGTTTCATATTACGGTAGCTGTTGGCGATGAGAAATTTGAATAAAAAGTGAATTAATTTATTGTATAATGAACTGGAAGTGTCAATGCAATGTAATTAATGTATAATATATGATAAATTCGTGTGAATATCATCAGTACAGAAGGGAACTTCGTCGAGGCAGTTTGGATTTTTATAGGCCTACATTTCTCACTCTCACATCGACAAAAAAAAATAATAATAATAATAAAACCAAAAAAAAAAAAAA
>JAHWFO010048480.1:136161-146533 GCA_023313115.1 Rhysida immarginata | reverse complement strand
CACACACACACCCCCCCACCCCCCCCCCCCCCCACACACACACAGAGCATTGTATGTACCTTTTAAATCTTCTTGCCAAGACTGATGGTTGGTCTTTGTTTGTAATTTCTAACCATTGTCTGAAGTGAAAACAACAAATAAATGTTATACAAATTTTTAAAAATTTAAAAATATACAAAATACACATAACATTGCTTAATGTTGTAGATATATTAGCTATGTTACCATCTAAAATTAATAAACAATTTTGATATTTATCATGGAGCACTTGAAAGACACGGGGCAGGGCAATACGGATCTTTGGTCCGTTATGCCTCTGTTCACATAGTCAGTCTTACCCCAAACTGCAGCAGTTTTTTTTCTTTTTTTAATCAACAGTTTAGCACGAGCCTCCAGAGACACACATTTGCACTAAAGCTTAAATGAAAGTGTAACATCAACTTAAGAAGTCTGCTTCTTGCTTTTATTTTTCAATTTTTTATACAAATTTTAAGAAAAAGGGAGATTATATGCTTACATTAGATCAGGATAGCATGAACCGCAGTATTGCCTGGCACCGTTATTTTTTTGTTCTCAACCGGAAACCAACAATTGCTAAATCCAAGGATACTATACTCTATCCAGCGAGGGTTTGCTCCTGATGTGAACAAAAGCACGTGTTGACGTTAGATGTCATTGAACTTCGTGTTCCAGAGCAAACATGAAAACGTAGTTCGCAAAAGAAAGCTGGAAAACTGACCTAAAACTTTAACAGTCAGTTTCTAAATTCAACTTAAAACATTTTACCCCATGCAGGATTAAGAGATTGAAAGAAAACACCTGCACTGTCTGTTTTCTTTTTTATTTTAAATAAACTCTGTATGTAATTTATTGACAAAGCAAGGATTTTTTTTAAGAATTAAAATCTGCACGATTGCATTTTGTTTGATTCCCAATTTATTGACAAAACAACGATATGTGAACAAATTATTACGACACGATATTTGCTTGGGCTTTTTATAAGAGTAGCTCTATACATTTCGCTAATAAAGACGCAAAAGACATTTTGGTAACGCTTGCGCATGTACAGTTAAACATTATTTAGTAAAAATGCTCATATTTCATCAAATATTTGATATTTTTATATTCTGATTGCAGGGAATTTATTATTTAAAAAGAAAATTTAGACCTCTGTGATTTTAAAATATGCTATTGATTGAAATAATTTTATTAATTCGCTTTGGTGATTTTATAATACACTGAAGAGCCAAAACATTAAGACTACCTACTCAATAATGCAATACGGCCCTTTGGCCTGCAAAACAGCTGCAATTCACCTTGGCATGGATGCTACAAGTTCTTGGTAGATGACTGGAGACACGTTCTACTAAATGTCTAAGCAGCGGACACGCAAAGTCGAGCTATTCCAACATGGTAATGCTTGAGCTCTGAGCTGCCGCTCCATGACATACCAAATGTGCTCTAATGGATTAAGATCTGGCGAGTTAGGTGGCCAGGACGTAAATTGTAATTTATCCTTATGTTCCTCAAACCACTTGAAACACTTCAAGCGTTGTGACATGGGGCATTGTCCTGCTGGAAGATTCCATTTCCAGTTGGGAAGACAGATGCCATGTAAGGTGCAACTGGTCCACAGTGATGTTCAAATAGTCTGCAGTTTTCATGGTCCGATCTACCACAACTACGTGTCCCAGAGCCACCCATGAGAACGTCCCCCAAAGCATTAATACCGCCACCACTAACAAGTGCTTACCCTGACACTACCATCGACGTGATAAATAAGAAACCGTGATTCATCTGACCAGGCAACTCTCGTCCACTTATCCATGGTGCAGTCTTGGTGTTTCCGGGCTCACTGTAGGGGTACTTGACAATGACGCTTGGTCAGCAGAGGCACACGAGTGGAAATAGTGTCATACTTGTCAAACATGAGAGACACTTATCCAACAGTGTCATACTCGTTCCGAGTCTTCGGGCCATAACAATCTGCCCTCTATCAAATTTGCTTAGATCAGCAGCTTTTCCCATCATTCGCAAAATTAAATGTAAGACTGTTATGACGAGCAAACTGGTTGTAATGCTTAATATGCTGCTCAAACGACAGCCATGTGCACAGCTCAGCTTCACAACTTTCCAGGCAAATGGCCGGGTAGCACCAGAGTACGATTGAGCAAAAAAAACAGAACGACACGCTGCCGGGCGGCTTCACTGCACGACTCTCAGTTGCTAAGACGATCGCTCTTCTACAACAAAAGCCATCACCCATTCCCTTCGACGACTAAATTTCAGGAAAGCTGCAGCAACAAAGCTTGAATAAGATCATTAACAGCTATTGTTGCAGCCTCCCTAAACTTACAATTGTCATTAAACGCTTACAATCTGACAACTATTAAAAAAAAAAATAACGCTAAAATTTAATGGCTCTAGCCATTTTCAAACGAGCACAAACTCCACCATACAACACCCAAACTACTACACTCGCACCAGCGCCATTCCCTCAACAAAGTTATGAAAAATGTTAAACTGAATAAAGATTACTTGATTTTTTATTAAGAAAATTGATGTTCTGTTGTTTTGTCGATGTGTGATTGGGAAAGCTTTCCCTATCAGTGTAGGACTATAAACTTCCAATGATTTTAATGGGGGAAATGTCCGAAAAATAAATTGAATTTTGGTGAATTTAAACTTTATATAATTTTGAACAAGGACCAGAAAATTCAGTTACATGCATTTTACATTTCTACATTTATTTGTAATAAAACTTTCGATTTTAGGGCTATAAACTTCCAAATTGCCTCGACGAAGTGGAGGCAGTTGCTTTTGTCCAAGTTGCTTTCTGTGCTGACGATATTCAGGATGTAGGAAAAAATGCCACTGGAATAATTGCCACCAGATACAATGATACCAAGTGCAAAACTGCAAAAAATGCCAGGGCCCCACTTAATTTTCAGTGTAGACAATTGAAGCGCCCCCTCGAAAACTGATCTGACTACCAAAATTTACTTTTAGAGAAAAATGGAAAAATGTTTACCAACGCGATTTTGTAACATTTATTTTTAAACTCGTCTGCAAAAATATTTCATAGCTTAGGCATTTTCTTATAAATAAGCAAAAATTGTTGAACGAGTGGAATACGGATCTAAGTGCATTAGTGACATAGATCCGTCTTCCATTATAGAAATATCTCCAAGACATTATCATTAAACACACATGAATGAAAGAATTATATTGCGATAAATGAAACCAATATAGGATAATAACATTATCAGTTATGCAAAACATATTTTTCTCCAAATGGAATGTCGATTAGGCATAACTGAATTGATGCTGGTTATGTTTCTGTAGAAGGCCTGATATTCTTCTGCTAGATATTGCAGCATGTCCTTCAAATCCTTCAGCATTTCTTCTTTAATCGGCAGATGTCCATTGTAAGCACGAGGAAGCTGTTGTGGAATTATTAGAACACGCTTTAGTTGGCCTCCCTTATTTATCAGTACTAGTCTATACGTACTCCAGCCTTCCATAATACTGTGTGTTTTGCACAGATCACTTGGATCATCACCTCTGTATTGCATCCACGCAGTATGTGTGATTTTTAGCGTAGATTCTTTCTTTAAGTTCTTCTGCACTACAGAGATGTTCCATAAGTTTAACTCCAAAGGGATTTGTTGGCCTGGCATCAATGATTATTTTAACCAGCTGTGATGGGACATATGCCTGTTTCTTTCCTTAAACAACGCTCAATAATTGGAAAGTCCCGATCACAAGGCAAAACTGAATGGCCGGACAACATAAATTTCTGCTCTAATGCGGTGAAATATCTGTTCTTGACTACATACACCATAAGAGCAATCATCTTCCAATTGTTGTTTTGACAACACATCGGTCTGTCCAAATGGTGAGCTTTCTGAATTCGTCATTGGAAAGGTGTTTTACGTTTTCCTTAATATATTGCAGTATCCATGAACCTATATCAGTTGATCCTTTCTTAGCAACTGTTTCTCCCATATGCACACTCTTGCATGTCCATTAGCTGTATCGTGAATAATGAAGTTGTAGCAAGATAAGTGTCGTTGGTAAAAAAAAAAAAAAATGCTGGAATGGCTCAACATTGGAAGAAATATCATCATCTCCAAATCTACGCACAATATTATGTTAGTCGGGTTGCTCTTTCTGTTATCAATGTCCTCGTGAAGAGGCTGAATATCCTTTTTCTGCTTTTCGGTGGTGGAACTCCATTTTTTTAATAACTCCTGCTGTTGTAGTTCACTGTTGGCAGCAATCATTTCACATATAAACTGTCACACAATCCGGTGTTTAAGCTCTGTAAAAATAGAAAAAACACATCCATTTTCCACGTGCAAGAATACTGACTGCGTTAAGGTAGAGTTTTCGATGGAATAACATCGCCCTTCCGTGTTAGGTGTTCCATTCCAGCATCTTTTAGCCTTTTTCGTTTGTTATCCTTCCTTGGGATAATTGATAGTATTAGCGCCATCGCCTCATGGATCGATGAGGTCAAGGTGACAGTGGCCAAGGCCAAATTAAAGGACAATGCCGCCCGCCAGGCCGTCGAATTAGAGTTATTCGAGATGAAAGGGTTTACTTGTCTTTTTATGCCTTTGTTTTGAGTATTTAAGTATAGACCTTCTCCAGGCATGCAGCCATGTTGCTTTCAACATAGATCCCTTTTCCACAGAGGGGAAGTTTTAATGGGATAAAACAGCACTAAAAATTTAGAAAAAATTCCAAAAGATGGTAACACCATAAACAGCTATATGAAAGAAGTGCGTTCCACTTAATAGTTGGATTTTGAAAAAACTGGCGCTTAGATCCCTTTTCGAGGGGACGCTTCAATTGAACAAGCTTCATCTTTTTTCAAATTATTTACTATATTTATTTATTACTATTATTGTTCTTTCTTTCTTTTACAAACCTTAATTTGTCAAATACAAATATAGAATTTCAAAATCTGATCGCATGTGAGACTCCAATCAAGAGGTCTTCACTGGACGTCACTCCTTCTCTATACCTGTCGCAAAGCATCTTCAGTCTTTGATGTAGGTCTCTATATTCACACTTCTGTCGTTTCTTGGGAGGGTGACCTGAAGCATAATGTAAGATCGCTGTAGATGCTATATGTTTCATTGGATAGATGATGCACAGCTTCTGCGTATATGACGGTGGGGGAGGTCTTTCGACTGAACAGCTCTTTAATACTATTCCGACATTTCATTTGCTCAATTGCCACTTTATCCGGAGCATGGGAATGCACTACTGTCGCGTCTGCATCTTCCATATTTTCAGTTGTGATGACAGCTCCTTTGCACTTGGCCCTGTGGGTGCACTGCTAACGAATTTTTCCATTATAACGTCTCTTTACGGTGTACATACAGCCATCCAGAATCAACTTGGGAGCTTCTTTGTTGGTTTTGATGATTTCCATGGTTAAAATATTAATGATGGTTATGGTATTGCTATTGTCGGGTCTTAAATAACATTAAATATCCTTTCCACTGCTCACCATTGGTCAGTTATTTACTCTCTTCATCATAAATAGTATTTCTTCATAGTTGCATTAATTGGCCAATGGTAGTTCAACAAAAATATTTTAGTAATAATTAAGAAAGCTGCATTTTTTTCCAGTTTTGCACTTGGTATCATTGTATCCAGGGGCGTTTTTTCCAGTGGCATTTTTTTTTGCGCCCAGATTATTTACAAAAATTTGCCAACTAAATTAATTCACTTTTTATTCGAATTTCTCGTCGCCAACAGTTACTGTAATACGAAACTAACTTCTTCCAAAGATTGGTATACTTGCAAACTGCCTTGAGCCAAAGCTTATCAGTGAAGTTATGAAAAGTGTTAAACTGAATAAAGTTTACTTGATTTTTCATTAAGAAATTTGAGGTTCTGTTTTTTTTTGTCGATGTGTGAGTGGGAAGCTTTCCCTATCAATGTAGGGCTATAAACTTCCAATGATTTTAACGGGGGAAATATCCCAAAATTAAATTGAATTTTGGTGAATTTAAACTTTATATAATTTTGAACAAAGGCAAGAAAATTCAGTTGCATGCATTTTTATATTTCTACATTTATTTGTAATAAAACTTTTGGCTAGATAGTGTACATTAATTATACAGCATATACAGTGTCCAGTTCTTTACACAATAAAGTAATTCACTTTTTATTTGAATCATAATATACATTATTAATAATTATACAGTATATACAATAATTTAAATTACCGGTATGTGTTGTCCCAAAGTATATAAATAAATGTAGAAATGTAAAAATGCATGTAACTGAACTTTCTTGTCTTGGTTCGAAATAAAGTTTAAGTTCACCAAAATTCAATTTATTTTTGGGACATTTCCCCCATTAAAATAATTTTGGGTTACAAGAAGGTACGATATGGTGAGTCATACCATAAAAACTTTGGAAAGGCCTCTTCGAAGACATGCATGAATCAGATTTTGAAGGTTTTTAAATTGTAAAGATCCAGATTATTTAAAAACGTAAAAATAAGTTTTTTTCTGTATATTTTTGCACATTTTATTTCTCGCGAGGAGTCAAAATGGGGTTCGCATTATACAAGAGAATAGCATTTTTGCTGGTTTTTTGAGCCGAAAAAATGGAATCTCATTATATAAGGGGGCGCATTATTGTACAGGATTTACGGTACTCCCGTGCTATTATTACTGGCTAAATGTAAGAATGTGTTATGGAAGGGCTCTAATATAAATAGATGTTTTAATATAAAAAAAATTTAAGTTGTATAATATACTTTTGATATCTCATATTAGATTTTTATCTAATTTTAATTAAAAATATAGTTTTGTAAAATTAAATATTCTTGCATTTTTAAATTTCTGAATAAAATTTATTGTAAAATACTGTTCACTTTTAGCTCATTGCGTTGTATTTGTGCGCAATTTTCCGTGTATGCTTTTTTTTTAATGTGTGTGCTTTTTTTCAGAGAACCGTATTTAATTGGTATCATTGTGAAATATTTATAGGGCCCTTAAGACTAGAGGTAATACTCCAAAATACGGGTTAATTTTCCATTCCACATTCATTGGACGTGCTGCAGCTAAAAATAAAGGACGTATTTCTAGGTATTTAGCTAACAAATGCTCCATAGCATCCAGAATCGACTGCTTTTCAGGTAAATGAAAGAAGGCATGTTCCCCTCCCCCTCCCACTTCCAAAGTTAAGCTAATTTTGGTTGCAATAGGATTTTTAACTTTGATGTATTTGTTTGAGTAGATCTTCCTACAACAATATTCGGAGAGAAGTTACGTAGTCAAGTGGAGGAGAGACTGAAATATTACGAAACTGGGGAAATTCCAAGGAAAAATGTTGAAGTTATGCAGGATGCGCTGCAGGAGGTAAATTTCTTTATGGGAGGATAGTAATCTCTTTGAAATGATAAAGAACTGAAAAGAATTTTCTTATTTTAGTTTGCTGTGGAACAAGCGAAAGCGGTGAAGAAGGCAAAGAAGAAGAAAAAGAAGGATAAGGAAAAATTGGAAAACAGTGGAAATGCTGAAAATAGCACACTAGATGATTCAACTAATGTTACTTTTGATAATAATGATACTTCCCAGTCAAAAGCAAAAAAGAAAAAGAAAAGGAAGAGAGAAGATCAGGATGATGAATTTATTGGTGCTGATATATCTTTCAATGAAAGTTTTGTAGAGGAACAAAATGAAGATGCCCAAAAAGTGAAGAAAAAAAAGAAAAAACATAAAAAGGAGAAAGATTGGTCATTTTAATTAATTATATATACAAGGTGGACCAAAAAAAACTTGCCACTGAAAATTTCTAAGTCCAATGGAAACGGTCCACAAAGCGATTCTAGAAGGAAGAACGCTATAATCAAAGAAGGCAGGCGTTAATGTTAAATGGAAGGAGTCGATTTCTAGACGAGGTGAACTTAATCTTAAATAATACACAAATTGTACACTTTTTAAATCATTCTCTTTTATTGAATATCTCTCCCTTCTAGAATCGCTCACCCCTTTGTAGACAGATTTCAGTGGTGAGTTTTTTTTTTTTTGGTCCACCTGTATATCTAAATTAACGGATCATAGGGGCTTCTATAGAACGCGTTCAAAATGACCATGGTAATTCATAAGTCCATTCTTTTGACATTTGGCTAAGAGAAGATTACTGACTTTGGATGCTAGACAAACAAATCATCCAGCAGAATGATCTTGATGTGCACTTCCTTTGTCAATGTCCTCTACCGATTCTTGCTTTTGGGGACCATTTCGTAAATCTTCTATAAAAGTCTGAGATTCTAGCATGGGATACATTGTATTACAATTTCCTGAGCATATAAGCACTTAAGAAAAAAGTGTACATCTTAAATGCTGTATTTTTTTTTTTTAGTCATGTTGGAATAAACATGGAAAAATTTGCACTTTAGTATTTGTTTTTGTAATCTAGAAGGGCCATGCAATACATCCCTGAAACAATACACAGGGTGTCTACAGGTCACGAAAATTCCAAGTCGCAGAATTAAAATTTGGTCATGGAAAAAGGTTTTTTTTTTTTTTGACATTAAAAATAATTAAATTAAGTCATGAAATTTTTTTAAGAGGTCCCCATAAAAGTCACTAAATTGACTTTCAGAAACTCTGTAGACACCCTGATACAGAAGTTGACATTTTACCAAAGATAGGAGATACAATCTGTCCATTATAGAAAGTTTAATAAGCACTTTGGCCAACTGGTGGCCATCATTCAATGAAATACAATAACCAAGAACATGTAGGCCACATTTATACCAAAACATAAGCATGATAACATCATTTACAAGAAAATGAAATAAAACTTGGGGAAAAATAATAATTGGCTAATCAAGACTGTTATTTTTATAAAATATGAGGTTGATTCAAATAAAAATATTAAAAGAAATTTTTATTTCATAATTTATTGAATAAACAAGATAAACAATGACATAATTTTTCAACGTATGCCCTATTGCGTTCAATATGCATGTCTACAGCCCTATTTGCAAAAGTGATATCATTTAGAAAATTTAGTAAGTGCATTTACATATTAGGGAGGGAAGGGGGTAGTGCTTAACATGACAAAGCATCGGGAGGGGGCCAGATACGTGATTGATACCACACTTGGGAAAAAAATTTAGATGGGAAAAACATACTTGCAATTATCTAAACTTTAAAGTCCAAATGAAAATATTCATTCACAACGAGGAATACAATACCCATTTCCATAAAAGTTGGTACAATATGAAAAATGCAAATAAAACATGGACTAAATATACACTGGGATAGCAAGCACATTGATTGATGGGCATGGCTCACGGATTCTGGGAATGGACCATTAGACGTTGTGGGAAGAGCTTGGATAAGTGATTAATCAGAAATGGCACATCATCGCGAGTTGACGTCTTTTGAATGGGGTATGATAGTAGGTGCCCGACGCATGGGATGTTCCATTTCGGCAGTGGTGCAGGAATTTGGCTTTCCCCGCTGAAATGTCTCCAGGGTGTATCGGGAATGGCTGGATGACTGCATCACAGTCCACAACAGGCACCATACCGGGCGTCCAGCTGCCCTGAATGATCGTGACCGGCGACACCTGGGACGAATGATTCAAAGAGACAGGAGCGCAACAGTGCAGCAAATCACAGACCAGATCAATACTGGCCGCAATAGAAACGTCTCTCGGTGGACAATCCGTCGGAATCTGCATGCCCTCGGGCTTGGCAGCCGTCGCCCTACACAGGTGCCAATCCTTACCCAGCGTCATCGGACACTCCGGCATGCATTTGCCACCAACCAGCTTGGCTGGACTCTGCAACAGTGGCGTAACGTCATATGGTCAGATGAGTCACGATATCAACTGTACCACGCTGATGGGAGGCACCGTATGTGGCGCAGATCTCACGAAACTATGGATCCTGCATGCCAACAGGTGGTGGGGCGTCAGTGATGGTCTGGGGTGCATTTTCTTGGTTTGGAATGGGCCCACGATATCATCAACTCATCGGAGACCATCTGCACCCGTTTTTGACATTCAACACCCTGACGACGTAGCAGTCTTTCAAGATGACAATGCTCCACCACATCGCTCCAATGTTGTCCGCGAATGGTTCGAGGAGCATACAGGAGACGTCCAATGACTGAGCTGGCCAGCCCGGAGCCCTGACATGAATCCCATCGAGCATATCTAGGATGCTGTTGAAGTCAGGCTCCGGGCACTGGATCATCCGCCCACGAACGGGCAGCAACTATCTTCGGCTCTGCAGACAATCTGGTGTCAACAGCCTCCAGAAGTGTACCAGGGACTTGCAGACTCACTACCACGCCGTTTTGCTGCACTCCGCAGGGCCAGA
>JAHWFO010048480.1:79522-106161 GCA_023313115.1 Rhysida immarginata | reverse complement strand
GGGGGGCATATTGAACATCTTTAACTGTGTCACAATAAACTTCATGAGTTTTTCTTTAAGAATTCGTATGTGGTGTGTCTATATTCTGAATAGCTTTGATGTAATAAAATTTTTAAAAGTGTGAATTCTTTTGTAATCACGCTGTACATTATATGCGTTCATAGTACGTTGTTTCAAGTTGTTTGATAATATCACATACCTTGACTTTGCATTGAAAATTTCCAATGAAAATTTCATAATGGTAACATTAGCAGAGGTAACACTGAATCAAATTCGACCATCTTCGAACTCTTGTATATTCGTTCAGGCCAAATGTTATTGAAAGGTAATTTCTAGCTAATGATGTCAACAACAAAAAAGAATGGATCAAGCCTTCTATGAGCATGTTAACACAAGCACAAGGCTAAAATACTGCCTGGAAAATAATTGCTGCAAAATATTAGTAATTAAAAATTTGAAGTTGTATTTAATTTTTTAATTTCATGTGTTTTAATTTTAACATGCAAAAATTCGAAAATTATTAAAAAAACTATATTTTGACTCTTCGAGCATTGTTAACGCTAGCTTGGAACATTGGAACATTCACAAACAGACTACAAATAGTCAAAAACACAACTTACAACACAAAGTGTAGGATCCAAACATTCCCATGATCTGCCAACAACTGAACAACTTACAACAAACAAAAGTAACAAAAACCAACAGATTGTCGTAGCACAGTAGAATTCACTTACAAAAAAAAGTTCCAAAAGGGTTAACCAACACCCTCCACCAAAGTTACCATCCAAACGTAAACCCTCCCACCACAGAAATGCCATGACGTAGGAAAAACACTATAAGGAGAAAACCCCCCCCAAAAAACCAAACAAACAAATTAAATACATACAACAACATTACTAGGAAAATCTATAATTCATAAAATAACAAGCAAAACTAATGCCATGAAAATTCTTACTATCAAACCAAATGAGGCATAAAAACCACTCAAAACCCAACAAAGGCCTTCCAAAATGAAGGTCTATAAAAAAACGATCAACAAGCCAAAATTAAGATTAACCCGCATGCCCCCCACCACAGAATTATCATAGCGCACTAAAATTACAATAAAATACAATCAAGAACAACTACAAATGATAAGCACTTGAAATAATTCAAATACTAGAATTATAAAACAAAAGACATAGCTTAAAGACAGGAATGTTCATATTTACAAAAATCCACAAAAAAAACCTGACTGAAGATTGCAGAAAGACGGGCCACCAATCCACCACTGAAGAAGAAAACTCCTCCACACACAAGGCCAAGACAGACAGGCTAGTGTAAGGATACCACTAGACACTGTTCGACTAACTATCTTGTTGGCAAAGTCCATCCCACAGTGACAAAACGAAGGTTGACAAGCACAGAAGAAGGGGACCGTGCCTACCGCAGACAATTAAGCAACGACGGTGAAGGCAGGAGAGCTCCGTAGACAAATACCATATTAAGCCTACTCAAGAATTGATGGGGGCTATCGACATCTCCATTGTTCTTGGCCGTACTGGCACTGTCATTCTCCAACAGCGGGGCAGGTTGTCAGGTGTAATGTCAGTTAAATGTCCATCAGCAAGATGCTGTTGCTGGCTGTCCGTGTCCGCAAACAAGATGCATCGCCTTTTATTTAACAAGAATGGATTCCAGCGCTGGCTGAATCTAGTGCACCAGTCAGAGTTCACTCTTGATTGGTTCAGCTCCCGAGATCAATCAGCGAGTGGCTTCTCGCCAACCAAGTGGCTTACTAGTCGGTCGGGGCTTCCCAACGCCGTCTGATGGAAAACGACGAAACCAAAGCAGAATAAACAGCTCAAAGCTCCGAAACGCTCCATGAACGATGAGGACAAGACGAAATCGGAACACACAATCCAACAAGCAGACGAAGAACTTAATCAAACAGCCAGGCGAAGAAATCAAGTAAATAAATAAGCTAGGCTTACAAAACAGCAGAGTGCAAAAGAAAATTACTGGAATAATAAATACAAACAAACATGTGATGAATCATCACAAAGTCATTGTTGTAGTATGCGCACACTTCGTTAGCTTGCATGCTTTTGTCAGCTCACGTCCACTTCATTAGCGTGCGGTATTCCATTTCAAACTATGAAAAATGATGTAGGAATACTTCCAAAAATTATAAAAAGAAATTTAGTCATAATTAGAAGTTGCTTGAAATTTATTCACAATTTATTGACATGGTTGTGAAAATTAGAAGTTGCTTGAAATTTATTCACAATTTATTGACATTAAAACAGTCCATCACCAAAGCGATTCGGGAAGCCTCTTGCAATGACATGGTTGTGAAAATTGTCGAAAATAAGCCTAATCAGTTTCCTTGGACTTCCTGCATATGTGTACAAACGTTCACTGCACTAGCTCCACCTGTTGACGAGTTATTCAACTAACAAGTTGGTCATAGCCTATGAAACTGTCGTATCGGCGAACGACAACTAATTGTTGTCGCGCACGATCTTCGTATTTGCTGTGGCATTTGTTATTGTCTTTATCGTTCTCATTGTTTTGACCCTTTTTGTTGTCTGAGATGAATGCTCTGCATTTCTGGATTCCATTGCAAGCCGATCATCGTCGTCTATCGAATGGGAGACCCAGGAAACGCTACCGACAGGTAAACATTAGTAGCGATAAGTTGTTTATGCCTCCCCTCCCACTTCACCGAGTCCTGCATACATAAGAGGAATTTTTGGTGTCAGGAGTGGGATTGAGAACGCTATTCCATCATGAAACATCCAGATGCCGAACTATAATCTATTTGTGCAGAATTCAATGTGAAGAGTGCCAATCACATCGTTAATTCTGAAGCCACAGCCACCAGGGAACGCCGCTCCCATAGCCAACTGAAAAGAAGAAAAGAACGCAGGCTCCAAGGTCAACTGGTGAAGCCAAAATAAAAGTGACAGAAAAAAAACTTTTACCAGAACTTTACTTACCTTGACAAAAAAAATCCACTATGGCAGTACCACCAGAACTAATGCAGGAGTTGTCCAAGATGATAGCTTCTGCATTACATGTTGCAATCGACACGGCCGTAGCACAGCTGGCGACGGCGACCCCCGCTCCTGGCATGGAGCGTGCTCAGGAACACTTCTCCACGACCACCCCCATTTACAATGCCGCCTTTTCGAATGGACGACGAGACGTCCGTCAGGGAATACTTTAAGAGATTTGAATGGGTGCTACAGCTCTCCAATATTCCCCCTGCCCAATATACCGCCTATGCTCGAGTGTATATGGGCGCAGAGCTGAATGGCATGCTGAAAATTTTAGCCAGTTCCAAAGAACCAGAGACCATTACTTATGACGAACTAAGAACGATCTTAACAAGCCATTTCGATCATCCTCGCAACAAATATGTGGAAAGTGTTAAATTCCGAACAGTGATAGAGAGCCCAGATGAAACAATGGCCCAGTACGCACTCAGATTGCGGAAGAGTGCTGCCCATTGTCAGTACGGAGATTTCTTAGATCGTATGTTAATTGAACAGTTCTTACAAGGCCTTCACTCTCCCGAGATGCGACACGAGATCATCGCGAAGCAACTGGATGATTTCTATAAGACGTACGCCATCGCTCAGAGTTTGGAACCACCTGGGCCATTGGAAAAGCAGTGAGTCAACCCATCACAGAGGACACCAATAAACTTGGGTACGAGTCCCCAAGCACGAAATCAAACCATCGTGGGAGAAACCGTCAAAAGAAACTCCCAAGCCGCCAAGCGAACGCCACCGTTACACAGCCAGTCACCACTCTGCAAGGGAAATAAAACGGTTCCAAAGAAACAGTCTGGCAGGTGTGGCGGTCTGCACTGGGCAGACACCTGTCGCTTTAAGACCGCGACCTGTTACTCCTGCCAGATGACTGGTCACATCGCAAAAGCATGTCGCTCAAAGACCAAAGGGACGTGTCGTGCTTCTCCCAATGAGAATCAGGTACCAATGGATTGAGTACGGACCCTCAACCAGTTACAGGGGACCTCGAAACAGGAAGCCATCCGCCCAAACTTGATAGACGTGTTAATAGACGGTAAGACTCTGCAGATGGAGGTTGACACGGGAGCACCTTGTGGTATCATAGGTGTCACCCATCTATGCAAGGTCAAGCCCCAGAAACACTTGCAGAAGACCGACCAGCAAGTTCGAAGCTATACCGGTCACCAGGTGCGATGCCTTGGAAAAGTAAAAGTCCAAGTTACCATCGGCAGCACCAGCCGGAATATGAACTTGTATGTGGTAGAAGGTAACTCCACTGGACTGATGGGCTGCGATTGGATCACCAATTTTATTCATGAAATACAGTTCGATAAAATATTCGCACCCATCCAAGTCATCCAGGAGAACTAAGGCAAAGGTCTGCTCACAGAGGGACAGAAATACCAATTAGACAGTCTATTGAAAGAGTTCGACCACGTCATCCAAAACACAGCAGGGAAGCTGAAAGGGCCACCAGCTTCTGTCCACCTTGTGCCAGATGCCACCCCTATATTTGCCAGAGCAACTAGGGCCGTTTGTGATGCCGCCAATATCCCAGCACTGTGGCAGTGTCGGATGGAGGAAGTTTTTCGTGATGCGGAGAACGTCGTCAACTTCTTTGATGACATCATCGTGTTCGCCCGACTTTTGATGGACTCATTGGAGCGTTGCGCCAAAAGGCTACGTCGATTGGACAACCACGACTTCCATCTTAACCGATAAAAGTGTGTGCTCGCAGCCACTTAGTTGACCTGCTTGGGACATATGATAGATAAGAATAGTCTGCATATGTCAAATGACCATATTATAGCCATCCAGAGGGCCCCAACACCCACTTCTTCCGAGGAACTCCAACTTTTCCTGGGAAAGGCAACTTACTATAGTGCCTTCATATCCAACCTGTCCCACTGAGCAAAACCACTTCCAGAAATGCTGGGCCAAGACAAGTTCGTTTGGACCAAAGAACTCCGAAAGGCCTATGAGGAGCTAAAGAACACCCTCATCTCGCCACAGGTACTCACGCAGTATGACCCCTCTCTCCCAGTCATTCTCGCCACAGACGCCAGCAGTTTCGGACTAGCAGCTGTGTTAAGTCACTGTCTAGCCAATGGGTTAGAGAGGCCCATAGCCTATGCCAGCCAGTCTCTTTCCGAAACGGAGACGATATCCACAAACTGACAAAGAAGCCCTAGCCTTCGTATGGGCCGTAAAAAAAATTTTCAACTACCTGTACGCAAGGAGATTTGAGTTGGCCACAAACCACTGACTCAAATATTCCACCCCCATAAATCTCTCCCGACCCTGTGCATCAGTCGCATGGCAAATTATGCGGACTATTAGAGCAATTTCAATTATACCATCGTCTATAAGCCTACCAAGGACCATACCAATGCCGACTATTGCTCACGCATCACATCAATCAACAGGGTAGAAGAGGAGGAGGAAGATGGATTTGGGGAATTTGTGGTCCACCAAATGTGCTAATTGCTCATCCGTCCAGAAGACATCGCTAAAGCCACCCATAGCGATCCAAGACTGGGTCAGATTGTCCAGGAACTAGGACGAGGCCGAGACCTAATCCGATCCAGATTTAAAGCACCCGAGGATAAATACACAACGAGCGCAGGTTATGTATGAACATCGTGTAGTGATACCACCACCACTATGGCAACCAGTCCTGGATGACCTCCACACCGGCCATCTAGGAATGCGCAAGATGAAAGGCCTTGCCTGTTCGTTTGTATATTGAACCGGCATCAACACAGACATTGAACGCACCGTCCAATCATGCGCCGAATGTGCGACGACCTCCAGTGCACCTCCCCAGTTCGGAATCCACCACTAGGAGTATCCTAAGGGCCCATGGGAGAGGTTCCATGTGGATTACGCCGGACCAGTATCGGGAAAAATGCTTCTCATAATTGTCGATACGTACAGCAAGTGGGTGGAAGCCAAGGTAACTTCGTCGACGACCGCAACAGCCACCATCAACATACTGGATGAACTGTTCACAAGTTACGGAATACCAACCACGATGGTCCGACAACAGTCCCCAGTTTGTCGCTGATGAATTTACAACCTACTTAAAAGTGCGAGGAGTAAAATTCCATAAGCGCACGGCGCCTTACCACCCATCCACTAACGGTCAAGCCAAACGTTATGTACAGACAATTAAGTGTGTATTAAAAGCCATGGGAACCACCCCAGCCAGCTTACAACGAAACCTAAACGTGTTTTTGGAACGATACAGAAGAGCGCCCCATGCCACCACGGAGGAGTCCCCCACTAAGTTATTCCTAGGAAGGGAATTGTTCACTCGCCTGGATATGTTGCAGCCACAAGACGTAAACCAGCGAGTGCAAGAGCGTCACCAAGCTACGTTCAAGTCCCTACGAGAAGGGCAAGCGGTGTATGTGTCGTCAGGAAGTCCCTCACAAAAAAGATGGCTATTGGGTGTTGTCAACTGTCGCCTAAGAGATCTTCACTACGAAGTGGCGGTTGGTAACAAGTATTCGAAACGGCATATTGATCAATTGAAACCACGTGATATAGCGCTCTCCAGTGTGCCCCGCATCGACGAAACGAGGAAACCAAGAACTCCTCGTTGGGTGCGCTTTACCGAGTGCGCTCCCCGAGCAGCGGATCACGCAGCCACCGAGGTGATCCCAGTTGCGGCCGAAAATAAATTAACAGTCACGCCAGCAACTCCAAATCCAGCGGTAGACGTTCTGCCGCTCGACCCAAGTGACTCCCCTGAACCAATCGAGCCGCATGAGCCAGAAGTGGAGAATGGCGATCCGCCAGCACGCTCAGAAGAAGACGCCACTTGCCGTCGAGATCGACCGAGACGAGACCCAGAAATCCTCCGGTGCTCCGATTGCACTCGGCAGCCGCCCCAGCAGTATTCCCCCTAACTTAGTGCGACGGGAGGAATGTCGTGTCGGCGAACAACAACTAATTGTTGTCGTGCACCATCTTTGTATTTGTTGTGGTGTTTGTTATTGTCTTTACCATTCTCATTGTTTTGTCCCCTTTGTTGTCCGAGATGAATGCTCTGCATCTCTGGATTCCATTGCAAGCCATTGCTGATGATGTTATGTCCAAATCGTACATATCATCGTTGTCTATCGAATGGGAGACCTAGGAAACGCTACCAACATGTAAACATTAGTAGCGATAAGTTGTTCATGCCTCCCCTCCCACTTCACTGAGTCTCGCATACATAACAGAAACACCCGGTTGTTTTGTTTAACTAAACCAAATGTATTATATATACCTACAAGCTCGTTGTGCCCGTCCAAGGCCAGGCAGCAAAGGAAAAGTTTATTCAATGTGGATGAATGAGAAGTTTACTTTATTTAAGCACTAAAATGGCTGGTATATTGGCAATTCAAGTTTTTATATTCGATTGTAAAGTCTAATTATAATATTGAGCTCACACTAATTAACTCATTGCAAGAAAAGAATATTTGAAATCATATCGTTTTAATATGCAAGAGTCTTTATAACTCAAAACTAAATGCAAAAATGAAAGTATATGAATCACACATGCATGTCTTGATGGCCTACAGCCTAAGCAGATATTCCGGGATAGGCAACATTCTCCAAGCACACGTTCTCGTCGTCTTTGTGGACTTTGTACGTCGTCAAAATCTTGATTCTTTCTTGTGAGGTCGCTCGAGACAATGCAACATACAATTGGCCATGAGCAAACACGGGGTGGGGCAAGTAGAGTCCTAAATCGTGTACTGTTTGGCCTTGGGCTTTGTTGATTGTCATCGCAAACGAAAGCTGAACTGGAAATTGACGTCGACGCAATTGGAACAATTTTTCACTTGGAAATTGACGTCGCCATTTTCACTTGTAACCAATGGAATGCGTGGAATTGCAACAATTTTTCCTTTGTGGGCTCCCGTAAGGATCGATGCCAACAAACAGTTGCGCTTGAGTTGTCGAATTCGCAATCTTGTTCCATTGCAAAGGCCCTCGTCACCATTGATGTTTTGGAGCAGCATAACAGGGACCCCAACCTTGAGACGAAGCTTGTGAGGTGGCATTCCTGAAATGGTCAAAATGTTTAAAAACTCGACTGGGTAGAGGGAACGGTCTAATCCTTCTTGTTTTTCAACGGAATCGATCGACAGATATTCATATGCTTCGCCAGGTAGAGCATCCACAATTTGATGGACGTCAACGTTGAGTGGCGTTAAGATGACCTTGCCCGAAAAATAGTTTTCTTCCATGAAATGCTCTTCGATGTTGCTATAGATTTGGTCAACCAACGATGGCAATCCATTGAAGTTTTCGCTCCGAGGAACAAACATGTCCTTGGGAATCTTGGCAAATCCAACAACACATTGTTGACAATCGATGGTTCGTCCTTCTCCAACTCGCAAAAGGAAATTGGCAATTCTTCAATTTCCGTCGCTGCTGTTGTGTCTTGAGCCGTTTTCACCCTCAAATTGGTGCAAAGTCAGAGAGTTTCGAAATGATTCCAAAGATGAGATCGCTTGATGCAGACGTCAACAATTTGGGCGGCAGTTGCTTTTGGAACCACCGGTAGAATTTGGCGAAAATCCCCAGCAAGAACGACGACCTTCCCGTCAAATACTTCATTGTTGCCCATAAGATCTTGGAGTGTTCGGTCGAGTGCTTCAAAGCTGAATTTGCTTATCGTTGGTGCTTCATCCCAAACGATCAATGACGTCTTTCGAAGCAATTCGGCACGTTGCGATTGGGCTGGTATGCTGCACGTGGACGTCGAATTGAGATTCAAACCAAGCTTGAAAGTTGAATGTGCTGTCCGACCACCCATGAGTTGCAGGCTTGCAATTCCACTTGTAGCCACAGCAAGTGCAATCTTCCGCTCCGACCGAACCGAGGCCAAGATGAGTTGTAAAACGAACGATTTCCCAGTGCCACCAGGACCATCAAGGAAAAACGCTCTTTGTGAAGAGTTTGGATTCGTCACAGCTTCCATAATAGCGCCATAGACTTGTCGTTGATGTTCATTCAGCTTGGGTGTTTGTTGGACAATTTCTTCAAGCAGTGTCGAATTGTAATTGGTTTCCGCTTCGATCAAAGAGTTGTGTCCTTGAGAGAGATCGGACCACAGATCTTGAAAATCGCGAAGCTGAGGGAGTCCAGGGAAATTGTCCACACTGCTTCCATTGACAAGGAGATACTTGTCAAGAGCCTGAGTGTGTGATAAATCACTCTTCGCTCTTCTTCCGTGCTCTTGAATTGGTGTTGGTAATCTTCCGATATCCAAGGCAAAAACTCTTCCACATATGACCAGGGCGGCTTGGATTGCAGCATGTCAAAATAATTTCGGAGTTGCTATGGCATTTGAAAATCGCACGCCTCTTGCATGCACCGGTACCATTCATTATCGACTTCAAGCAACCCCAACGCCGTAGCAGCTTTTTGGAACGTGTTTAGGAGGTCACCATTGACAGTTCGAATGTTTTCAAATGACGTTGGACCTCGGACAAAACACAAAAGAAGCCGTAGAAAATAGCGTTCACTGTCCTTCAAAGAGAGCGACACCATGCGCCCAATTATCTTCTCTCCGCCTCGCTGTCGCTTTTGCCATGTCTTCGATTTGGCGATCAAGTGTAGTGCTTTGGAAATTCGTGGTACAGGAGATTGCGGGAGTCTTCGTCTTGAGCACAGGTCTCAAAGAACATTGTGAGCATGGTGTTTCAAAAGGCTTCAGTCGAATCAGCATTTGTTGTGCTGGGATTGAACACGACCACATTGGCTTCAGGCAAATGCACAGTGAGCTGAACTTCTGTGTGGGACTTCTCTTGAAGTGGAAACGTGAAAATTCGCCAGCACGCTTCTGAGTCAGATATATATCGTGCACTCAAGAATTGCTTGATCTCGTCGACGTCAATCGTGCTTTGTTCCGTCATTTCTTGGCCATCAGCATCCACGGCTTGATGCTCGATTGAAATGGTAGCTCGGTCGTGGCCCATGTACACACATACTTGTACATGTACTTGAAGGAGTTGATTGTTAAGCAAATTTCCACGTTGATGTGGCAGTTGTACTTCTGAGAGAGGTACAGATTGTATGGCACCACCTATCCATTGTCGAGCTCGATACCATGCTGAATAGTTGACAGGCTATTGTCTCGACGTCGGTACACTGGATAGCCGCTTGCATCGCACCGAGTTGCATCATTGAATGACTTGGGATACCTTTTCGTGCATTTCCCATCCTTCATGCAAGGCGCCTTGGGGTTCAATTGTCCACATGGCCCATGAATCATGGATCTTGTGACAACATCATGCAATTTCGAGAGCAAATGGGGATTTGGAAGTACGGCACTGACAAACTTGTCGTAGTCATCGAGTGTTGAAGGACTTGATTCTTGTGCCAACTTGATCAGCATGTGAGCATGTGGGAGTCCTCGCTTCTGGAACTCAATGACATAGATGTTGGCAAACGTTTGACCGAACATATGCTTCTTGAAGATATCATCCCGAATCGCTTTGAGTTTGAGCCGAAACACTCTTGCAATCACATCAGGTCGGTCCTCGGGCTTTTGGCGTTCCAATAGAGCATCTCGGATTTCGGGCCATTCTGGATTGCAAGTCACAGTGACAAACAAATCTGGTTTCCCAATGGCCATCGCATCGTAGTATTGTTTTCGCATGTACCGCTTGCCACCAGTGAATGAGGCCGGAAGGAGTGTAAATCTTCCAATTCCACTCAGATCCGCGTCTCTGGCAATTGCATCGGCCACACCACGAAAGAGATCAGCACGAAACGTTGCTTGGGATCGCTGGATATATCGAAGACGCTGAAGCTCAATCTTCATGTATTGTTTAACACACCATTGCTGAAACAATCTTGAGGAGCGGTGTAACACTGACAAATCGTCTGATCAAGTAAACAACTGGTACGCGTAAAATTCTCGAATCTTGACGCGTTCGTTGTTGCATCGTTGGATGTCGCCGGCATAGCAAACTCTTGGAGACCATCCATATTCGCCATAGACGTGCAAGAGTGGAAGTGCAGAGGATCGTAGGCAGGGTGCAAATCCGAGATCTTTTTCAGGCCACCAGATTTGCAATGGAGTACAATATCCAAAGGCTCGGTGACGCTTCCATCCACAATGATGCCAGCCACTTCATTGGCAGTCGGTCGGTTATGAGTTCGCCGGTCCCTTGTCGTGGCTTCGTGAATTACCAAACGACAATCGCGTCCTTCCCTTGCAAATTCCCCAGCCGACACAAAGTGAGCCACAAACGGATTTGAGGCCGAGAGACATTGTTGAATTGTTCGGACAATATCTTCATCCAAGCCGTCCATGATGCTGAGGCGAGTTGCAACTTGTTGCTCCATATCGCCATCATAAACGTAAATCTGGGCAAATTTGGGGTGTCGCCTTCATTCGGAAGCAGTTCTCCCACTCGATGGCAAATACTTCCTTGAACGTGAAACGTGTAGACGCCTTGTCTTGAATTGGCATATCGTTCATCCACGGCAACATTTTCATGAACGGATGCTCCCAATGATGTAAACGCAAACACGCTGTTGTAGACCCGAATTTTCTTCAAGAACTCGGCATTCGACCACAATTCCTTCAACGCTTCGGGCATTGGAGTAAATGGAGCAAGCATGACTTTTCCATTGAGGCAGCACATGTTTGCAGTTTCACCTTCCCAATGAAGTGCACCACAAAATTGACACACATTCGTCATCGAACCAATCAAGTTTACATCGACTTGTGGATCAAAGTCTTCGATAGTTCAGATTGCGCAAAGTTCAGTGCCATTTGTGCTTGTTCGAGTACGTTGGCATTGTCTTTTGTTTGTTTGGCGTGCTCTGATTCTTTATAAGCTTCTTCAATTTCTTCAATTGAATTATACTTTCTCTTCCTTGGGGCCATTTTCCCAGCAAAGATTTCACTCTCTTAGAGATTTTACTGATTATTAATTATCACCAGTAAAACTGCCAAAAGTGATGGAATTCTCGCTTTCACAAAAATACTCTTCTCAGCTTTTTTGGTGCAAATAGCCATGTCTTTTTAAAAATTTAAAACGTTGGGATTAGATTAAATATAAATAGATAGAATTCCTCCAATGTAAACATGAAAATTGTTTATTTACCCAACCTAAAAAATTAACCTAACAACAAAAAGAAATATGTAATAGTAAAGGAATCCACCATGAAGGACAACAGCCCACCAACCCTCTGACCTAAATGTAACAATCCAAAATATAAATATCTGATTTTAAATCAAAGAATTTTAAAATCAGGCCACGGACTTTAGACTTTTAAATGTATATTCCCATTCTATCATTAATATCATGCATTAATTTCATGTTTTAAATTACTGTTCAATCCGTGTGTTTTATCGGCTAGTTTATTGGCATAGTTCATTGATTTAAATTGATAGTGGGGGGTTTTTGGTCTTAACTCATTAATTGGAAACCTTTTTGTTAAAATTTTAAAATTCTTTAAAATCAGATATTTATATTTTGGATTGTTACATTTAGGTCAGGGGGTTGGCGGGCTGTTGTGCTTCATGGTGGATTCCTTCACTATTACCGTAAATATTCTACTATAACGCGACTCCACTTTTTCGGCCCAAAAAATCGGCAAAAATCCTATCCTCTTGTATAACGCAACCCCCATTTTTGACTCCTCGCGAGAAATAAAATGTACGAACTTATACAGAAAAAAAATCGATGTTGTTAGATGTTGGCGACGAGTAATTCGAATAAAAAGTGAATTAATACATTGTATAATGAACTGGACATTATATGCAATGTAATTAATGAATAATACACGGCAAATTCGTCTGAATGTCATCAGCACAGAAAGCGACTTCGACAAAAGCAACTGCCTCAACTTCGAGGCAGTCTGGAAGTTTATAGCCCTACATTGATAGGGAAAGCTTTCTCACTCGCACATCGACAAAAAAACACAACAGTACATAAATAAAAAGACAAGTAATCTTTATTCAGTTTAATATTTTCACTACATAATATTTTCTTGTAGGCTTTGGTTCGAGGCAGTTTGGAAGTAGGCCTATTTATCAATGTTTGGGAGAAGTTATTATCGATGTTGTTATTATCGACGATCGGCCGCAGTCGTCGGAGGGCTGATTTTTATCCTCTAGTATAACGCGACCCAGCAAATTTAGATGCTTTTTTAGGCCAAAAAAATTCGCGTTATAGTAGAATATTTACGGTACATATTTCTTTTTGTTGTTAGGTTAATTTTTTAAGTTGGGTAAATAAACAATTTTCATGTTTATATTGGAGGAATTCTACCTATTTATAGCTGTGTCTTGTTTGTCCGCTAAGTAAGTTTGAGCAGAAATTTTTTTTCACCCGAGATGGAGCATGACCACTAACTGTTAACATCCGCGATGGAGCGTGACTACCGAGAGAGAAGGCCTCCGCAATGAAATGTAATACATTGTTATAATATCATAGATGGTGCAAATTCAGGGCTTAATATTATTTTTATGATTGTAGTTATGTGAATCAAACGGAGAGTTCAATGTCAAAACAGCTGCAGAACGCATGAGAGCTCGTGTACGAACTGAAGAAGCAATTCCAAAGAAAAAAATAACATAAAACTGAAGCTAAAAATTCTACAGGACGCGAACGAAATTTTCAAAATCGTAAACGACAGCAGTTGGAATCAAATCCCCCATACTGCAAAATGGTAAAGCAAAAAATACCGTGAATATACCATATACCACCCCACAACAAAAGTAATTTTTAATAAAATAATGCAAGCGGTGATGAACAGTGTGTCTGTGATTAGCGCAGTCCTTCGTTTGGTGTTGCCATTTTTTTTCGAAATTTCTGAATTTGACTTAGATTCGGATAGACCATTGAAAAGTAGAATATGAATGTCTCTAAGACTGACCCTCCATCTCTTTGCCTTCATCGATAAAATTGAATTTAAGATTTTAAAGTAAGTAATTTTCAAAAGACCCAATGAAAACTCCGAATTTAAAACTTTGAAAATTTTAACAAAATTCGTGATAAAACAGTTTAATTTTAACAACATTGCGTGATAAAGCAGTTTAATTAATATATTAATTAACACTGTGTTATGTGTTATATTATTATTTAAAAAGAAAAGAGATTTTTAATTTACTTTGTTGCGTCACTTGTTTCACTTGCCAATGAAAAATGCGTATTTTCCATTCATCACAGACTGACGGACATGTCAAAATATATATATAGATGAAAACATACACGACTTACCTCTTTTAAAGTGGCTATAGTTTTAAAACTGTCCAACGTGGATACATTAACCCAATTAGTTTTTATTTCTTCTTTGAGCAAGAATTTTGTTGGCTTTTTCCATTTCATTATTTGGCAGTTTATAAACTCTTCCATTTTGTGTTATGGGATCAACTTTAGTTAGAACATCTGATCTACACGCACCCAATATATCTGGCAACTGAGGATACTTGAATAAAGGAAAGATCCATATGGTTCCAAAAAGGTTATTTCACACAGCCTAATCCCAACTACCACTGATTTGAATGTTACAAGTCACAAACCCAACTTTTTCACTAAGTTCTAACTGCTCATTTTTTTCCTCAAGAGACAATTTCTTCTTTTGTTTCAGTTGGAAAACTGTATTCCTTAACATTAAGTTTTGTAGTACTTCTGACAGGTATAAAAGAATGAAGCTGTTGGGTCCGTTTGATGGTTTTAGCATTCACCAGTTATCGTTTCAAAAAGGTGTTCTCAGTTTCATGGTCTTCTTGTGTTGTATAGAGGAAGTTAACAGACGGAATATTCTCCTCTGCCCAATCATAAAGCTGGCAAGGAGTTATTATTTGATGATTGTAGACCATTTGTGAATGAAAAATTTGTTTAAAAAAATTCTTCTTCAAAGAGGAAATAAAAACTAATGGACTTACTCAAGTCGGACAGTTTTATAACCACCACCCCCACTATGTTTTTATTAGTTTATAGAATACATTTGGTTTAATTAAACAAAACTAGTTATTTTTACCTAAACACTATTTAGTCACGAAAAGTACAGTTAAGTATCTTACATGTTTGTCCATAACTTGTGATCCCATAGTGATCCCACTTTAAAATTTTCAGGAAATGTAGATAATAAACAGCAGAATAACATATATTTAAAAAAAAAAATTTAAAAAACACTTTCATATTAGAATAACAAAAAAAATTTACTTTTTTTAAAAAAATATTTTTTTATATAAAATGTGTCAAGTTATATATCAAATTAAAGCCACTAAAAATGAACCCTAGAACAAGTTGTTTTGGTATTTAACGTCCTTTTCAACTGCTATGGTCATTTCAGGATAGGGGCCGCAAATTTTGCCTCGCAAGGGTTCTTTAACGTGCAGCCAGCAACGACTACACGGGACCAAGAACAAAAGTCATGATGCATTAAAGATTATCCCACAAGCCAAAAATACGAACTTTTTTAAAATTTAAAAAATTAAAAACTAAAAAATGGGGTCACATAAAAATTAAAAAAAAATTTTTTGTACTTAAATTTATATAGAGAACTAGAAGTGGTACCCGGTGTTGCCCGGGATAATTACACTTGTAGGTAAACAGAACAATCTCAAAATATTAAATTATAACTTCCAATTGGTTAAATAATAACTCAATCAATACAACACAGAGCACACAGTCAAATAACTCAATCAATACAATAGCTTATTCTGTTTTTGTTGCAGACTTTCTTTCACCAATACTAGTTCTTTCTCTTACCTTTCCAGACATATAATATTTTGCCAGTCATCTGGACGTTTGATAAGGAGCTCAAGGGAGACACGCGTGACTCCTTTGCCTCATCAATAGAGGCTGCCTTATTAATGTCCTGTCACTGCATCATCATTCTATGCTCATTATTAATAATTCTGCATCATCGCATTATCAGCATCTCAGTTTCCAAAATATACACATTCCCACAGAATATAGTCAAAATGTATTTTTATGACATGTTTGGATCTGATGCGCTACCAAATAAGCTAGATGATAACAACCCTGTGGGTCGGACTTTTTTTTTGATTAAATTTTGCAATAGCTTAAAAATAAACACATTGAAAACGCTTAGAATTAATAGAGTAAAATTCTTAATGAAAATTTGAAAAAGAATATTTAAAGGCTCACAATGGATGGACCTCTCCAAGGATACCACTGCTAGTCTAAATAATTTCTTACTCTCGTAATTTTAATTTAGATGTACACTTGATGTTGTTGCAATTCCCACTCTTCTCTGGAGTCTTGAAGCAAAATTTGGCCATTCATCACTTTGTGTAGTCTAGCAGTCGCCGATTCTTCTATTTACTTGGTTACTACGAGGCGCATCCAGTAAGTAAGTTTCCTGATGTTTTCCCCTTTAAAGTAAACGTAATTAGCCGTGTCAATTGCGCATGCTTAACAGATCTATGACGTATCAATCATATGCCAGCCGGACAGGTCCCGCCTCGTGCCAGTAGCGTGGTAGCAATGGTCCGAAATGGAAGCTCTTATTTCTTCTCCTGCTGCCTGCGAGGTTCGGTCGGTGATAAGGTTCTTGAATGCACAAAGCATTGCGCCAATTGAAATTCATCGTCAGCTCTGTCAGGTCTATGGGCCGAACATCATGAGTAAGCAGATGGTGCGTCGCTGGTGTAGGCAGTTTTCCGAAGTCGTCAAAGTGTCCATGATGAAGAGCGCAGTGGGCGACCATCCCTCATCAATGATGATCTTGTTGAGCTTATGCGGCAGCCCTGATCTTGCTCCCAGCGATTTTCACGTTTTCTTGCACCTCAAGAAATTCCTGTCCTCCGGTGAGCGTTTTGGCAACGACGAAGAGCTGAAGAAGTCTGTCACACGCTGGTTCCATTCACAGGTGGCAGAGTTCTACGACAGGGGATACAAAAGTTGATCCCACGATATGGCAAGTGTCTCATTTCTGGTGGTGGTTATGTTGAAAAATAGCTGAAACATTGCTGTACTTGTTGCCAATAAACATGCTCCTGTAAGTGTGAGTTTTGTTTTTTTTTTTAAATAGGGAAACTTACTTTCTGGATGCGCCTCGTATTTGCTCAATAGAGCCCGGAGCTAAAGGATTGCTTCCTCTGTCATCTTTCCACTCTTCCTCAACAGCCTGCTAACTCTCCATTATCTCCAGTTACTGATCATTTTTAAAGATTTTCAAGAAATTGTTAAGTACTAAGAACTCTCTTTTCTAGGAAAAGCCTGAATAAGAGGAATTTTATGCAATTGTTACAGATTGAAACTTATCTATATTGCACAAACTTTTCCTTGCATTGTTGGTCATGAGATATTTCTCATTAATATGCCTTGCCATAACCATGAATATCGATTTTTTTATCAATAATTATTATTTTTTCGAAATCTGAGGTAGACAGTGACCTTCCCCATTCTTTGAAGGTCAAGTATGCAAAATTTCATCAAGATCGGAATAAAACTGTAGATTTGCATAAGAAACAAACAAATAAACAAACAAACCCACAAACAAACATCCTTCTTTATATATATAGAAGATAAATCCTGCCAGTTTCATCAAATTTAAAAATGGTCAGGTTGAGTCATTGCTTGGTTTGACATGGAATGACCTTATGAGGGAATTAAATTTTTTTTTTTTAATTTTAGAGCTTCTTGTTCAGGTTAATAAATGATTTTATAAAATTAAAATGCATTTCCCCCCCTCATATTTTATTTTGAAGACCATAAAGTAAATTAAAGGAAAAAAAGTGATTCATTTTAACTTCGATTTGACATATACGATAATTCCCTATGACGAATATAACCAGAGATATGGTTCGTTTTATATGATAAGATGTGCAAAATTTTGATAAATATGATAATTAATTATGACTAAAATATATTTTTATTTGGCAAATGAAATTATGTATGCCTCATATTTTATCCACTAGAATACACTGATAACGTTTGAGAAAAATTGGAGACTCTAAGGTCAATTATCACCCGATTTTGTCTGATTTGACTGGAATAACTCACATGCAAGATATGGCCGTTCTGAAAAATCATCGTTAGCAAAACACTTGCTGGACACAGGATACAACATCTCGAAAGAAAAATTGAAACTATTAAGAAGCGTGGATGACAAAAAGACTGTTGGGCCCTTTTGAGACTATAGAAATCAAGAAGAACCCCACTTCATTACAGAATGGTGACAGAGGTCCGATAGGGGATTCTCGACTTTTTGATTTACTTACAAATCAACAAACCTAATGTTATTGTTATTTATAATGGAAGAATTGTTTTGTCTTTGTTATAGGAGTGTTATTTGGATGCTTCACTAACCAAATTGATTAACTCCATAAAACAAAAAGTTGAAAAAAATGATAAAATAGTATACATTGTTGCTTAAAATTCCTATTAAGTTATAAATTTCTTTTGTCATTTGGTGGTGTTAATACTTATTATTAGAGAAATTTGCTTTGAATATATACAGTTACAGTGTTCTCCCCAGAAAATTTTATCAGCTGGATGGAAAGATAAAATAGCCGGGCAGGCAAAAATTAAAAATAAATAAAATATTATGCAGTGGTGTGCAGTTTTTCGTGTATTCAACCGGGCGGTGCGCCCGTTGAAAAGGGCCTGGGGAGAACCCTGAGTTAGGAGTCGATCAAGTGCTTTGATATTAAAATTTAATAAAATTCAGAAAGTGGAGTTAATCGATTTGGGAAGTGAAGCATCCATTAAGACTTCGGTTTTGCTTTATGTTTTATTTTTGTTTTAGTGCATGTATTATCATTGATTGATTAGTATAATTTTAAATATCACTTTTACACTTGATACTATATTTGTATACTGATCCATGATTGGCCGTTGCTTTTTTCCCTCCCTTTAGTCTGTATTTCACTGATTGGTTAACTGAGATAATAAAAGAGCAGCCTGTAACCCCAGTATCACTTCACACAGGAAGATGATCACAGGATGATCAAAATATGTATATGTGTAATAAACTTATTCTATATTATGGACAAGAGATGTTTTTATGTATCATCAGTCAACTGGTTGATAAAAGTTCCCCACTCTTTGCCATCTTATTGGCATCATCAGGTATATCTGCCCAGGTGATCACTCATTGCCATCTGTCATGTCCTGAGGTTGAAGCTGGTTTTATTCTGAATAACATTACTGACGGTTCCTTTACTTACAACGAGACCTTGATCCTTGTACTTCAATTATTAGGGTATTCCATGAAATCAATGTCAGAAAGGGTGCATATGTACTCTTCCCAAAATGTGTTTAATTTTGCCACCATTTTAGGCTTAACCTAGCTAACTGCTTAGTCATATTCTTAATCTAGCCTTAAAGGACAATGACATCAAAAATATTGGTATTGAGATAATAGATAATAGAAAAAAATGCACATAAAAATAAGAAGAAAACAAGTTGTTATGGAAAGAAGTTAAAAAATTTTTAAGAAAGAGGCAAAAAATAAGTGAAATAGGGACTCATCCATACAAATATGTTAGCTGCGTGTGACATCATCTTTGCTAAGCTGAAGCTGACAAGATTAATAGGCCTTGTAAATCTCGTCAGTAATTGGGATTTTGGACTTTACTTCATACATCCTTCTTGATCTCTCTGGATATCATGTCTGTTTGGGCTCCTTAAGGACTTTCTGAGAGGATGAAAATTTCAGAATGATAACAGAATGATTCAGAATTTGGCTTGTGAATCACACCACAGCCTGTAAATCTCGTCGGCCTGATGTCAAAAGCAACACTATTGCTAGAGTTTTTGACAAATTCACAATGAATTTACATTACTGGAAGTGGCCTTTAAGTTATATCTTTATTAAAAATTAAAGTTAAAAAAATAATAAAATTGATATTTAGTATCAGGAAAGTATTCAAAACTATATCATATCAAGTTCCGATTTGGTGTCATTTGCCCTTTAAAGTATGTGTACAAGGTCAAAACTGTCCACTGTTAACTGCTGCGAGCCTCTGTACATTTTATGTTTACTTTAAATGCTACAAGCATTAAAAAAAATTCCACAACATTGTAAAGAAAATTTGCCATTATAAAAAAAAATGCTTTGAGATTTAGAACATATTCTGAACATAATAAAAAAGAAAAAAAAATAGATCTTATACTTATATCATTTCAAACAATGAAAGTACATACCATAAATTTTAATTGGTCCAGAGGTCTTTGGTTTTATATTACAAAGAGCAACACTTTTCCTATATTCCCATCCAGTTGGTTTTATTGCTATTATATTTGAGTATAAACTTGCAAATTCATCCAAATGTTGTTTCAATGTCTGCAAATAATAGAGATGAACAGAAAGTGGGTGGTAAGCCAATTAAATTAAATAAGCAAATTTTATGCAAGTAAAAAAAAAAAAATAAAAAATAATAATAATAATGATAAATTCATTCAATTTTGCAATATCAATCAATTAAAAGATAAACATGGTGTTGCTAATAAATAGGTTTAATACATGACTGACGCATTTCAAAGCTACAGCTTCAACAACAAAACCATTTTCGATTTTATATGTTTTGTCGAATATCTAGAAAAATACTTGACGAATTATCCTGAAACTTCAGGGGTGTAAAGAGAATGTTACACCTCATATATTTCTGAGAAGGGTTTGTCCCGAAAGCAAATAGGGGACCAGCAACAAACTGAACAAAAAAAATAATGTTTGGGATCTCCCTGTAAAAAATAATGCTTGAAATGCGTTGAAGATATAGCATATGATTAGGAGGCTTCATTAACTTATCTGTGTCCATTTGTAAAATGGACACCACATCCATTGCATGTACAGGGTGATTATAATTAAAGTTATGATTTCAAAAATCGATAATTTGAAAACTATTTGTCAGAATGACCTGATATTTTAGCAGAACAATCGTGAGGCAATGGAATTTTGTTTGGCGAAGGAAAAAAAATACTTCCAAAATCTGCCGACAGATGGCACTGGCAGGGTAATGTCCGGGGAAAAACCAAAACTGGATTCGTGAAACACAGGAATGTTGTTAGCCAAAAGGAAGCAATAGAGTTCAGGCGTTTACGAAATATTTATTAGCAAAAAGACAAGAATACGTGTTTACAGCGACAACAGTGATAATGCCAAAAAAAAAAAAAAAACAGCTTCATGGAACAAACATCTTACTGATGATTAAGGCAGAAGTTGTTTGATATGTCCTCCGCCTTGTTCCGCTACTAATTGGAAGTGCAAAATGGCATGTTCCACAACAGATCGGAGGGTATCTGTACTGATGCAATGGATGTGGTGTGTGATGCTTGCCTTCAAGTCGGCTAGATTCTCAATCCGCCAGCTGTAAACACGTATTCTTGTCTTTTCGCTAATAAATTTATCGTAAACCCCTGAACTCTATTGTTTCCTTTTGGTAACAACATTCCCGTGTTTCACGAATCCATTTTTGGTTTTTCCCCTGACATTACCCTGCCAGGGCCATCTATCGGCAGATTTTGGAACTATTTTTTTTCCTTCGCCAAACAAAATTCCATTGCCTCACGATTGTTCTGCTAAAATATCAGGTCATTCTGATGAGTAGTTTTCAAATTATCGATTTTTGAAATTGTAACTTTAATTATAATCAACCTGTATATTCATGGAGTTATAAAGGTTTCTTTAAAAAAATCAAAATATTTTCATAATTTTTTGTTTATAACATGCAGGGTTTTCAACTCAATGCAATGCCATTTTCATGAAACTTGACAATCTACAGTAGAGACAACAACTTGCAATCAGAATATAAAAATATTAAATATTTGATGAAATATGAGCATTTTTACTAAAAAACGTTTAAATGCACATGTGCATGATTTATCAGAATGTCTTTTACATAATTTCTTAGCCAAATACATAGAGCTACTCTTATAAAAAGCCAAAGCAAATATCGTGAAAATTCAGCAAGATATCGCCGATAGAATGGGTTGAATTTCAGTTGCTTCAAAAATAAACACAATGATAAGGGGTTTTCTCCAAATTTATATTTTTGGATCAGACACCAGTATCAACTTCTCCTTAAAGGGCAAGTGACACCAAACCGGAAGTTGATTTCATATACTTTTGAATACCTTCCTGATACTGAATATCAATTTTATTTTATTTTTCCTGTCATTTTTAATAATTTGATTTTTTTAAAGAATTTTTCTTTAAATTTTTACATAATTTAAAGGTCACTTCCGATAATACAAATTCAGTTTGGTTTTCGTCAAAAACTACTGCAAGAGCACATTGCTACTGACATCAGGTTTGCCCAACATCGCAAACTGCTCTTACTTTGGCTGCTATTGCGCATACACTCAGAGCAACTTCAATCAATCTTGAATCTGCTTCAAAAATTCATCAGCATGGTTTATTGTTGTGCATTTAATTGCAACAATTCATCTATGAATGGGGAAAAATTAAGTTTTTTCGGATTTCCGACTTTAAAGATCCATCTTTAAAAAGGCAATGGCTAAAAAATATACACAGAGCCAATTTCCAACCGACGAAAACCACTAAACTGTGCACTCACGCGCAGGAGCGGGTCAGACCTATAAACTGAGCAACCTCTGTGCGGTAGGATAGGGTAGGGTGAGACTCGTTAGGGGATGGTAAAGCAATTAAATAGACGGTGTAGTTGAATTGAAACAGTAAAATTTAATGCAAAATCTGATAGAACAATAATCATTAAATACATGAGCAACTTAGCAAAGTTCATACAACACAAAAATCAGGGGCCCCTTTTTAAAGAAAAACACATTGCTAAGATAACAACTAGCTGAAATAAGCAATTTCCTATACAATGCACAACAGTTACATGTGTTTGTGCTTCTCGCCTGCACAAGCATCTACCAGACTTCTCCTACAGGTGGGGCAAGCAGAATCACATAGAACAGGCAGCAGGTGCAATGTTGCCGAGCAACACACATTGATGCGCCTGAGAGATCGATAGCACCAGAGCAACCTCAAGAACGCACTATGCACTCCTTTTAGACACCACCCAACCCTTCAGCTTTTATTATTATCAATGGCCACATAATTGAAATGGCGTGAAGGGGGGCAGGGGAAAGAGTACAGTTACCCCCAGAAATGCGACCGTGCGAACGCCCTGCATTTCGGCACACAATAGCACACTGCTTTGGATCCTACATCTCAGGACACCTCACCTAAATGACACCAAACACAGCTGCTGCATATGTGATCAGGCACAACACGCCCCCGTACAATGTTTATATACAAATTGCCGTACTAGACCACCTGTGCAGACTCAGCTTAACAAGATTCGGTTAATCAACCAAGTGGCTGTTGCCACTAACATTGACCAGAACAGTCGCAATCATCGTCATCATCATTGAACCACAGTTAAAAATACATGTAAGTTTAGTTATCACGACATTCATTGGCAGTTAGATGCGCAAAAGACATCCATAGGAATAACACATCGGCAGACAAAAAGGGGAAGAGGGAAGAAAAAGCAAAGGTCCCCCACTTGCAGCAAGCACTCACACCTAAGGTGAGCATCGATTCGCAATCAACAGTATTGATTCGGGGTGGGAGGGGGGGGGGGGCAAGCCGCAGATTACAGAAAAGGAAATAAAGACAAAATGGAAAGGTCTCGCCAGTCTATAGTCGCTCTAGAAATTTTCTTATCTTAGATGTTAAAATATCTAGATCCATATAGCGCATGTCGACAGAAACAAAAACATGAGAACATCGGAGTTCTTGAGGCGCACCAAGAGAGCGTTCCAATTATTAGTCCGCTATGCTCAAGTTTTGAGTGCAAGAACAAACAAAACCATTTAAAGGAACAAATGCAAACTATGCTTAGGCTTAATTGCAACAAATCAATAAATAACATCAACCGTGTAAGCACTAGCAGGAAAATCAGAATCATTAACCAGACATCGCCATTATGGATGCCGATTTCTTCTTCAAAAAAACGTCTTCTAATTCCACGCCCATTCGCTTCCCTGCATCCTTCAACAAAGCCGGCACTCAGACAGCTCTTCTCACAGCTTTTCCCTGAACCTCCGCTACAACAAAGCCAAAGACAAACGCCAGCTGGACATTGTTACAGCATCAGAGGATCGTTAATCTCTCTGGAATAAACAAAATATAATTTCCCAAGTGCTTAAAATTTAAAATAATCGTAAAAGACTTGCTAAAAAAAACTCGAAAATAACAACAATTATCACTGTTGTGATGCTAAAAACAAATCTACACGAATATAGCATTAACAAGCTGCATACATAAACTTTATGACAAACAATCAACGCAACTCCAAAATCAATACACCCATACCACTGGTACACAAAACAACAACACTACACCCATACATATCCCCAGCCACACTGATCTCGGTCACAAAACTTTGCAACATGAAAATCTTTTAAAATATCACTATTACACATGTTCATTTATGTGGAGAAGAACGTTACATGGAAGAATTAATAAAGAGGTTTCATGAATATTTAATTCTGGAAGAAAAGGAAGCCATGAAGAAAGAACTTTACCTCCTTTCATGATAGCTTCAGTGCCCAAAAAACCCAATTTAAGAATAATTTCTAAAAATATAAATCGATGTAATAAATTGACATTTAATTTATGTATATATGTAAATAAAAACAAATTTTATAAGAATATAATAATATTGTATAATTAATTAGAAAATAGGGACACCATTTTAATTAAAAGAAATATAAATAAAAATAAATAATAAAAATAATTGAGGACTTTTATTCAATTGTTATTATTATTATTTATTTTTATTTCTATTTCTTTTAATTAAAATGGAGTTCCTATTTTCTAATTAATTATACATTATTACAACTCCTACTCTTATATAATTATAATAATATTATTACTATTAAGGCTTTATGAATAATGTACATTGTATTCAGTATAAAGTACATGTACAAATAATTCTATAATAAATTTGCCCATTCAACACCTTTATATACAATATTAGCTGAAGGAAAAGTTTTCCTGATCACTGTTACAACACAAGAGGGAATGGGGCGTCCGTTTCTTTTTCCAAGATAATGCCAACTCCATCCTGTAACAATTAGCTCTGTTTGCCTAATTATGACCTCCTTTATTATTACAGAATTGTTTTACTGAATAATTTCCATTGTTGCTTTTGGCATTTCTTCTGTAATAATAAAGGCGGTCATGGCCTAACGCTTGTCAACAATAGACGTTCGCTAACCAATCAGCTCTCTATGGCAAAGTTTACGTCATTGGCAGCTCTCTCTGTTAAAAATGTTTTCGAACGGAGGGGGTCCGATTTCGCATATTTGTTGCCTCTCTATTAAAAAATTTCTAACCTTTTCTCTAAAAACCTGAGCCATTCTTTTTTTTTTTATGCATCATTCTTTTTAATTATTTATTATCTTTATGATTCAATTTTTGGTGTCAGTTGCCCTTTAAGCTGATATGAAGTCAATATGCCTTTATATCATTGTAAGGAGAAGAGGTTGATATGGGTGTCCGGTCCAAAAATAAAAATTTGGGGAGAACCCCTTATCGTTTTGTTTATCTTTGAGAGTAACTGAAATTCAACTCATTCTATCCGCGATATCTTTCTGAATTTTCACGCTATTTGCTTGGACTTTTTATAAGAGTAACTCTATACATTTGGCTAATAAATTATGCAAAAGACATTTTGGTAACCCTTGCACATGCCCAGTTAAACAGTATTTAGTAAAAATGCTCATATTTCATCAAATAATTGAAATTTTCATATTCTGATTGCAGAGTGTTGTCTCTACTGTAGTTTGTCATCTTTCCTGAAAATGGCATTGAATTGAATTGAAAACCCTGCATTTTATAAAAAATTTACTGAAAAAATGTCTATTTTTTTAAAGAAACCTTTATATGTCCATGAATACACATGCTGTTCTCATATAAATGAAGACAGATAAGTAAAAGAAGCATCATAATCATATGCTACAGCTACAACACACTTCAAGCATTATTTTTTACAGGTTGAACCCAAACATTATTTTTTTTGGTTCACTTTGTTGCTGGTTCCCTATTCACCTTCGGGACAAAACCTTCGCTAAAATATGAGGTGTATATGCTCTTTGCACCCCTGAAGTTTCAGGATAATTTGTCAAATATTTTTCTAGATATTCCATAAAAAATCTAAAATTGAAAGTGTCCGATTACTTTTGGGTAGATAGTGTAGATGAGGCCAGATGAATTCTACAGGGCATCCCAAACGAAAAACTGAAGGTGATAGAAACATAAGGTTTGCTGCGTTTTGCTTAAGAAACCAGGGAATTTATTCGCATAAAATTTTCAAAATTAGTTACAAAGTTTGTCAACAGATGGCACTGCCGCAAATGGTGGTTATTTTTAAAACGTTGTTTTATAGATTTTCCTAAAGCTCTGGATGTAAAAGTACAGGTAATTCAAGCATGACAGCAATTCTGGGCTGTAGCCGCTGACCTCTCCTGCACATATAATGAGGAAGAGCAGCTTTTAACTGTCCCCCCCCCCCTCCCCAAGTTCATTAAAACTATGCAACTGTTTCTCATAATACATGCAAGAGAGATCAGAGGCTGCAGCCATTTTGGCTGCCACGCTTGAATTATTTGTACTTTTACATCCAAAGATTTAGGTTTTTCC
>JAHWFO010048480.1:43949-74522 GCA_023313115.1 Rhysida immarginata | reverse complement strand
CCCCCCCACTAAATATGGATAAGGTTGGATAACTCCTTGTTGGTGGGACAATTTCATTGCAAAGCAGTGTATTTGAAGGACATTAACTTAAGCAACAAAGCATTGCTTATTTTGGATAATGCTCCAGGGCACCCAGTTAATTTATCCGAATTATCTGACGATGTGGAGATTCAGTATCTTCCCAAAAATACAACAGCTCTGCTTCAGTTAATGGATCAGGGTGCAATAGCCATTTTTAGGTCTTATTATTTATGCAGAAGTTTTCGTAAACTTATACAGGAAACTGATGGTGAATCTACAATAAAACTTTTTTGGAAAAACTACAACATCAGATATGCCGTAGACAACATTAGCAAATCGTGGAAGGAATTGAAATCAGTCACATTGAACCACGTTTAGAAAAAATTCTGGCCAGAATGCATAACAACTAATGAATCCGACATTGAATCTCTTTCTGAAATTAAACAAAACATACTAAACTAAAGCCGTCTTGGATTTGAGAATTTGGAAGAAGGTGATTTGATTGAAGTCCTAGATGTTGTCAGAGAACCTCTTTGAAACGAGGAACTGATCCAGTTAGAAACCCTGGAAGAATCGGAGTCAGAGCCTGCTGTGTGCCAACAGCTAACTGCAAACTACAAAGGACTTGTCGAATGCACTTTCTTTTTTTCAACAGGGAATGAACATCCTTCTTCAAAATGATCCCGAGAAAGAACGCAGCGGTAAAGTATCTCAAGAAGTAAACTCAGCCATTTTATGTTACAAAAGCGAAGCAAGACAACTTTGTACCAATATTTTGTTCCCAGTATATTTTCATCATATGAATGAAACAGTGTCTGAACAGTGAACATTTTGTTTATGTAAACATTTTGTTTTTGTGTACCAGTATGTGCATAAACTTTCTTTTGTTTTTTTAATTTAGGCTATATATTTTCAATTTTTGTTTCATATATATTATTATGTTTATGAAGAAATAATAATCATAAACTAAAGACTATAAAAGATATATACTACTGTGCTGTATTATTTCATAAAAAAAAATTGAAGCAGGTTCAATTTAATTTGTATATGTTTGTATCAAAATTATTGATGGGCATTGTCAAAGCGTCATCATGGAAATTTATTTTTAAAAAAGTACAGTAGTGACCTCTGATGAGAGCTACTTAATAAAACGTCTCACATTTTTCCATTGCCTCGATTCTACTGACCCTGAAAAGTACGTATTCGTTATACAGATATTCGAGTTAAGTAACCAAGTTTTTGGAATCAATCGGTACTTATAACGAGGTATAGGTATATGCTTAGTTTTCTAGAGTCACTAGCAGTTTTTAATATTTTCATTATTTCGTCCATTTTCCCGAATTTATGTTTGCTTTATGTTATGTTGATTTAGAGTCCTAGCATGTTAAAACTCTTATGTCAGTTATATCTGCAATAAACCGTCTTTTCGAGAATCCTACGTAAATCTGGCCACATTTACAGCATTTAATTTGATCATAGAACATCTCAGCATTCTTTAAATAAAAAAAATAAGGTGTGGTCACCAAACGACTTTCTTATACATAAATGACCTGGCCCAAATACAGAAAAAAAATAAACAACTGTCTAAAAAATCTACTTCCGATAGAAATTTTAAAAAAGTTTTTGAATAAAACTTACTTCAAATTAGCTTCTAAACACTTTGGTATAGATTCCAAATTTGCCTATACCATCTTATTTCGCCTATATTAGCAAAAAACTGGATTTTGATAAGAGTAAAACTGGTACTTGCGGTTGGAATTTTGAAAACTTTTCTTAACAAAGGTTGTTTATAATTGAAATTGGAACACTTTTTAGTCCATACAAAATTTTTATAAACGCAATGTTTAACCAGATATTTCAAAATTTATATTTGGCGCTGGAGTAAACTAATACTTCCGTTCACCGATTCCACTGGAAAACTAATCAGACCTCCCGAGGAAGATTGTAATCTTAAGTTTAAAGATTGGTATCGATAGCTTTAGCCGTTTGTACGCTATCGTGGACACAGACACAGACATTTTACAGAAATCACTTTTTCGTAATCTAGGGACCCTAAAACGTGAAGATCAGTGGAAATCTGGAGGTCGAAATTTTTCGTGATTACAATACTTCCTTATACTATGTATAAGAAAGTAAAATTAAAGATATAATGAAAGTTATGTGGCAACTTCAACAATGGACATGCTTTTCAAGTCCAATTTAATACGTATCTCATAATTAAAAACTATTCAATTTTAATTTTATTCCACAGATACCTAATGCATGATTTTATAATATGTTTAAAATATTGAATAGAACAATCCATTATTCCTGCTTTGATAAAATTAAACTGATCAAAACAAAATCTGTACTATGTACAGAAAGATAAATTTAACCTCTTCACGACCAGCTTAAATTTTGAAGGATAATCCCAGGACCAGATTTTATGTACTATCTGCCAAACCAATGACAAACGTGCGTTCGTCATGTAGAATTTTGTAAGAATATTTCTTTTTCAGAATCAGTATTTATTTCAAAATCAGGATCTTCGGCATCACTACTTACATAGACATAATCATAATCATCCGTTTTTTACAAAAAAGGAGCAAAAACAATGTAAAAACGATGCAAATACGATGTACAACGGTGTTGAAATAAGCAATCAAAAAATAAACGCAATGGTTCCATCTATCAACAGGAAAATGGAACAATAAAAGAATAAACTGTTCCAAATGATTTTATTTTTCATTCCTGAAAAACCACGTTTTCATTTGGTTAATAGAATTAATAGCTGAAAATGACGAACGCATGTTCGTCATGGTATTGAATGGAGGGTCTAGCTTGACGAACGCATGTTCGTCACTGGTCATGAAGAGGTTAATTTTAAAATTATAAAATATAATACGTTTTTTTGCGTCATAAACCTTCAAAAATTGACATTTTCCAATTAAAAACATGATTGATATAAAACTCCCACATTCCATTTTACATACAGTGCTTTCAAAACTTTTTTAAAAAACGCTTTTTCATATTTTTTGAAGATTCAAAGTTCAGGTAAAAGGTCTGTGATTTTCTATTAAAGTATTACCGGCTTTTGTACATTTTCATATCGGCTTACATTTGTTTAGGTTCTATTTTTTCATATCTTGTTGTGGTAAAAGTTCCCATCTGATGTGCATATGAATTTAATATACAACACATGTATCCTAACTGATTTATTATCGCCTGTTTTCACAAATACCCTGCTGATAAAGTGTATATTAATAGTGCATATGTGCATATATTCATACTTAACTTTAAACATATCTGACATTCTATATTACATGAAATGTGAATTTCACTATCTCTCCTGATCCACAGGAGAAATACAGTTTTACAATTTAAATAAATAGTGAAAAAAAATATTTAACTTTTCATAAAATTTTTTTCAAGTAGGCATATTTTATTGTAATGTATAAATTACCTTGAAATTAATTTTATTCATGGGTAAAACATGTACTTGTGCTTCTTTCCAGTTGCTTGTAAGCATTGGTAAAATGCTAGGATCTTCTAAACATCTTAATATGCGCAATTTTTGAGGCATTGCACAGACTTTACTTTTCAAGGCTTTTGCAATAGCTATTTAAAGGAAAAGAGGGAAAAATATTATTCTGTGACAAAATAAATTTAACTGTGGATGTCTGATCAAAACACATCCGTGTAATTACTTTCTAGGCTTGTTTCCAATTTAGGTAAACTTATTTGGATAAGTAAATTCCAAATTCAAATCAGTTAAATAATATAATCAGAATATAATTTTATGTTAAAGTCAACCCATGATTATTGAAATTAATCTATGCTTAAGTATTTTATTTTTTTTCTTTGAGAGGATTTTTTTTTTTATTTCCTTTTTACCCTTGTCAGTTCGAGTGGGAAATGGGGGAAAGTCTGACGCCCGATCACAGCAACAGAGAGTTTCCATTGTGAAGGAGAAGAGGGGGAGGGGGTGATTGGGAGTCGGAGTTTCAAGGGAAAATAAAAATTGACCAGTGAATGGAAAGAAATTTTGACCGACGAGGGGGAAGCGCAAAACATTCGAAAAGCTATAAAAGAGGGAAATCCGAAATACGACAGACTGTAGAATGCAATAGAAGGGAATAGAATGTGAGAGATAATAGAATTTGATAGATTGTATACATCCTCTCACGTAAAGTTCTTGTTGGGTTATTCAAGGACCACGGCATGTAAAAGTGAATGTTCTTTGTGTATTGTGTGCTCAGCAATACAACATGAGTGCAAATGATTAAGCTTTATGAGAAGAAACATCTCAGTGAGACAGAAGTCTTATTTTTATGAGTGAAAGCGAGTGACCGACAATCATCAGTGGCGGCAAGGGGGTTCTCAGCGAGGAACACCACTCCATCAAGAACATAGTAGCCGATGCAAAGCCTGTAACATAAAACAGCCTTTATAGTGTTTTGTCAGATTCGTGAAGACGGCATAAACCCATACATATATTGTCAATGCGTACTGTCAAACATAGCTACTAGCTCAACGAAAAGAAGAGCTCCTTACATTTGAACGTTGGTAGTTGACATCCCAGGTGAAGACATAGTAGTGAGCCAGGCTGTCGGCAGTGAATCACAGGGTGCCAGGCCAGAAGAGGGTGGAGCAGAAACAGTTTGAAAGTTATTGCACAGCACAATATTTAATTAAATTAAAACACTATATGATCAATCGAAAGTTAATTATGTACAGTGCTCAGCGAATTTGGTTTAACAATTAGGTAAGCTAATGTTGGGATTTAATTATTATTAAACCTTTATCAATAACCGACCCTTGAAGGTAAACCTTTATAAGAGTGATGCAAGAAAACAAACCTCTTTTGTCCACAAAAGTTTAATGGGCGAATACGTATTTCGATCTCTTTGAGATCATTATTCAACGCAAAATAGGGAAATTAACAAAGCAAGCTATTTATATGAAACAGAGGGGCCGTTGACTCTCTCCAAAGGACCAATCAACGAACAAGTCCAACGTCCAATGAGAGAGTCAATCGACACCTCGTACAAAACAAAATAAAAGCGCGGACCTAAGAGAGATATAACCAGAAAAAATGTAATATAGATTCCAGACAACTGGCATGAATTATACAATAGAATAAGGTTATACAAAATCCAAATTATACAAATCAAAAATTACCAAAGTATACAATACAGATTCAAACAACTGGCAAAAGTTATACAATAGAAAAAGGTTTACAAAATCCAAATTATACAAACTAAAAACTGATAAATAACAACAAAATACAGCAAGAAAACAAAATTAAAATGAATACAAGGAAACAACCAAAAAAGTGAAAGGAAAAACTATTAAGAAATCTTAAGCAAATTTAATAAAATAGAATCGCCGAGGGGACCTGGGTCATTGTTCAGCAGTATTCTGGGGTCCTTTTTCCCAATTTCCAAGGTTTCGTATGCGTCCAATGAGTTCCTGTTCTTTAAAGGACCTAAGTAAACGGCAATCCTTTAACAAAACGTTGTGGCCCGTCTCAAGCATGTGCTTGGCGACCGCGGATCTCTGAGAACGACCAAAACTGGCGTGGGCCGTATGTTCCTTGAACCTGGTTTTTATGTTGCGGCACGTGGCTCCTCGATAGATCTTGGGACACTGGCTGCAACCTATATCATAAATTCCCGACTGTGACAATGGTGGGGTTTTGTCCTTAGGGTTCCCGAGAAAGTTCTTCAAAGTATTAGAATTTTTGTATGCTATGGACAGCTGTGCTTCCTTGAAGATTACCTGTAAGTTGACGTTGAGCCCGCTATTATAGGAAATGGGCAATCTGAATTTGGCACCCTCGTTGCTGCTGAGTTTTGTGGAATCTCTAACTAATTTAACAAAACTTCTTCTCCTGACCAGATCTTTAACCAAGTCAGAACTGTAGCCATTGACGACTGCTATATTTTGGATACGTGCGATTTCGGCATCGAACCTACCCTTAGACAAGGGGAAGTTTGAAGCTTAATCCACTAGAAAGATGAAAGAAGCCAATTTTTGGCTCCAGCAATGGTTGGAAGACTTGTGTATATACACGTCGGTGTGTGTAGGTTTCCGATAAATATTGAATTCCAACCTACTGCCTGTCCATATGATTTTGAAATCGAGGAAAGGAAGTCTGTTTCGATATTTATTATAATATCATTTTACATTATTATAATATCAACTGATTAAAGAACAGATTAAAAGCACAACACTCTTTAACCACAACTAAAAAAGGCGTTAAACAAGAAATAAAACAAAAAGAATGAAAAAAACAATACAACCTGTAAACGTCTTTCGAAAGCTTTGCTTTCATCTTCAGCAGACAAGGAGAACCTCAAGAGTCCCTCAAGAGAGGGACTTGTAACGGGGTTTTACTGTATATCACACGCTATTAAGCGATGTCATAACAGAACTATGTCTGTCTGTACTGCAGACTGCACTACAGCATGCCCTCCTGCCGCTCCCGTGGGAGTTCAAAACGAAGCCACACAGTCGATAAAACGACGAACACATTTGCCAGTGCAAATGCACACTCAAACTCTGAAGGCACAATGTGAACACAAGTGAGCAGCAGCGACAGGTTTAAAAATGTTTCAACAGGGTCATCAGTGGGAAACGCAACACTTTTTAACAATTAATAAGGAAAGATCTCACCCAAGATGTCATCATATTTGCGCGGCTTCTTATCTTGGGCGATCAAATGATGTGTTTCAATGGCAGCGATATAATGTTCCAATGCCGATACTTCGGCACAAAAGGAACCATCCCCAGGCACAGCTTTGAATGAATTCTCACAGTTACAAACTCATAGCTGGCCAAATAATTACTCTTCTTCCCCAAGAGGATAGCAGAGAGCTTGCTTAATTAATTCGATTCATAACACCAATCAGAAAACAGCAGTTCGTTCACGACTCAAGGTTCCCAATCCAACATCCTATCTCCAAGAATGATGGACAATAACAACAAAAGCCCAAAATTTCCTTGGTATATTATTTTAACAACAACAAAATCAAAATATCATACTCTCTTCCGTGAAATCTATGCAGCAACAACGGGACAAGAGACAACATCTCAATCCATTGTTGCAGCATCCAACTCTTATAACCTAAGAATTAGCGAAGTCACAACAACATAACTCAATATCTTTTATTTACGCAATACACTCCTCTTAGCTGAGCATAAACAAAAAAAAAACTACAATAAAAAAAAAAAAAAAAAAAAAATAAATAAAAAAAAAAAACCTTAATCACACTATACCATAAACAACAGAACAGCAGCGATGAAGCTCGGAACAGTGGGTTCGAGTGAACTCCCTAACATGCATAAATATGCAAGAGCGACCCCACTCTGCTATATGAATTTACAAAAACCTTTACACAGCAAACAATATAAAAGTCAATACCCTGCGTATGTGACTGCCCCAGCAATGAAATTAATTAAAAAAAAAAAAAAAAAAAGAAAGAAAAAAACACACACACTGACCACAGTCACAATCTCAAAAATGGGATCACAGCTGATCGCACTTCCCCTCGCACAAACGTAATATTCTATCAACTCTTAAACCTAAGGCAAAATAAAAAAAAAATGCTTTTTAAATATTCATCTCTCTCCCCGTAATTCAAAAGATTGACAAAACAGTCGCATGATTTATTTTGCTCAAACGGACCCAGTGCGAAATGAAAGCAAATAATTAAGGACTAATCAAAAGTCGATTAACATTCATAAATTTAATATAACAATAAATCTATCGTGATATCTTGGTATGTCACAATTCAATAAAATTAGTCTACTATCTAACAAGGTGATTCCACGTACTCTGACTCACTGAATTCTACGAATAGCTTTCACCCAATTAAATGCCTGTGCAAAGCCATTCAATGCACTTCTCAAAATTTTTCGAGGAAAAAAATCAATACAGTTATTTCATTCAAAGTATGCAGTTTATAAATACCCAAAATGTAGAGAAGGATTCTAATAAAAACTGCATACATTAGTGATAAACTTTATGAAAGTTTTTCTTGGAAAATTTTGAGAAGTGCATCGATTGGTTTTGCATTGGCATTAAATTGGGTGAAAGTTACTAGTACAATTTTTTTTTTAAAATCAAATTCAATGAATCAGAATACCGTATGTGGAGTCTCCTTGTAAGTTATACGAGGGGAAAAATGTAACATTATTTACTTTTTTTTTTTTAAGAAAAAATTGCAGTAGGTGGTGGGAAAAGTGGATATACTTTTTGAACTTGTCGCTTTCCCCTATCGTTTAAAAGAACCATGAAGGTGCTGACACCTAGTGGAGGCATGCCATCGCAATCGGCAGGATGGCATCGTTGATCACATTGTCCACGTTGGAAGAACAAAGAGCTGTAATGCCCAGGCTGGCCGCATTTGAAACAGTTGCCCACCCCCTTTCGTCCCCCAACTAACCCTGTTTTCATTCTTTAGAATCTTATCCACCGACTGGCCAAATAACTCCACAAACTCCCTAAGATCACGCATTTCAGCACGACACGGGCACTCTATCTTCCCATTATCCTCCTCCAAACAGGTTGATGGCCTTGAACCTTTCTTGCTGACCAGCGGGGGCAATGCCTCCTCTAAGCTGCTAGATTCACCATAGTGTCATCACTCAATTTCTTCAAACTCCAGCGTGCACTTAATAGCCATGTCGTACGTCGCTAGAGCCGCAACCATTAACGAGCAGCATGCTATTCTTGAAGCGCTGCAGCAACATCTGCTCCCTGCACACCTTCCATTCAGGGTTAGCTTGGAGGAATCGGCCCATGGCGAGTTGCAATCGACTCGAAAACTCCATGACTGACTCCCTCCGACACTGGACAACATTGTGAAGCTCTTTGGGGTAGTCCTTCTCCAGCTTCACCTTACCGCAGCAGAGCATAATCTTCAATATAGAAGAGCTCATACTCTGCTGCCTTACAAGCAGCGTTACCCTTTAATTTTGCCTTGGTGACCGTTACCTTGACCTCATCGGTCCATGAGACAATGGCCCGAATGCTCTCGATAATACTCAGAAATACAATAATGCTGATCCCAGCATCATCCCTGGCAAACATGGGCACCGTCCCCTTTAAACTGCCAACTTGGGACCGGTTGCACCGGGTTCGGTGGCCTCCTCGTCATTGGGCATCTTCGTACAACAAAGTGCTCACTACCAGACCCACACCCTCCAAAAAAGCTCTTACACCTAATACAACACAAATGTTCACATTTCCTAATTACTCTAAAATAGCAATGTGTGCTGTACCCAATTTCAACAAATTCACTTAATGTTAAAATTTACACCCTCATACCCTCCAATCTTGTGTCAGACTCGAAAATCCGTAGTGCCGGAATGGCGAGTCCCTGCTCGAGCGCCAGATATAACCCGCCCCTCAGGGGCTCGAGCGCACGTGGCTCGACGTCTGATTGACTCACCCGCGAGGATGGGCCCAGACTTGTTGTGGACTTGCCTAAGGTGTTAATTACCAATAGAAAGCAGGGAAATGAGTGTATAAATCATAGTTTAATTATAAACAAGTTCATTAACCTAAAATAAACAACCAAATATCGATGCTAGGGCCCAGCAATCAACAGATAAGAGAACAACAAAATACCAGCAACAGCAGCATAAAATGCATAAACTTAATCAATTAACAACTTATCAACAACATCAAATGTAATATCTATTTTACAAGCTGGATATGCCACTTACACTTCTACTGAGACAGGGGCTACTACGAGAACATCACTAACTTTTTGCAACCGAAGGGTTATGGCAGTGCTCACGTGCACCTCTGAGCGCACAACTCAGTTACAACGAACATCACAACGCCAGGATAGCGTCACATGTTACTTTTCTGACTACCCACAAAAAAGTGTGGTAGGGGGAGGGAAAAATGTAGTAACCCTCCGACGACCGTGACCCAGTCACTTGTACAACAGCCAAACAATTCTGTCACCAGCAGGTGCAAGCCCAGTGATACAGACCAAGCACAGATTACACACAATTAATTTCATGGCCCCTATCCGGTCATGCTTACTGACATTTATGACTATTTCTCAAATCATGGCTTGGACACTAGATACACTGTTCTCCAACAGCCAATGATGTTAGCCATTATCTCCAGTCGTGACGGGGATTGCTAAACGAGGGCAACTTTGCAATGTAAACTGCTCGCTGTAACACAGTTAATGTATCGCAGGTCACTTGGACACTCAGCTTGGACCGTAACAAAAGAAAAAAAGAAATTAAAATTATCTCACCACATCTCGGAATGATACATACAATATGTTCTCAACTTAGCAGCTAATTTCAGAAGGGGAACATTAACTTAGACAAGCACAACAAACATCGAATATCACTGGTGGGTTGGGCGTGATGACAGAAACAAAAGAACAACTACGCGGCGTTTCGCTTCAGCGCTAAAAAAAAAAAAAACTGTCAGAAACTTGGAAAACATATTCCATTAGAAAGCAAGCCAGTTATAGTGGCAATCCACATTCAGGAAATTCAACTGAGTTAAGTTTCATGGCTATAAACTGCGTAGCAGAAAATTTTCGATTCTGCTCAAGATAAAACAAAAATGTCTGCAACCGAACATAGCAGGATGGCTTATCCTCACGGCTCGAAACAACCGCAGCGCGGTCAAGACAAAAGTTTTTTCTTGCGACCTTCCAATTTGAGCGGCTCTTCACAGAATCAGCGCTACAACAATTTAACGATCATTACACTCTCGTATTGTTGCAGCATATGTCTGGTATCTCTCAAACGACAACAATACAGTTAAACAACTTAAATTTTATAAAAAAACAATTTAATACAAAGACCCAGTGATTTAAAAACACGCTGCAAGAGAAACAAGAGGAGCAATGTACCTCAAATAATACCCCTCACTTCTATACGACAATCTACTCCAGAACTGACATCGTGCTGTAAGCGCTATGAGCATTTAATTCTTTAGTTTTCTTTATAAATAAATTCAATTCTTAAATTGTTTAATGTTCCCTGAATGCATTTTAAACAAAAAGCTAGTTAAACTTTATTTCTTTCAAAACAAAAATTCACCTTTATAACTACTGAACTGCTCGCCTCACAAAAAAAAAAATGGCAGACTATGTTGCTGGTGCATTATGGAGAATAAAACAGGGGTAATTCCGAACGGTTTCTGGAAGGTGGGTTTTTTAAGTTATAGGCCTATGGAGGAACTGGAGTTGGAAGAAGATTTTGAAGGCTTCAAAGAATAGGAGATTCTTCGAAGCAAAGCTGCCTGTCAAGAAAAGTAGCACATGTAACATTTAAAGATCACGTCGAGGTTGATCAAGACTTGATAACTTCAGAGGCTCTAATCGATGAAGATATCGTTAACCTGTGTCAAACGAAGAAGAAGAGAGTGAAGATGAAGAGAATTTGCCAGAATCTGCGCCATCTTTAAAGCGTGCGCATACCATGTTGATTGAATTAAGATTGTTTTTCTTAAACCAAGATGATGCTCTGGATGAATTTAGTGGCTGAGAATCTGAATGGTTCATGTTGCATTTTTCCACATTTATATTTTTAGAGTTGCATTGTTATCATAAGAGTAAATACTATTTGAGTACCAGAGATGCTTAAGTGCAACTTCATTTTTCAGTACTTAAACCAAGTTAAAAATGTTTGAGTTACTATCATGATAATGACGTTACAAAATATACTGCAAATTATTACAGAATTACTGCAAAGTGACATGAACCACTCTGGTTCTCAGCCACTTAATTGTTAAGAGTAAACAAACTATGATAATGACTTATCTTGGCCATAACACAAAATAACAATAAAAGGTAAATTGTATTTCTTAAATTGTCTATTTTTTGTCTTTCTCCGATATTATGAAACTCGGATAATACAAAACGATTTTTTGTTCTGGAGAATTTCATATTAAACGGGCTATGGTATAGTTTGAACAAACATCATAGAGTTAAAAATGGACTCAATCGTCTAATTGGCCTCCAGAGTGGAAATAGGGATGAGATTTATGACTGCTGTGGGCGAATTACAGTACTTTTAACTGAAAGGATTAATTAATTGGTGCTTTGTATTTCAGTAATATAGACTTTGCAGATGAAAGATTTAACACACTTATTAAAAACAAAGCAATAAATATTTAAGAATATTCGATAAGGATTTATGCTATGCCAAACATCAGATGTTCAAATTATTGATGAAAATAGGAAAGAAAATTCCACAGCTTGAATTTGAACCGGGAACCTTCGAAGAGCTGAAGGTTCCTGGTTCGAATCCAGATTGTGGAATTTGGTTTCCTATTTTCATCAATAAATATTTAGTTTATTTATTTATTTTTCCTGCATTTCGAACATTGGCATTTTTACTTATTACTTTTTAAATTTTGTAATATTTTGATACCGAAATTATTCATTCCACCATATATTATGCTTGTTTTTTATTAGATAATGAAAGCCATTTCGATGAACCGTATAGTAAACAGCATATATATATACCGCATAAATACATGCATATGCTGTTTTCATATACTATAGCTCGGGGCAGGTTAACCTTGCAATGAAGTATCAATGTATAGAGTAATTAAAGAAGAGGGATTAGGTAACATAAAACTTACTCTAGAGACAGGAGAATTGCTTGCTATAGAATTATTTGGATAGTGTTCACGCAATCTTTCGTAAACATTTAAAACTAACTGCTTCATTCGACTTGTTGAAGGCGTGCGACTTGAATAGTGATGGTGTTGCAGTCCTGATAAACAGTTCAGAAAAGGTGTCAATGCATGCTTTAAGTTTGAAAAGACGTGGCAAGGGATGTTGTGACCTATGGGTCAGCTGTGTGTTGTTTTTAGAGGGGGAGAGGGGTGAAATGTTCGTTTTATTGTTTATGAATTTTTTTGTAACAACATTGTTTCCATTTTAACGTCATAAGTTATGTTGCTGATCATTGCTATATATAGTTAAAAGTTGTTTTGATTACTATTGTTGTCTTGGTTTGTAACATTGATGCTGCAACAATGAAAACGAGGGGCGAGTCTCTCAGTTGTTGCTTCACCTCTTTCGGGGAAAAGCTGCGGGAATTCGCTGTGATTTCTAAATATGGGAGGCGAGTGTGTGGCCATTGCTGTCTAGGATGGCAGTGAAGCAAACCAGTTGTGGTTTTAAGAGTAAATAAGTTTTTTTGCTATTCTTGAGTGGCAATGGAAGTAATAAATCGAAAAACAACTCTTGTCCACAAAATTAATTTTGTTGTTGTTCGCTGTTAGCCCAAATATGCTCCTTTCTCTTTAATTGGTGAGAAATGATGTTGACATAGCGCCATGAATTGAGCGGTGTTCTTTTGTCATGGCTCCTTCGCCCATTGCACTCAATTTTTTGTTTTGTGGAAGGCACCTAGTTGCACACGTTCCATGTGCTTGTCCAAGATGACTTGTTATATTTGAAGGCCTCGTCTAAGATAAGAATTCTCTATATATTCCTGTGGACAATATGGATTTCAAGTGGTGAGGCAATTTTTGTCTATAATTCAAAGTGTTGACCTCTTAAAACTTGAAAAGCGATGGCTGTAAAAAATAAGTGGGAACAAAAAGGAGTAATTTCCGGTGTTCCATTGCTTTCAATAAATGTGTTTTACCCCGATAAACGTTAGTTGTTCACCTCTATAATTCGAATTTAATTTAGTTAACCGCATTAATTCGAAAACTGTAAATCAAAACCTCTATAATTCGAATGAAATGGCTGTTCCCTTGAGCTTCGAATTAAAGAGGTGCTATTGTACATTCACGTGTGAATACTCTATAACTATAGCCCTTTTATTTAATTTTAATGGCCCCCTTAAGAGATCTAGCCTTTTATCAAAATGTACGGGGTTTAAAAACAAAATTGTTTGAATTTTCTTTGGGTATTCACTCTAACTCTTATGATGTCATTCTGCTTAATGAAACATGGTTGAATAAAAACATATATAATGGCGAACTTTTCGATAACAGATTTGTTGTTGAAAGAAAAGACAGGTCTGCCGAGTGCCAAAAGGCAGATGGATGTGTCTTGATTGCAAAATTGCTTACTCAAGAATTGATTTTAAATGTGACATTTCTCTGATTACCTTTTTATTCTAATTGATTTTAAACCACTGAAGGTTCTGACCACCACTAAGACTAAGCTGACATTGGAGTTCCAGTTGCCTAGACCATGTTGGCTTCGATTCGAGATGGATGGAATCTACCTCAGCAGGGCTGGTTCGCAGGTATTCCACGGTACCAAGATGCTAATGCTGTCATCTTAGTTTTGCCCATACAAGACATTTCTACCAGGTGTTTCAAAAATAACCGGTACATTTGAAAAATCAATAAAAACTAAACGGGCAGCGATAGAAATACACCGTGTGTTGCAATATGCTTGGGACAACAGTAAATTTTCAGGCAGACGAACTTTCGAAATTACAAACGATGTATTTCTATCGCTGCCCGTTTAGTTTTTATTGATTTTTCAAATATACTCGTATACCAGTTATTTTTGAAACGCCCAGTAAATGGAAGGACAATAAGTCAATAAATACAAAGTGTGATTCCATGCATCAATAGAAGCCAACAGTTCCTTATCGAAAATGTCAAAAAATCAAAATTTAAATTGCGTCTAACGTCATTTATGAACTTTTTGCACCAATACTTCACATAATGAACTGTGCTATGCTGCGAGAAAACAGTGGCAATTGTTGAGATTGTTTTCGCCAACTTTTAGAAAACTTCGTGTGATGTTTAGACCCTTAAAATTTGAGTTTTGAACATTTTGCATAAGGAACTTTAAGTTTGTTATGATGCAAAGGATCACGCTAGGTATTTATTGTCCTTCCATTTAGAAACACCCTGTATATTGATGTGGGCTGCCCATACCAACATGAAATTGCCGATTACTTATACACAAAACCAAGCTATGATTTGCATCTTGGAAGGATTCTAGTGCTGACTGATTCTCACGCTGTTGGCTAAATCACTCCCAATTTGCCTGTGCTCCATAACTCAGTTCTTGATAAGTCCGACCACTGGCGCCATCTCTCAGGAAAAACTTGCAATAGTCATTATTTTTCAAGTTCACAATGAATACTGATCAAATTGGCAATCCACAACAATGAGAAACATATTAAAAAAGAATTTAGTCAACTGCGATCCAAAGTCAAAACCATCATAAAAAGGGGATTTCAAGAACTACGAGGGGCATTCAAATTTGACCTGGACTTTATTTTTTGTAAATTTCATTGTTGTAAAGATATAAACTTTCATTGTTGGGATAGCAAATACTGCCTGTCATGCAAATGCACCACCACTCATCCGGTTGCCATGACAACCGTTTGTTTAAACAAAATGGCGAACAGCGATGTGTCGACCAAAGTGGAACAACAAATAATCATGAAGTTTCTCCACAACGAAGGTGTGAAAGCATCTGAAATTCATCAGAGACTTCAAAGACAGTTCACCAAGTCATGTTTGTCTCGATCATCCGTCTTTGCTTGATGCCGAAAGTTTGAAGGAGGGCGAGAATCCACTGGCAATGAATCTCATAAGGCAAGGCCAGCAACTGCTATCAATAATGGCATCATCACATGAACAAATGAGCTGATAAGGGACAACAGGCGGATTCATGTCCGAGAACTGGCTTCAGTACTGAACATCAGCACTGGCAGTGTGGAGACCATCATCCATGATAAGCTGAAATTCAACAAGATCTGTGCCAGATGGGTCCCTAAGCAACTCTCCGAGGATCACAAAACTACCCAGGTGGAAATCTGTTCCATGAAGCTGCAGCAATACGATAGGGAAGGTGACAGCTTCCTAAGGCGTGTTGTGACCATCGACGAAACATGGATTCATCACCATACTCCTGAAAGCAAGCATGTGAGCACGGAGTGGTGACACTAACTCACCACGGCCCAAGAAATTCAAGATGACGCTATCGGCAACAAAAATGATGGCAACTGTATTCTGGGACATTCATGTCGATGTTCTGAAAGAACGTTAAACCATAAATGCACCTTATTACTGTGACATTTTGAGGATGTCTCTGCAGTTGGCACTAAAGAAAAAGCCGCCACCACTCCTTACCAGTGGTGTTTGCTTTCTGCAAGACAATGCCAGATCACACACACAGCCAAACTGACTATGGACACACGGAACTCAAATGGGACATCTTACCATACAGCCTGGATCTCTCCCCTAACGACTATCATCTTTTTGGACCATTGAAAGAGCTCTTGGGAGTGCAGAGATTCGGCTCCAATGAGGAAGTGAAAAAGTCTGTCCTGGCATGGTTTCGACATCAGCCTGAAGATTTTTACAGAACCGGTATCCAGATGCTCCCAGAACGCTGGAAAAAATTTGTAGAGAAGCAAGGAGAGTTCTCAGAGTACACTTTTGTTGTGAAACGCTTCTCAGACTTATTTATCTCAATGTTTGCTGTAGAAACACATTGCTGATGCTTCAAATTGTATAATCATATAACCTACTCTGTCAGATTCCTTAATTTCATAAAACTCCACATATCCAAACTGAACTCTGGAAACACTGATATTTTATTTATCCTTGACTTAAGAAATGCATTACCAATGTCCGCGCAGTCCACTCGCCAAATCGCCAGTGGCGACAGTTCAACTAATCTGACGAATAAACAATCACATTTGGCAAACATACATGGCCAATTCTATTTATATGGAAAATTTTTATTTTCAACCTCGAAAATGCGATTGCCATGTGATTAAAGATTTTTTAATTTTAAATGCTTCATAATTTTTTTTAATTTTAAATTTGGCTAAAAATATGAGATTCTGGCTTAAAGAAAATCTCTATTGGCTAAACCATTGGCGATAAAAATTTCAAGTGCTGCATGGCCACTGCATTACTAATAATCTCCCTTTCAATTGATTATGCAAATTGGGCAATATTTTTCAAATGTACAGTAATTGATTTTTACTTTATAAAAGATTTAAATTTTTAAAAGTTTATAAAAGATTTCCAAGATATCATTTATAAACTTTATGCTATTACTTATGCTTTTATTGTAACTAATTTTGTAACATTTTTTAATGTTGCACGGTTATTGTTTTTACTTGTTCTTGTACTGTCATTGGGCGTTTCCTAGCCTGTGGCTTTAAATAAATAAATAAATAAATAAATAAATAAATAAATAAATAAATAAATAAATAATTTTCATTAAATCAGATTTCATTATAACTGGAAAAAATCTGTACAGTTTTAATGAATCTGTTGTTGGGGATTTCAATTAACTTCGCTATACATGCTTTTTTGTTATAACAGAGTTTGTATATACTTCATTACTCTTGATGTTATAAATCAAAGCAAAAAAAAAAAATCGTCGCATTTTTCCGTAGAGTTTATCTTTATACAAGGTGTCCCATAAGTTGTGGTCGTAAATTTAATGGTATGCATATTCAATAACAAGGAACAAAAAAACTCCCTATGAACATAGGTCGAACAACGCACCATTTCCAAGAAATGATGATCATGATGATAAGTAAAGAAACTAAACCTCTTCCCCTTGCCATGTAAATGAAATGCCCTGTTCATGTAAATGGAAGGAAGTACACCTGGCTGATTCGTTGCCTGGACTGTGTCTGAGTGAGACTAGTTGGCTGCAGCAGGTTACAGCAATGCCGAGTTGGCGGATACGCATTTCACATACAGTCAGGCAAATGGGAATGCAGCAGACGCGGTGCATCTTTACAGAGACACGTACCCAAATCACCGACACCCTGATCATCACATGTTCATCCATCTTCACCAGCGTTTACATGACACTAGTACATTTAATCCATAAGTATTTTCAAGTGTTGTCATGTGATTCATACATGACAAAACACTGGCCCACTTTAGTCTTACAGTACGCAACATATCCCAGAGATGGATTGATCATGGAGGATCTAAAACACGGCCTGTTAGATTTCCTGATCTCAACCCTGTGAGTTTAAAGTATGGGGATACATAAAATCTATTGTTTATTCTGTTCAAGAAACTGAGGATCTTCAACAAAGAGTGGAATATAGATGACAGCAAATAGGAGCACATCAGGAATTTTTGAGCTTGTGAGGCAGTCCTGGATCCGACAAGCTCAGCAATGCATTGCCACTTGTGCAGATAATCTTAAACATTTGCTATTGTTGTATGTTTGCAAGTTGTTAGTTTAACCTGAATGAAAATAAATGATGCTAATCTAGCAAACTCGGTAGATCACAGATACCTATAACTCGGCAACAATCACTTTAGGACATATCTTTGTAGAATGTCCCATTTTTTCCTTATATTCAGTTGTAGAAACCGATTACATATAGCCAGCCCATTGTTTTTATTACACAGTGTATAGTATGATAAAGCAGATCTTACAATAATAATTTAAAGAATTTTGTACTGAAAAGTAAAAATGAATCAAAATGTGAAAAAATAATTAATAAATAATTAATTAACAATAAAATACGAAGTTTTTCTTTATCAAGTACCTAAGAAGATTTTCTCTTTTCCAATTGTGTAGGTACCACAAACAAAAAGTGTCTTTTTGCAATAAGAAAGTGTGTCTTCTGCCAATGATACTGCAAATTTAACTGCTTCATGCTGATACGGAAAATCATATACAGGATCGCAGTAACTTTAATATGAGAGAAGATTTACATTAGAAACTGTTTAAAATAAGCATTTTAAAAAATTAGTAATAAAGAAATTTTTGTCAAAAATAATATATTCACGTTGTGTCAAGATAGAGGACATCTACTCTGGCTTCTAATAAACATTCATATTGCTCCATATCTGGATGGGCTCGGAAATCCCCTGTATGCAGTACAGTACGTCCATTAGGAAAGCGAAAATAAAACATGACAGCACCTGGACAACTGTCAATTAAGAAAAGTTAAATAAGAGGAGAAAGGAATGGGGGAGGTGGGAGGGTGATAAATAGCAGCAATATACAAGGATTAAATAGCAAATATTGAGCAACAAGTTTTTACAAGTGGGTATTTATTACTACAGAGAAAAGAATTATATCATCTTACTCTACCAATTTTGCATTATGTATTCAAGTAGCATTAATCATGTGACCATGTGCACTAGATAAAAATGACTGGCAATGTTTTGTTTTGTCAATGTGCTGTCTTGGAATTCCTTATTAAATTCCTTAAAATGAAGAATTCCCCTACATCACATTGACAAAACGAGGATATAAATAATTATTGGAATCTATTTGAAATTTAGCCTATTGAGAGTCTACCTGGTCTTCCAAGCTTGTTAGTAAAGAGACAAATATAAACATTCATGCTCAGGATAAGATTTGAATCGCAATTAACCGAGGCGGGTTCTTTATCTTAGCGGCTTCGTCAGCCGGCTGACATTGACACCAGGTGATGACGTCATATCATTGTTTCAGCCTAGCGTTATTCTTGATTTTCCATTCGATGACGTCATCTTTGAGGTGTCTCTACCAGCTGGCTGGCAAATCCGGCTGAGATAAAGAACCCGCCTCTGGTCTCGATAGTTACAAGCTTAGTGCTCTCAGTCACCGAGCCAATTAAGTTACATGTAAAATTCATCTAAAACATCCGTTTTTCCATTCCTGTTTTAACTTTTCGTTTAGAGAGAGGATGTTAAATACAGCAGAACCTCGATTTTACGAATCTTGAGGGACCAGTAACATTTATTCATTAAATCCAAACTTCGTAAAAAAACAAAATAAATACAAGAAAAATAAAACAAGTAAATAAGCACTGTAAGAATTTTTAATGGGGAGTATTTTTACCCATAAGCTTATACTTTAGTCATTTGATTTTTGAAAATATTTTAGAATTGTCGTCTGACGTAAATTTGAACTTACATCGTTATTTACATAGTTTGAAAATTCAAAAAAACTCAATAATATGTCAGGTAAATTTTCAGTTGCATATAAATGTTTTTTTAGCGTTTCTAAGCAGTTTTTAATTTGTGAGGATGTTGCTTTGAATGCAGTATTTTCCAATTCCTCATTATCTTCTTCATGTTCTTTTTCCCCCCGCCATCTTTGACAAGATCGCAAATTTTGTCGTTTAACATCAGAGAAGATAGACATCTGCATCAATAATTACATACTCCGAAAATTTATTTTAAAAATTAAGCTTACTTTTCATGATACCCCACTATTTAAATCCTTCAAATTCGCTATTATCATCATAAGCTCGGCTTGGACTGCAAGTTGTTAGTGTTCAGTTTCACTTTCTGTATTCCTTAAAATGAAACCTACTTTTCTGAAACGATTAGCAATTGTTTCTGGGGACAAATTCTTCCAAACTGCACATATGGGTTATGACATCCAAAAAATAAAATTTGGATGCGGTTTTGCCTTCTTAAGTGAAGAAGTATTTACGACCAATTACAATTTCTATCTTCTTAAAATCCGAACTTCATCATAAAAATACTTTGTAAAATTTAAAGTTTATTACCGGTATATGGAAATTAAAAGGAGGGATTCGGGATTTCAGAGTTACTTTGTAAAATCAGGAATTTCGTAAAACCAGAGTTCATAAAAACGAGGTTCTACTGTAATCATTGGATCTATTTGAAATTTAACCTAAAAGGGGATCAGCCTACAGAGGTTGAAACACAAAACAAGACCTGTGCTCTAAAAATATGTATACAAATATAAGTATGTATGCATTATCATCAACTTTACTTTGGGTTTAAATTTCGAAATGACTAAAATACAGGCATCATGTATCTTTTATGATTTAGATACTGTAATGATATATTGTAAAACTGACATAATATTTATTTAATTTATGAAGAGAGGACAGTGGATAGAAAACTCATAAAAGTTTATATAACATCAAAAGAAGGTTATTTTACCAATACTTTCAGGAACCACTATTCTAGATAGGTGGTAACAAAGGATATATTTTGACAATTTAAATATGCAGGGGCATAAGAAGGATGTATAAACCTTGGTATAAGGTATCTCTAGCTTTTTTATTATGATTTATAACAAACTTCAAGGGTCCCCCCCCCCCTAGAAATAGGGCAATCTTGGAGAACAAAGCTTCAGAAAATCCATGCACTGTAATCCACATTCTTATTTAAAATCATTTAATTCATTCATACCTGTGCAATTATTATAATCTTTATCTACATATTTCCAAACTTTCTGCTTGTTAAAGCAATAAAAGGAACCTGGCAACTCTGGTAGAATTGCAACAAGGAAGACTGAAATTCACTAAAAAATTTAAGATTTTAAGTTCCTTTTTAAACTTTTTGTTTCACTTTTGCATTTAAATTTTTTATAAGATTTTCTCGAACTATATAAATGCTTTTTGTTTTCAGAGTTTGCTTTTGGTTTGTAGAAATCGTCGTATCTTCTATCTTTCAATGTTTAAGCAAAATAAATAAATAAATAAATAAATAAAGTTCAATTTTATTCTGGATTAGATGTTTTACCATTTTTGATTTTCAATGTTTAAGCAATTGAAAATCTTCACATGTACCTTCATCATAGGTAATCAACTCTGCTTCATTCTGTGATCCTTCCTTCAATACTTTTTAAAGAAATAATCGACAATCGATCCGCACAGGGAAAAACGAAATGAGTGGTCCAGAAGCAATGCTTTCGTTGCCATACTCTTCCAGGAAGTACCAAGGGAAGTACACTAAACTAGGCAAGAAGTCAGATGAAGCCTAGTTAAGTCATCAAGAGGATAAAATGGAGTCCATTCCTATCAGGATGATAATGCTGATTGTTGATTGATGAGGGACATAGAGGAGCTAAGAGAGCCAGTAGACCAGAAAGATGGCCTTTTGGATGTCATCGAAGTTGACTAGAATATCTGCAACCAGAGGATTGGGATGGTCCTTAATCTTCGGAAGCAGCTTCTTCAGCGACTCCTGGACGTGATTTCCAATGGCATTTATATCCAAATCGTCAGCAATGGAAGTATTGATTGCAACTCTTTTGCCAAGTTGGGCAATGGTCCTCAGGGTAATGTTTTTGAAGTTTGGAGGTCCTTCCATCTGGACTTAAATATTGTAGCCCAGGTAGGCATACCACAGAGAAGAATGGTTTGGATTTTATAAAGCAAAAGTTTGCTATCCACTTCAAGGGTGCTATTATGCCCCAGAAGAGCAACCAGACTAAACTTTGCCTTTGTAGCCTTACTGCTCATATAGGAGACGTGGTTACTCCAATTTAGTTTGGCGTCTATCATAACTCCTAGGTATTTGTAATGTTTTATCTGTTCGAGCTCTTTACCAGAAACGAAGAGAGGGCTCGGGCATTTTTGATGTTTCTTCGTAAGAACATAGCCTTGCATTTGTCGGTACCCGGTCATTTGGCCAACGGACATTTGACCGAACGGGCATTTAACCGACGGAGAAATACCTGCATTTCACCGACATTTGGACATTCGACGTAAAGAGATGTTTTCGGCGAGGTTCTGGTCCTTTCAAGACAGCCTGCTCAGTGCTCTCTCCATGTTAGGGGAGCCTCATTGAGACAGGTGGAGAAATTCAAGAATCTCGGGATTGCATTCACGAGTGATGGATGGCAGGAGAGAGAATTGGTGAACTGTGCTCGGATCGGTGCAGCAAGCTGTGTCAGACGTGAACTGTGGCAATCCGTGGTAACGAAACGCGAGCTGGGTAACAAAGCCAAGCTCTCCGTCTTCAAATCTATCTTTGTCCCCATTCTCACCTATGGTCATGAGGCTTGGGTAATGACCGAAAGAGTGCGATCGCGGGTACAAGCGGCCGAAATGAGATTTCTGAGAGGTGTGGCAGATGTTACCCTACTAGATAGAGCGTACAGCAGCACAATAAGGGAATCTTTAGGTGTTGAGCCGCTACTTCTCCGCATTGAGAGATCTCAGTTGCGCTGGTATGGCCACGTGATACGGATGCTGCAAACTAGTCTTCCGAGACAGTTGTTATTTTCCAAGCCGGTGGGTAACAGACCAAGGGGTCGGCCTAGAACCAGGTGGCTAGACTACATGGAGAATCTGGGTTCGAGTCGAGGTAGAGGGTGAAATTCTGAGCAAAAAAGTCTAGTCGCATTTTTCGATCTGAGGCTCCGTTAAAAAGTTATAGCGCTCTCAAAAATTCAATCTTCGGCAACTTGTAATAGTTCTCAATTATAGATTTCAGTCTATGATTCAATAGCTGGTCTTTACTCTGAAAATGAACTCTACAGTGAAAAATGTCAGAAATACTCAACCCATTACCAGTTGATTTTCATAGTTGATCTATCCGATTAATAATTTTTATGTCCCCTCAGAAACCTGACGTGTATGGAATAAACTTTTAATACACGATACTAGTATCAAATATTGCCCATCACTAATGGGTATCTCATTTTATAGAAGTAAAATATTCATTTAAAAAGACATACAGGAAAACAATTGATATTATTTAACAATACAAGACCCTGAGTTGCATGTTGTCCGGTTCCCATCTTAACCTACCTAACGTTATGAAAACAAACATTTATTTAAAAAGACATACCAAAAAAGAATAATTTTATAGATAAAATACAATATGTTTGCTTAATGAAAAGAACTAGGATTTGTATCATGATATATATAAGATTTGTTATACAAAATAACCTCCTGAAAACATTTTTTTTCTTTTGCATTAAACGAATCATATTGCCGAAAACACCTCTTTACGTCGATTGTCCAAATGTAAGTGAAATACGGGTATTTCTCCGTCGGTTAAATCTCTGTTCATTCATATGTCCGTTCGGCCAAATGACCGGGTACCGCATTTGTCAACGCTTAGATTGAATCTCCACATATCGCAACCCATCAGTGCAAACCATTTCTCACACTGATGTAAAGTATTTTGTAACCGAGATATGACGTGAGCGGGATTGCGGGACGCAATCATGATGGAAGCGTCGTCAGCAAAGAGATGCAGCTTGTACTTAGTAAAAGCTGGGAAGTCATGGATGAAAAAATTGAACAGTGCAGGGCCCAGGACAAAGTCCTGGGGAACACTAGCATAATGGCCACAAGGATTAGACATGAAGCAGCCGACCTTAACACGAAATATCCTGTTCGATAGAAAGGAACTAATCAAAGCAATCAGATCGTCCCAAAAACCACACAGAGTGACTAGGCGAAAGCCTAATTGCTCCTGACGAAACAGATTGTTGGCCACGCAGAAGTCATTACACCTCTTTAGAATGACGCATTCAAAGAATTTTGACAGCATAGGTAGTAAGCTTATGGACCTATAGCTGCCAGTGAGAGCAGGGTTTAGACTAGGCTCTGGTATGGAACAATGACAGAGTCCTTTCACTTATCGAGGTGCCAACCAAGTTTCCAACAGTCATGGCAAGGGTAAGGTAGCATGGGATTGGTCGAAATTAGAATGGGTTAAATGAAGCGCCCAATGAAAAGGCAAACACGTGAAAAGACGTTTAATAATCTGAAAGTGAGGAAAAACGTCGGAATTTATATCGATGACCCGAAAAAGACCCAGCGTTTGATCTATTTTTAACATCCCACCTGGCTTTTATTCGAGACCGGCGTGTATTTGAATAACCGGCCTGTATTCAAGATTTTATGGTAACAACCTTTATGTTAAGGTACAATATGAATTTTTTCCCAATAAATAAATATAAAGCGAAACAAAAATGTTTTTGAGTACTATATAAAGTGTTTCAAAAAGATATGGCCATTCCAGTTTAATAGAGATAAGATTGAAAGTTCTGACACTCATGCTGTTGATGAGCTTGACAAATCAACTTGTTCCCAAGCAGAAATGATGGCGCCCTTTAGTTCCACAGTGTTCTGGTATTTCTTTCCGTCAGCATACACAGCCCGAACTAAGATGTCCCAAAGGTTCTCCATCGGTTCAAGTCTGGGGATATGACATGTATTCCATTTGCCAGGAATCATTCCTAGATTGTTACAGCAATGTATATGCTTTCATTATCTTGCTGAAAGATCCAGGAAGGTCCACCCAAGTGCTCAGCAAATGGCAATAGACGAGTATCCAAGAGTTCTTGGTAGTTGGTGGCCTTTCTACCGCAGAGGTTGATTTTTCCTTTGCATCCGAATGCACCCCACACAATGAGTGATCCTCCATCCTGCTATGTTATGAAAAGATTTTTCCCTCATTTCATTTATCATGCCAACAGAAAGCATTCCCGTTTCGACCATTTAAATTAAATTTTTTCTCATTGCTAAACAGGACTCTAGGCCAGACATTCTTCCAAGCAACTTGCTCTCTTGCCCATTGGAATCTTTCCATTTTGTGTGTTTTGATCAGATGAGATTGGTTTTTCCTCTTCAGGTACCTCAAAAACTGACTTTGTTGAGCCACCTTGGACAATGTATACTTGTTAATGTTGATGTTGGGATCACGAGAAAGCTGTCCAAGACCTGTTCCGCCTGCCCGGAGTTTTCTTACCACTCCCCTTTCTTGTCTTTTTGAGAATTTACGTGGTCTCCCACTCGATTTCTTCACACCGTAAAGTGATCCAAGCTTCAAAAAGTTGTCTATTGTTCCATGAGATCAGCCAACATTTTTTGGAATTAGTCTGGACGAGAGTCCTTGTTCTTTCAAAGCATTAATTTGCCCTTTCTCGTATTCAGATAGAGCTTTTTTCCGACCCATTGTCATGTCCCATTATGTTGCTGGAAATCACATATGTAACAGGTTTTTTTCTGGTTTCCAACTTGTTCCCTTTCTAATATACATTGTGGTTTAGTCTGAAAATTAAATATTTAATATCAATTATCTAATTAGCTATATTTTGCAACAAACATTGAATTTTTGGCTACTTGATTAAGGTGGCCATATCTTTTTGAAACACTCAATATAGTACTCAAAAACGTTTTTGTGTCGCTTTTTTATTTACTGGGAAAAAATATATATCATACTTTAGTGTAAAAGTTGTTAACTATAATATTGAATAAAAAATGTTTCATCCCTCGATGGTTTCTTACAACTTCTTTAGAACAAGAAAACAAAGTGGCCATATCTTTTTGAAACATACCTTATGATGGTCAATGACTAAAAAGGATTTCATACAAATAAATCTCTTGGAATAAACAAATCCTTTACAATAAAACACGTGTGAATAAGGTGAATTCCAAAACTGATTACGTGTAATGTTTGTGAACTAAATTAACTTTGAAATTAAGTTATCTTGGATTTATATAAACAAATAGAGAAAATAAATAAACAAGCAAATAAATAAATACAATAAAAATAGAAATTAAAAATGACTCAACTGATTAGCTTCAAGAAGAACAATTTCCACTCCATTAATAAGGCATTTTTCTTGTAACGGAAGCGGATTTAAATTTTTTGCTGTTACTTTAAGCTGCATCTCTACCAAATTAGCAGTAACCTATTACAGATAATTATTCTAATTATCAAGAAAACATTAACTTCTATGAGATTCGTATGCACATAAAATAAATACTTTGCTGCAGTAAATAGGGAAACAAAACTTTCTTCCTAATCCTTGATAATGGTCATAATGAAAATGGCTTAGAAAATAAGCTTGGATATTTGGAATTTCTCCATAGGAAAAAGCATCCACAGCAAAATTAGAGCCTTGAAAAAAAAAAAACACACTTATTTATATACACACTGTATATATATGTTTAACCAAGCATTTTAAAGTGTTTTTTTTTTGTTTTTCTTTAGAAAATTAGCCCCAACCCCTATAAAAGTAATACAAACCTGAAATTATCTTATAAAATGGGCATTTTCTTTTGCTATTTTTATATCTACTAGTTTTTGAATTTTCCTCTGCAAATTCTTTCCATTCCACATTTTCAGTGCTTTGCTTTTTTTCCGTGATCTTTTTAATAGGTGTTCTCCACCATTCACTACTCCATTGTTTTTTTGGAGATTTAGCTGGTTGTGAAGAATCACAATTAGAAAGTTTAGATTCATTTGATGCTTTGGAAGTATTTGAGACATTCTCCTCTTTATTTTTAAAATTAGGAATAAAAAAAGAACGTATATCCTTCTGGGAAAACGAACAGATTTTCTTTATCAATGGTTCAGTTTTATTGTGATTTGTTGTAGGTATATTAATCATGGATGTGTCTGGCAACGTATTGCTAGGGAGTACATCATCAACTACAGAAGAAATTTTGCAGATTTCACTTGAATCTTTGCATTTTTCTAGAGAACTCTGCCTGAAAATGAAAAACAATTATTTAAATTAAGCACAGTTTAAATTTCCAATTATTTGCTACAAACATTCATTCTTATGTACCTTTTCTCCCTCCACTGAGCTATGACATTATGATTGAATGATTCATAATGATCTGGGATCACAGAAGTACACTCTATTCCTTCTGGACAAGCTATAAAACAAAAATAGCTTTATTCAAATATCAAAATAAAGCAATCATTAAAATCATATGAATTAGCAGTATCTTAATTACATGTGCTTAATAGATATAATGTATCAGTACCGATTTAAGATACATCTTGCTCCTCTATACAAGACGTTCCAAAATAGTTGGTATTATTTCAATAATGAAATCCCTGTGTGTAGACGACAAACGTTTGTTTATTATAATATGGGCCTGAAAATGCATGGTTTCCGAGTTATGGCCTTCAAACCAAAAGTTCAGATTTGCATCAAACTGATGCAAGAAATACTGGCTAAACAGTATTCTTGCAAAGTATTCTATTGGTGACAAGGCCTGTACAAATTGCAGATGATAAGGATACAAATATTGATCTTTTAACAGTCTCCAAATGAGGAACATTCACTTGCATTGCTAACTTTGTGTAATGATAAGAGTCACATCCACATTATCGAAAATCTCCTCCTCTACATCTGGAGTTATAGATCTTATCATCCCGTTTCGACAGCATGAGGTGCAACTTCGCACGTTCTCAGAGATGGTAAAGGAAACGTTCAGATGTCTTTAGATCTGGACATCGTTGTGGCTACTTCTAGTAAACTCATAAGCCTGAATAACATTCCCTTACACTAAATAAACTCTTGATTTGAGTACACATTGCTCAATCACCACCTACAACCACCTGGGGATGAAAGAAAATTTCCGGTGAATATCATTGTTTTCATTCATAACTCGGAAACCATGCATTTCCAGTCCCATGCTGTAATAAACATTTTTTTGTTGTCTAACATGAAGAGCTCATTCCTGAAATGATCCCCATTTTTGAAACATCCATAATGTTGGCAACTCATTTGTAATGGTTTAAAACCAAAATGTGTCTGGAGTAGAAGCTAATTTTGGTTGCAGTCAGATCTTGACTAGCACTTTTCCTAACCTGTTATAATTATTACAAGGTTTGACAATTAATAAATGAGAGTGATGCTACTTTGAATGTAATCAGACTACCCTTTTTGCCATCTGTTTTCGATCTATTAACTACCCTTTTTGCCATCTGTACATGTTGCAACAATAAAGTTGCACGTGTCTATATATTCTAGTCTTTCAACTGCACGCAGCCATTAGTTGACGTACCAATATTAAACATGGAACAAAGGGCAAACATTAAGTTCCATTTTAAACTTGGAAAAACCGTTACAGAAACTTACAAGTTGATAAAGCAAGTGTATGGTGATGATGCATATTTCATGCTCGTGTTTTTGAATGGTTCATTACATTTCATGATGGCCGGAAAGAGCTGAAAGACGACGAACACACGGGACGTCTGAAAACTGTTTGAACACAGGAAACAATTGAGAAGGTGAGAGAACTTTTGTTAAGTAATTGGCAAATGAACTTGGAAATGATGGAAGAAGTCTTAAACATTAACTGAGAAACAATTTGCCTAATATTGAGAGAGAATTTGAGTAAACAGAAATTGTGTGGTCAGTTTGTGCCACATTTCTTAACAGATAACTAAAAAAAGGAAACAGAGTGGATGCTTGCACGGAATTCATTGCAGCTGCAGATGCCAACCCGAATTTTTTGGATTCAATTGTGACGGGATGAAACCTGGTGCTATCAATATGACCCCGAAATTAAACTACAGAAAATAGAATGCTCATCACTTTCTTTGACAGCACTGGCATTATCAGTAAGGAGTTTGTTATCCCTGGGCAAATAGTCAACAAGGAGTATTACAGGGAGATTTCGCAGCATCTGATTAAGAGAATCCATCAAGTATGGCCACAATTTCATGCAAAAGGGAGTTGGTTCTTACTGTATGATAATATTACGAGGGCGTTTTGAAAAGTAATGCCTCCATGGCTGTAACTTTTTTATTTGGTAACAGATTTTCAAAATTCATTTTGTATGTCAAGGAGTTCTTAGTAACAGAACTTCGGAGCTTTATCACCTTCCCTATTCCCCAGATTTGTCTCAGACCTGCCAACTCACCCAGATTTTGACAATCTCACCTGGTCACCCGGCGGATCGTAAAAATCTCTCGGCGAATAATACTCTCGTAAAAGAACCCCTAAAATTTTCCCTTCTTTCCCTATGATGCACTAGCAACTTACTGAGTACTTATTTTATGTACAGTGTATCTTACTCCCTTAATAATTTTGATTAGTATATAATATGTAATTGTGACATCCTAATCTTATATATTAAAATGCAAAGCACTTTTTAAAGAGCAAAATCAGCACTTCTGCACATGCGCATTGATCATTGTTATCGTCGTTAATTGTTGTATGTAATTGTCGTAAATTTGATCATCGATGCTAGCAAAGTTCTTGATTGTGACGTCTTTGTGGAGAGGATTTTTTTTGAAACCACACAGTTGTTTGCCGTTTGACGGGTTCCATATTGTGTAAAATTAAGTCCAAAAGTAATATTTCAGTGCAGAATTTTTGTAACAATTATGTTATTGATATGTATATTTTATCCTACAAAAATTTGCTATTACCCAGTTTTCCTCCAGAAATAGTTGACAGGTCTTGTTCGGGAAAACTCAGATTTTTATGTAAAAAATAGATATAATTTTAATTTCTAATTAATTATTCTATTTTTCTACTCTTTGTTTTTTTTTTATAGTTTTTGCAGACTGTGATTGTTGAGTATGTATTGTTTTAATAAATGTTAATTAAAATCTCCACATGATTATCACTGTCAAATATGTCCAAGAAAAGACTTCTCTCTCCCTACAGAAGCATCAGCCAGCTCATCCATGCGCCTTGATTGGGCAAGAGTACGGCATTACCTCCTGAGTATGGTGAGTGGTGATATTGTCATCATGCTTCAAGATGACAATCCCTATACATTGTGGGAAGCAATTAAGCGTCGATATGGAAGGCCGCATTCAGTGACACAGGCTGAAATAATGCGGCGCCTCTCAGCCTTGCGTTTCTTAGACGCTGATGATCCGAATGCCTATGTAGCAAGAGCGCTACAAATCCGTGCTCAGGCTGGAGCCGTGTCCCTGGTTCTGGATGATAAAATTTTGATTGACCATATGGTCGCAGGTCTAACCTCAACTTATACTCCATTGAGACTCGCAGTCCAATCAAACCTATCAATGTCAATTGAAACTTTCCTGAGTCAATTAAATGTGGTTTTTAATGACCACACCACGCTAAATTCCTCAATAGGTGTAGCCTCGTGTGCCAC
>JAHWFO010048480.1:19167-43939 GCA_023313115.1 Rhysida immarginata | reverse complement strand
CCAGACTTTTTTCTCTTCCCAAAAGTGAAAAGAAGTCTGAAAGAACACAGATTTGAGAATATAAAGGGGGATCAAAGAGAACGTTACAGCTGAACTAGAACATTAAAAAAAATGTTAGAGATTTTAAAACAGAGGACTTTAAAGCATGTTTTCAAAACTTGTATGAACGCTGCAATAAGCATGTAGCCTCAGAAGGAAACTACTTTGAAAAGCATTAAGCAGTTTTTGCCAGAAATATATCTTGTATTTGTTAAATTGCTCCAGTCTCTTTTAGGAATTTTCTCACCTTGTTAAGTTCAAGATACTTACATGGAAGATGTTAGTCTTCACATAACCCCCACAACTAAATGTCATATGGAATAACATCAGAGAATATGGTGAAACATCTGACGAAAAGTAAAACATCACACCATCTTCGTTAAGTGATGCCATACCCTTCTTGTAAAATTGAGGGGTGCTCGATTTTGATGGAAATAAAGTGACCAGAATTTTCAATCGAAAATCAGGACAGGACCTTTTTTTCTGTGCATGGGAGAAGGGTGCATTTTTTTGTGTAAATAGGAGGGTAGCCCAGAAAATAATGCACCACAAATTTTTTCTTCAATAATTATTTATTGAACACAATGAAACTTATACACACGAAAGAATGATGTTTCTTCTACACTCCCTATATTTCCACATAATCTCCGTCCCGTTCTATGGTCTTCCTCCAGTGAGACACAAGGGCATGTATGCCCCGTCGGTACCAGTCCTTGTTCTGTTCACGCAGCCACGTCTTCACTATGCAAATCACCTCTTTGTCATCCTCAAAATGTCTTCCACGAATGGCGTTCTTTAATAGCCCACAATTCCTTTGCTGATTGACAGCTCCAGCACCAACAGCAGAGTCGTTCTGCGTTGGTCCTGACGAATGAGCGCATCAGCATCTGTCAGGAGCTGCATCTTTTCAGGTGTGACAGCCGAGGATGGCTGCCCTGACCGCGGCAAATCTTGCCGCTCCACCGAATCGCTTTCTGATGGCCTAACCCTCTATGCCCAGCGACTAACCGTACTTCTGTCGAGTGCTGATGCTCCATAAACTGCACATAAACGTTTGTGAATGTTTCCAACCGTTTCTTGCTCCGCAGTGAGAAATTCAATGACGACACGCTGCTTGTAACGTACATCACTTACAGATGCCATGTTGTTCCATTGCTGCACGTACGCTATCTGTCGGAAGAAACAGAAACGTTGCGCGTGCACTCCGAAAACTTCAAAGAATGTATATCTCAAGTTTTGCATTTGTACCATTGTTAGGGAAGGAGAAAAAAATTGTGGTGCATTGCTTTCTGGCTATCCTCGTATAATAATCTATATCCATAAAAGTGAAGGTATATATATGTATGCATATATGAGGGGAAGTCGGTAAGTAACTTACAAACAGATGTAGAAACGAAAACATAAGAATATCGCTTTGAAAACTACTTTTATTTCTCTACAAAATCTCCCTGTACAATGAGTCACTTGTCCCATCATTTCACAAGCCCCTCAAAACCAGCAGCGACTTTTGTACAGCTTCATCACCGGAAAAATGATTCTTATAGCAGGGTTCTCCCCAGACCCTTTTGAACGGGCGCACTGCCCGGCTGATTTTGGTAACCGCCCGGCTGAATACACGAAAAACTGCACACCACTGCATAATATTTTATTTGTTTTTAATTTTTTACCGCCCGGTTATTTTATCTTTCCACCCATCTGAAAAAAATTTCTGGGGAGAACACTGTTATAGTCTTCTGGGATCACTAGGACAAATTGCTTATCACATTCTGGCAGTGAAAATAAACCATAAATGTCTACTCCTACTGTGACATCCTCATGAAACTTTGTAACGCCATTCAACGGAACCGACCAGAACTACTAGTCAAACGTGCGTCCTCATATTAAAAGCAAGACAACCAAGATGCTACGAAAGCTCAACTTGGAAGTTTTGAGCATCCTCCGCGTAGTCCTTACCTTGCTCCAAGCGATTCCATTTGTTCAGCTTTAAGCTTTAAGTTACTGCCTGGTTCAGACAGCAGCCCAATGAATTTTATGCTGCTGGTTTTGAGGGATTTGTGAAACGATGGGACAAGTCCCGCATTGCAGAAGGAGATTATGCAGAGAAATACTTTTCAAGTCAATACTCTTGTCAGTTTCATTTCTATATCCATCTGTAACTTACTTACTGACTTCCCCTTTTATGCAAGTGTGTTTGTACTGTTTGCAAATCCACACAGTTCATCATAGACACATGAAATTTTGTACAATAATTCTTTGAAACCAGGAGAAAATTATTGGAAATATTAAAAATCCAAGCTTGCAACAATCTTGGTCATCGCGTTCGTCTTTGTCTCGATGCTGATGGTGGCAACTTTGAGCATTTAATGTGAATTAAGATTCCATAGATTAATAACTAATGTTTACATTTTATTTATTATTAGAAATCAATGTTTATTAATATATAATTCCTTTACGTTTATCAGTTGTAAAATACTATGATTTGAGGTTAAGTTTCACAAATTCCTGTAGATTTTTATTTAGACTAGTCATGATTTTGGGCAACACTGTCATAACACTAACAATCACTTCAGAATCCGTGTCCCGTGTCTTTACGTTATTATTAATGAATTGTATGCGAAATTAGGGTAAATTCGCTATCTTTGAAGACCCACATAACTCAAAAATGAATGATCTAAAACAAAAATTGTATTCGGCATTTTCATCTCAGTTTTTTTTATGTAGAATACGCTCACAAAGTTTTTTATACCTGTTGTGGGACACCCTGTATAATGCAGGTATTTTGCTAATCTTTTAAATGGTTATTGAAATTTTCCATCCAATTCAAGACCAAAAACTATTAATGCATGACTGCAATTTCCCTACCATACATTATGTTTCGGTTTCAATTTTGTTTATTTTGGGTTTGGCTACCATGAAAATTCAAGTGGTAGCCAACTGTCCATTTAGATTTTGGGAATTTGTCCAGCCCTGTGTACTGGGTCATCCAGAAGTGTGTGTTACATTTTTTACATTGTTAACGACATTTTCAGTGTTTGCTTTCCAGCAATTCAATGCTTTCATAAGAATCACAAGGCATGTGCAAACACTGAAATTGTCGTTAACAATGTAAAAAAAAAAATGTAATACACTTTTGGATCACCAGGTATATAAAACTAAGTATGTATGCAATTACAAAGGATAAAAGGGAAGGAAAAATTCCATGACATGGACTCGAATAGGGGTCCACTCTTTATCAACTGACATACTGTGGATAATGCACCACCAAGGTATTACAATATGTCCATAGGAGTTCACGTAAGACATAAATTAGCTCAACTGGAAAGCAGGCCTAAGTTCGGGTGTTCTCCTTACTGTTAAAGCAGTGTATCTTCAGTGAAGTTCATTTGGATATATTTTAACAGCTTGATGATTCACTCTCCACAATAGCTCAATTGGTAATAACCGTGTCAACAAAGGAGTGATCCTTGGTTCAAGTCCAGATCCTAGAATTTTTCCTTCCTTTTTCTCCTTTGTAATTATTTATGTCTGAAGAATATCTTCAGTTTATTATTATCTTCTCTTTGAAGTATGTACATGTTATCATTAACTTCACTTTTGGTTTAAATTTCAGGCATCTTGTAAATTTTGTGACTTAGAATCCTGTTGTAATGATATACTGTACAACTGCCATAATATTTATTTCATTTAGGAATAGAGGACAGCAGATAGAGAACTCATAAAATTTTCTATAATTTCAAAAGAAGGTTGTCATGCTAACAATTTTTGGAGCCACTAACCTAAAGATGGGCGATGTAAAGCACATATTTTGACAATTTAATGTATAAGCAGGGGTATATGAAGGCGGTACAACCTTTGGTGTTTATGATCAATAAATTGGAAGTTTCTTAATATTATTTCTATCAATGAATTGTAAAGACTCTACAATTTCTTTGGTATATATTATCTCTGTAGCCTTTTTATTACGATATATAAGGAACCCTATGAAAGTTCTTTGGTATATTTTTATTTTAGTGTACCAAGGCTCATACTAATTCAGGATTCGTTAATACTTATGGAAAATAAAGATAAAACATAACGACATGTTAATGCACTAGCAGTATATACCTTTAGTATAATTTCTTATGCAAATTCAGTGTTATCTGTCGCTAAAAACTTGGTTATCTGGACCGCTACACTAACCATTTTATGCTATGTTCGCACTATGCTTTAATCACGGTTTATTGTTAACTCTAGATCACAATCAAGCACAACCTGCTTCAGTTACCTAACAGTGTTTACAGCTCGGTTAAAAGTCTGTTAACTAACTATGTTTCAGAAAGCTGGTTAATGACGTCAAACAGGAAATTAAAACATGACGGTCAAGCCAAAGCGCAGCAACGAGTAGCCTGATGAAGAAACCAAAGCTCTTATATATGTTTGGTGAGAACAATTTCCAGACTTGAGAAAAGCTAAACGTAACTGCTAAGTGTATGAGCACATCCTGCTCCATCCGTTGTAATTTCGCTAACGGCGAGATTTGAAGCCCACAGAAGCCAGTTGTGCTACTCTCACCACCATCTAATGACGAAATTGGGAGAAAAAAAAAGTTATACAAAACACCATTTTGCTTGGTAACAGTCATTACCCTTGAACACAGTGCGAACGGAAAGTCCTTGATTAGCTAACCATGGTTTAGTAACTGTGGCTATTAACTGCGATCAAGGCGTTGTGGTAAACATAATATTAACCAAGCTACACTATAAGACTTGGGCTTAAAATGTCAGCTTTCTGTGTAGCAGTCCGGATAACCAACCTTTTAGTGACGGATAACTCGGAATTTGCTTAAGAAATTATATTAAAAGTATATGCTGCTAGTGCGTTAACATTTCATCAAGTTTTACCTTTATTTTCCTTATGTTGAATTAATACGCATCCTGAATTAATATGAACTTTGGTATAGAGTCATTCCATGTCAAATCGACACAATTTTCAGATTTTGATGAAACTTGGCATAGAGGTAGTGTTTGTATAGGCATAGAAAAATACCAAATCTTATTTAAAAATATCAACCAGTTTTGAAAATACAGCCCTGCAAAAGTCCAAAAAATCAAACCAATTTTCAAAATGACCTAGAAGCTTTCCTAATTGAGCTAGAGAGCCGCAGTAGGTGCTATTTTACAGCAATTTTCAAGACGTTTTGAATGATATAAAACACAATTAGGGTTTAGAAGAATTTACTTTAATTAAACTTAAACTTAAATTTAAAATTAAAATTTAATTTTTTTAAAATGTGCTGCTTCAAAAAATTTCAAAAAATGTATTTAATACTGAAATGATTGCATCAATTTGAACTTGGGATCATGATGGGTGCTTGTTAAAATATTATATTAAATACAGCATTGCTGGTTAAAAAAAAACAAAAAACAATTACATATTACAGCATGGTTTACATCTTAAGAAATAAAAAAAAAAGTAAAAAAATTCATCATTTGTTTAAGGTGCGAAATTAATTACATTTGTTTTGTATAAATAAGAAGTAAATAATTACCAGATCAAGTATCTATTGCTTGAAGTTCTTGTATGTTTCATTTACAGTATTTGTAAAATTTTACAATTAGATCTTTCATTTTACAGATTAATTGCCATATCTGGATACAAATTTTCTCACAATTAAACAGAACTATACATGTCAAGCCATATTTTGCAAACCAAAACAGGGTCCAAAAGAACTGTGCTTGTCAAGACACTTTGTAAGTCACAGCCTATCAAACTTTCCTGATTTTCAAGCTCAGCCTGCAAGCTGATTATGTGTGTCAAATATGTGTGATTTACTGAGTTTTAGATGAAGTATAGAAGCTGAATGACACTTTTCAGCCACTGCACATGGCAAAGGACTGTGATAATGTTGGTGATACAATAAAAAAGTTAGCAGCCAAAGCCAGCTTACAGCACCCATATGAAAACCAAATTATAACACCAATGCAGTTGTGCCAATGGACTGAAAAATATTCCATCTGTCAATTTTTTATATGGTACTCAAGAATGGTGAATCTATCGATACTGAGAAATTCTTGTAAATCGTCTCAGTAAATCCATTACCATTAAAGGTACACAGAAATTAGATGGATTTACCCCTGAAGCTTCAAGTACATCAAAAATTAATATCAAGACATTTATTTTCTCATGCATCTGAATCAGTTATTGAGAAAATAAGCATTTCAGAAGATAAACTTCAACTTTCAGAAGTAAAAGGCTATGTATGCGTAAACTGGTGGCTTGCACAGGTGCTGGCAAAAAATGAAAATGAAGATGAAATAAAGGTGTCTTTTCTACATCCAGAAGGACCTTCACCTTCTTTTTTCTTACCCATGAAGGCTAGCTATACTGTGAGTTTCTATCATTCAAATCTTAATGACTCCAACAGGGAGAGTATACAGACCGCCAGAAAATGAAATTTTGAGTGATTCCATACCAACTCACCTAATGAGGGTTGCATGACCGACTCGATTTTCTTTAAATTTGGTACACAGATTGATGATATAGAGGCATGAAAAAGTCCAAATTTTTAGCTATCTGCTCCACTTATTTATAGAAATACAGGTCCTCAATGTTTGTCCACCCCCTTAAAATACCAAGAAATTGATGTTATTTAAATTTTTTTCTTAAAAATTGTACTCATGCAATATGAAAGTGTTAGGTATCTATGCAAACTAGTTATTCCAGGCATTCAGAAAAAAAAAAAATACTACAATGATTATAGTGAAAATTGTTAAGGTACAATACTCTTTGCAACCACCAAAATTTGATTTTCCCGATTTTGCTAAAATCGAGACATCAATTCCAAAGTAAGGACAATAAAACCAAAGGTTTACTCACTTTCCGGTAGAGCACAGGTGTTCACTATAAATTGCTACATAATAAATTACTTGGGTTTCACACTCCTTCTTGGAAATATTTAAGCTTAAAGACAAACCATAGGGCAAAAACATGCAATTTTGGCCATCTTGGCAGCCATTTTTCTCATAAAGGGGGAGCACTAGAAACTATTTTATTTTTTTTAAATCAGCTACTGATGTGTTAGCTATTCACAGGAAAAGAGTTTACTTTTGGTTATTATTTGCATAAAGAGATATCCTGCTGATAGTATATGCATGTTTTTCTCTATACCATATGCTTGTGTTCCCCCTCTCACAGACTTAACATTAATAAAAAAAAAGATGTAAAAAAACAAAACTTATTGAATATTATATAAATATTTATTTAAGACATGTATTTGATTTTATTTACCCTCTGAACCTTATTTAGTTACTTTTAGAAATAGTGTTATTAGGTGACTAAAGCACTGAATAAGGGAGCAACATTCTGTTTTTATGATTTCTGGTATTAAAAAAACTAACGTTTAATGTATTTTTGTGATAGCTTAAAGTAAGATGTAGGAAATAAATTTGTCTTGCAAACCTTTTAATTTTTGAAAATTCAAGTTAGTAGTGAAGAATTCAAATATTTAACCTAAAGAGCCCCCCCCCCCCCTCCCTCCTAAACTACATAAAAGGGATTATAATAGCTGCTCTTGAAACTCACCTTTTACCGGTTTAGAGTTTAAACAAGCAAAAGGAAATAGAAGGGGGGTGAAAGGGAAATCCCCTTTTCAAAGGCTTGTAATTCCATATTTAACATCACAATATCCAGAGATAAAGAAAATAATTTATTTCAGCGACGGTGCTCAGATCAGTACAAAAACAAGAAAAACTTTTTAAATTTATGCTACCATAAAGATGATTTCAAATTAAATGCTGAGTGGCATTTTTTTGCCACCTCTCATGGCAAAGGCCCGTGTGATGCCATTGGAGGCAACAGTTAAAAGGTCTGCTTACAGAACCAGCTTGCAATGTCCTTACAAGGATCAGATAATTTCTCCACTTGATTTGTTTCATTATTGCACAGGTAATTTTAAAAATATTAAATTTTTTTTCTTTGCATCTGAAGAATATGTAGCAGAAACAAGAGCATTGCTTTCTGAAAGACTAGCTTCTGCTGTAAGAATTGAGGGTACCAGAGATTATCATAAATTTATTCCTATTAGTAAATCTATGATTTTAGTTTCCATTGTATCTACAAACATACTGAATCAGGTTGAAGTATATGCAGTAGGTAAGCAACCTGTCAAAAATTCACATCCTAATAACATTTCTAAAGGTTCTTATGTTGCTTGCATGTATGATAAGAAATTGTGGTTAGGAGTTATCTTAGAAAACTGTTTTGAAAAAGGTGATGTTCAAATACAATTTATGCATCCTCATGGCCCCTGCCAAAATTTCTACTGGCCAGAGAAACCAGATACATGCTGGATTCCATACAAGCATTTGGTAGATATAATACCAATGCCTTCAGCAGCAACAGCTACCAAACACATGGTTTCAATACCAAATGATACTGTGAAAAAATACAGGAACTTATGCTTGCAGTTGAATAAAATTCTGTACACATCAATTTTCAATATATTGCTGTATTTCAATTATATAGCTTATGAAATAAATACTTATAGCTCCTTTATTTTGATTGATTTTTCAAGAAATTATTTAGTACTTTATAATTACGAATGGACAACGTTCAGTTTTGGAGAAATTCTATTTCTTGTTTTCATCAAATATCTAATTTTTATATAAAATGTAGAACTTATTTTTTAATTATTATTAAATGAATTAATATATTAAATTTCTTGAATTCTTGAATAGATAGTGCATTAATACATGCATTATTTTTTTTTCCTTTTTATTAATGTTAAGTCCTTTTTTTTTCCTTTTTTATTAATGAGAGGGGGAACACAAGCATATGGTATAGAGAAAAACATGCATATACTATCAGCAGGATATCTCTTTATGCAAATAATAACCAAAAGTAAACTCTTTTCCTGTGAATAGCTAACACATCAGTAGCTGATTTTAAAAAAATAAAATAGTTTCTAGTGCTCCCCCTTTATGAGAAAAATGGCTGCCAAGATAGACAAAATTGCATGTTTTTGCCCTATGGTTTGTCTTTAAGCTTAAATATTTCCAAGAAGGAGTGCGAAACCCAAGTAATTTATTGTGTAGCAATTTATAGTGAACACCTGTGCTCTACCAGAAAGTGAGTAAACCTTTGGTTTTATTTTCCTTACTTTGGAATTGATGTCTCAATTTTAGCAAAATCGGGAAAATCAAATTTTGGCGGTTGCAAAGAGTACTGTACCTTAACAATTTTCATTATAAACATTGTAATATTTTTTTTCTGAATGCCTAGAATAACTAGTTTGCATAGATACCTAATACTTTCATATTGCATGAGTACAATTTTTAAGAAAAAAAAATTAAATAACATCAATTTCTTGGTATTTTGAGGGGGCAGACAACCATTGAGAACCTGTATTTCTATAAATAAGTGGTAGCTAAAAATTTGGACTTTTTCATGCCTCTATGTCATCAATCTGTGTACCAAATTTATAGAAAATCTGAGTCGGTCATGCAACCTACTTTTATTTTTTCAGGTGAGTTGGTATGGAATCACTCTTTTACAAACAAATGAAACATACAAGAACGTCAAGCAAAAAATACATGATCTAGTAATTATTTACATCATACTTCAACAAAACAAATGTAATTAATATCACATTTTAAACAAATGATTAATTTTTACCTTTTTTTTTTTTTTTTAAATTTCTTAAGATGTAAAACCATGTTGTAATATGTAATTGTGTTTTTTAACCAGCAAGGCTGTATTCAATAAAATATGTTAACATGAACCCATCATGATCCCACGTTCAAATTTACATAATCATTTCAGTCTCCTTTATTCGATTTTGGCCATCTTCAGACCACGTGACTTAACACTCATGATTTCCTATCATGTTTTTGTGTTGAGTGAAATTTGAAAGATGGTGGAATCGGTATAGACCCGATTCAAAATTTGAAACTGGAATTGTTAGTTCCATAGTATAGATGAAAATGATGAAAGGATGATAATGAAAAGGGACAAACTCAACCATCCATGCCCTTGGCGAGATTTGAACCCTTGACTCGCTGGTTTCGAGAGCGGCAACACCTGTGCCTTAACGCACTTGGCCACCAAACCGGCTTTTTCTTTTCAGTATTATATAAAGTATTATTTAAATTTTAAATTTAAGTTTAATTAAAATAAATTCTTCTAAACCCTAATTGTGTTGTATATCATTGAAAAGGTCTTGAAAATTGCTGTAAAACAGCACCTACCACAGCTCTCTACCTCAATTAGGAAAGCTTCAAGGTCATTTTTGAATATTGGTCTGTCAAGGTTTTTAGACTGATTTTTTGAACTTTTGCAGAGCTATATTTTCAAAACAGGTTGATATTTTTAAATAAGATTTAGTATTTTTCTATCCCTATATGAACACTGCCTGTGTGATAAATTTCATTTAAATCTGAGGTGGTGATGTAAAATCAGTGTGTTGATTCAAGGCTACCTAGATAATAATTAATATTATCTAGGTAGCCTTGGTTGATTAGATACGGAATGAGTCATTCTGAATTCCGAATGACCCTATACTAAAATATACATACAGTCAAATCTCGTTACCACGAACTAGTAAATGCATGTTATATCAGTTCGTACTATGCGTAGTTTGTAGCATGCATTATCTGTTTACCACGAACTCTGTTCGTCTTAGCAAGGCTTTGTATGAAGAGCACACAAAACAGGGTGGTTGCCTGCGTACATGATGTACATAAATACCGTAAATGGTTAGGAAACATGTACAGAAATTATATTGATATAAATTTTTTTTCTTTTGAAATTACACGTGTATCGGGTGGCACAAAAAAAAAGGGTTAGAAAGTTTTGTCTACTACGACATATGAGGTTTTAAATTCTTGTTATGCCATAACAGACATGCTGAAATTTAATGCAGAAGGTTTTCTTAGTGATTTTTATCTGTTGCAATCCGTGTGTAGAGCTTTGAACTGAATTCCATGGTGATTCTCTGAAGAACGTCATTTTCGATTGCATGAATCTCTCTGAAACATAATGAGAGACATCGGTGAGTAAGTTATAGAATGTTTAGAACAGTATCACGAGGAAAATCATTGATGGCATACGATTAAACCACAGTAGACAAAAACTTTTTAATACCATTTTTGCGCTAAAAGGAATTCAGTTCAAGGCTCTGCACATGAATTCAGATGAAAAACCTTCTGCATTAAATTTCTGAATGTCTGTTATAGCATAAATATAAAATAACAAGAATCTATAACCTCATAATATGTCGTAGTAGAAAAACTTTCTAACACCTTTTTTGCGCCACCCAGTACATTAATTCCTTAACCCCGTACAGTACATAACTACTGTATACCATGAACTTTGACCTGAAAGTAGGTTCGAATTATACGAGTTTTCGTGAAACCGAGTTCGTCGTAGAGCTAGTAAAATTTCATAAAATTGTAGTAGCCAGCCAACCAAACTGAGAAAATGAGTTCGAATTAGACGAGGATTCGTGGTACACGAGTTCGCCGTAACGAGATTTGACTACAAATAGCGCGATCTTGGAGAATAACGATTCAGAAAATCTACGCGCTGTAATTCGCACCTTTAAACTGTTCATACATAATATAAAATCTTTTAATTCATTCATACCTGTGCAATTATTACGATCTTTTTCTACACATTTAGTTACATGTTCAATCTTTCCGCTTGTCAAAGCAATAAAAGGAACCTGGCAGCTCGGGCAGAATTCTAACGTAGAAGACTGAAATTCACTAAAAAAGTTAAGTTTGTAAGTTCCTTTTTTAGTTTTTTGTTTTACTTTTGCAGCTATTTTTTTTAAAGATTTTCTCAAACGATATGAACGGTTTTTGTTTTCGGAGGTTAAACAAGTATTTTGATTTGCAGAAATCTTTTTATCTTCTATTTTTCGGCGTTTAAGCGGTTGAAAATCTTCAAACGGATCATCATCATCATCGATAATCAACTCTTCTTCATCATGTGTTCCTTCCTTCATTACTTTTTAAAGAAATAAAGCTTCAAGCTGCATTTAAGGGCGAAAGATCACGCGACAACGTCTTAAATTCTTAAAAAAAGACAATAGGGATATTTAATTTACGATGATTTGTAATGAGCTTACAGAAAATCCCTTAAAAACGGACGTCTGTTTGTGTTTATTTTTTTTCCCGCTTTGAGTCTACTACTAGCAGTACTGACTACTAGTCTTCCCAAAACCCCTTTCGGCGGAAGTGACAATTTAGTTCTTCCGTTATCGCTCACGTCCCCATTTTGATTTGGTTCGTTTACGTTTGGTAAGCATACTTTGTAATTTTTAATCTATTATAATCTGGTTAAACCTACCATTAATTTAAATAAAACATTCTTAAAAACATTATTTTATAACTTTTAAAAGTAATTAATCATGATTGGATCAGTTAAGTAGAAAACGTTATCGCGAAATGTTAAATAATTTTCTTCGCACCAAGCGGTGACGGCAGCCACTTGATAAATAAAATATGATATTTGAATAAGATATAGATTCAATAAATTATATAAAATAAGTAGCTGCACAGTGAAATAGTGAGCAGAAGATGTGAATAAGATTGTTTGTTCTGAATACCATCTGTAAATGCACTTGTTGTTGGTTGTAAATGCGCACGCTATATTAAACATGTGAATTTTATTGCATTGCAGCATCATGAAGCTGAACAAATTCGTAACATCTTCAAGACGAAAAAACCGAAAGAGGCATTTTAATGCACCGTCACACATCAGACGCAAAATCATGAGCTCTCCACTTTCTAAAGAACTGAGGCAGAAATATAATGTTCGATCTATGCCGATTAGGAAAGATGACGAGGTCCAGGTAAAATGCTAAAATACACATAATTTTCTGGGTGGGAACCAGTGTTGTCAGATGGATGCTGGGGAAAGTCGCAGAACACCACACAAGTAGCCCTACAATATTTTTCTTGTAGGTCCTACAATAAGCTGCCTAAAAGCCTAAATATATTATTTCTTGGTTTAAACAAAAATAATATGAAAACAAAATTTGTTTTAAACCATAACTTGCCCAATTGCAAACAAAAAAAAGATAAAAAATACGAAAAGTTTGAAAAAAGTTGTAAATGGATTTTATTTATTGAAGCAAGTCAAATGCCATGAATTTTATTTTTTTATGTGATACTATGCTTTTTGTAGATAGGATTAAAAAAAATAATTTACTTGATTATCACTCTGCCTTCCCAAGATATTGCGATTTTTGTAAAATACCTCTTCCGTCCAAAAATAATTTTTTATAGCCAAGTAGATAAATGTAAAGGGTTTATTTTTTTCTTCTGAAATCAGCATAGTTTTCTTAATATTGCAAATTCTCATTGCATTTGCACTATAAATGGAAAAGATACAATTTTTTTTTTCATTAGAGAGTTTTTGCAACCTCAAACGATATGCGAAATACGAAAGGTGAAATGCGATAGGTGGCATTTTGGTCATGTGACTGCCATGTACCGTTTGGTCATGCCAGCTTTGGTCGAACGAAATACGAAAATTCTAAAAAATTTCGTTGCCACCTTTGGTAACCAAATGTGTCGTCGCGCATGCGTGCTGCGCCCAACCTCCACGCTCTGACAGCAAGTTCCTCACGTTAACCAACATGGCGTCCGACGGGAAACTGCTTCGCAGTTGTTTAACACACTGGTAAATCCCACCACGAGTTATAGCTTTAAACTTTAATAGTACTTATTTCTCCTTGCTACTATGGTGCTGAGAATCAAATATCAGAGTGAGCTGAGCAGTGTACAAGTAAAACCTCATGTTGGCAGTATCGAAACTCTGGAATTTCTCTTTTTCGCATTTCTTATTTCGCGGGTGCAAAAACTCTCAAAACAAAATACGAAAGGAGAAAGGCGAAATGTCACCTTTTGCATTTCGCCTTTCGTATTTCGCATATCGTTTGAGGTTGCAAAAAGTCTCTATTAAAAGTACAAGCTCGTCCAGAGTTCTTGGGATAACTTTAACTGCTTATAAAAAAAAAAACGAATTGAGGTAGGCAGGTAAAATTTGGTATATTTTCTTATCTATATGGAAGGATTAAGAAATTAAAGTTCCATCAAAATCTGAGATGGTGGATGACTTGACATGGTATGACCCTATACTAAAACTCTTGCGTGTATTTATTTGTCTGTAATTCTGTCTCCTCCTCCTAACGGTTTGAGCTAGCGACTTGAAATTTTCAGGGCAGGCTTATCAATAAAGGACCTGCTCTATCGCCAAAAATCAGCCCTCTACAACCCCCCCCCCCCTTCCCGACTTTCTGCTTTTGCTTTGTAATACCCCTCAACAGATGGCGCGGGCGGGCGAAGCTGCGGGTAACAACTAGTTTATAACTATTATCTTTCCTTTAAATTTTGCTTTCAATTAAAATTTTATGTATAAACAATGGTATGGCTGAGATAATTTAATTTTAACTACAGATGAAGTTTTTAGTTGATTTACACCTCAACATAATAAACCTTTTATTTAATAATCAAACTATAAATAAAGGATACCATGCGAGTTCGTCACGGAAACAGTTTTGCATTGTTGTTGCACTTTTAAGCATTGTTGGCGTCGGCTTTAAGTACATGACAGAAATTTGAAACTAATTACAGCGCAAACTGCGCACAGATAAAATCTTGTAAAAAAATAAAAGGTTACGCTTTTAATATAAATTAATAAATGAATAAATGTCCGGGTCAAAGATGGCTGAAAAAAACTCATGTGACCGCAACCAACCAATCAACAACCAATATTATCTTGGGTGACCATATTTTCAAAATGAAAAGGCGGGACACTAAAGATGTGACCAAAAGTTGATGTCGTATCACTTAAAATTCTTGATTATGTCATGTTAATTTATGTTAAGGCGTTTGTGATTCGCAGTGGCTACCATCCTGGTGATGGGATTTAGCTTCAATCCTGGTGGAGCGCGGTGATTGGTTCATCTAATCACGTGGTGCGGGAAATGGCGGTTGCGATTAGATCGCGATTCTGTGTGTTTTGAAGTGGGGCAAAAATTCTATAGTTTGCAAGAATTAGAAAATCTATTAGAGCTGTACAAAAAAATAGAAATTCGTAGTTTTGGAAACGAGACTGTAGAACATTAGAAGACGCTTACAAGAAATACAAGCGTGCGATGCAGGGGCGGATTTAGACTTGATGAGGTCATAAGCTGTATGAAGCCCCTACCATGTTAAACTAAGATTGTGAGGCCCTACAGAAGAGGCATACAGATTGTGATGCCGTAAGCTGTAGCTTATTTAGCTTATATGTAAATCTGTCCCTGTAGCTTATTTAGCTTATAGTGAAGTTTCGCATGTGTTTTTTGTTGGTCAAAACTACCAGCAAGGCACGTAAGGGTGGGGGTCGGGGGTTCAACCATCCCTCATTAATAAATGAAATACATTGTGAAATAGGCCGCTAGACAGCGAAAAATCATAACAAAAAAAAATCCCATACCCCCCGCCCCCACGAAAGATCTGAAAACTACCATGAAAATGAGAAAAAGTTTATCGTGAATCATCAAAATAAAGTGGGCTGATGTTTCCAAGAAAACTGCGGAACAGTCATATGAAATGGGTTTTCGATATTGCAAGACAAAAACAAAGCCCTAATGATGAAAGAGCAAACAAAAACGTCTCCAGTTGGCCAAAACATATCAACGTTGGTCCGAAGAAAAATGGAACACTGTTATTTTTTCAGATGAGTCCCGAATAAATGTTAGCAATAGAGATGTACACTACATGATCAAAGGAGTTGGGACACCCCTGTGAACATCTGGGTGTTTCTCCTGGACTGGACTGGGCCCGCTCATCAAGGTGGACGGAAACCTCAATACTGATGGCTACAGGACCATTCTGGATAACGGGGCACTTCCAGCGCTGTGGGAACACTTCGGTGCTGGGCCGTTCCTCTTCCAGCACGACAATGTGCCTTGCCACAAAGCAAGATCCATATCTGACTGGTTTGACGAGATGCGGTTAAAGAACTGGATTGGCCTGCCCAGAGTCCTGATCTCAACTCCATCGAACATCTTTGGGACGGATTGGAACGACGTGTGAGATCCAGGATGGTTCGCCCTACATATGTCCAGGAACTGACCACGACACTCCTCGAGGAATGGAGGTCAATACCTGTGGACACATACCGTAAACTTGTAAACAGTGTATGCCATGTAGGGTGGAGGCAGTGATAGCAGCTCGGGGTGGTCTTACACCCTACTGATTGAAGCTTTTTGCGGCTTTACGGTAGAGCAACAGGTGTCCCAACTCCTTTGATCATGATGTGTATGCTAATATGCTTGTTTGGAGAAGTTCACATGAAAAAGTCCACTTGCATGTTGCGTAGCTGAAAAATTCCTCAGAACGTTATGACCTGGGATTGTCTATCAAATAAGAGAGCGGGTAAAATGTGCATCATAAGAGGAAGACTGAACTCGGAAGGTTGCAAAGAACTTCTAGACGCTTTTCTCCTTCCCACTGTGAAGAACAATTCGGTGACTCTTGTCATCAGACCAGGAATGTTGCTCAATTTCTGACTGAAAGCAATATCCAAACCGTACCTTGGCCTATAAACAACCCAGATATAAATCCTATAGGGAATTGTTGGTAGACGTTAAAGAAACTTGTGCAGCATAAGGCACCAACAACTAAAGAGCTCAAAGACAGTGGTTGTTTCTTACTGGGAAGAAATCGACATCGAAAACTGTAAAAATTGGCAGAAAGTGTGCCAGCACCTGTTCAAGGTGTCGAGGCCAAAGGTGGCTCTACCAGGTATTAAACTGGCTGTTAAAGGCATTGCTGAACGAATATGAAACTTTTTTCTCATAACTTTGACTATGCATTATTTTTTACCAAGCAGTGAGTTTCTTTAACTGTTTATTCTTTAATTTGATCTGTCACAAAAGTTTTGTGCAAGTAGTTTAAGGGGATTCGCTGGTGATAAATGCATCGTAATAACTAATGCTCTTATGAGGATCATATTTGGCATGTAGAAAGTACTCACAAAATGAAAGAAAATTATAACTGTGTAACTAGTTTCTTTGCAGCGTTACGAGTAAGAGAACGCGACAAAATCAAACAAAAAGATTGGGTTACCTCTTATAGATAAAGAAATTAGGATTGCACCATTGGAAAGAGCAGATTTTTTTCAGTAGGGTGATGCTCTGATATTTTTTGATTGTAAATTATATAAATCCAGTTTTACATTTCTAAACGATAACAAAAAATGAAAAATGAGAGGTTTTGAGTCCATAACTTTTCATGTATTTCATAAACAGGAATTTTGAAAGCATCACATTGTTCACAAGAATGAGATCTTTTCAAAATGCCCATGCTTTTTAAAATCCATCAAGAAGAAGCAGAGATTTTTGCAAATAAGTTATAAAAAAAAACAAAGCGAGAAAACGCAAATCAAAGTTATCAGATATTTCATTTGAGCATATCTTTTTACCTAATTGGGATAAAGAGATAGGGTTTCCATCACTGGAAAGATCAGTTTTTCCTCTTACAGAAGAGTGTTTGGGTTATTTTATTGACTATAAAGTTAATATTTTCTAAATCCTATAAACAAGTAACCCCAAAAATGTGACATAACGAGTGTAAGTTATCAATCAAATATTTTATTATATAATCATAAGCTGAATAACAAATAAAATTTTAAAAATAAACTAATGAAAAAAAATTAAAAAACTATAAGAGGTAAATTCTGAAGGGCAAAGCTTGAAAACAATAAAAAAAATCTATAAATCATAAACGGAATGAATGTAACATATACAAAATGTTAGATTTCAAAAAAAAAATTTTTGCATATACATTTGAAAAAAATGTGAAATCACACAGCTTTTCAGAAGCCACCTGGAGAATAAGAGGGCCCTCCTTCTTCTTTATCATAATTTTCGTTTGCTTGCCTTTGAGCAATGGCTTTTTCTTTTCGAAGCCGCTTTTGCTCCTGACTGTCTTGTGCTTTGCTTCTCTTGATTCTGCTATTATCAAGAGTCTTCATAACAGCCACTGAAGATGGAAGAACTTGAAGCCCAAATTCAGTCATTATATCTGAAGCTCTAGTGACTCCACCATTGAATTCCATTACTGCTGTTGTAGCAGCAATAACAACTCTCACTTTCGATACAAATTTAATTTTTGGGCATTTTTTCCAAATGAGGGCATTCAATGATTCGTTGGCATTTTGTGTTTTGCCTTGCAAACAACGCTTGAGTAGCTCTTCTGATCCCAACCGTAAGTACACTGTTGAAACTCTCTTTGCTACATTATAATTCAGAGGAGTTTTGATATGCACTTCATGCTGTTCAGGAGTTTCCCCTTCTGCTAGTGCCCTCTGGAAAAAACACCATGAATCCTCACCTTCTGGGCACCTACTGTGATGAGGTTCAGCATCGGTTGAACTACAATGTAACAATGAGGCAAAAACAGCATTCCTCATCTTCTCAAGGTTCCCTATATTTTTGATAATAGCATTATAGTAATAATTTTGAAGCTTGGTGATGGTTTCTTTTTTCAAACTGCCATAGGCCCTCCCACCTAACCTTTCATTGCTTGCTAATTTTGTAAGAGCCGATCCCATTCGCTTTGCAACATGATTCACACATTCTAATTTTTCAATCTGAATATGTGAACCGTACACTTGCAACTGATTCAGATGTGTGAATGTTTTGAATCTCTATCTGAAATAATATGGGTATACCTAAATTTATATTTATTTATACTTCGTTGCCATATTATTTCAGCAGACTTGGCTTCCATTGCTCCCGAAGAGCCTTCATGTGTTGTACAAACACTGCAGTGCTTTGACATCACTTCAAAGTCGATTACTAGGCCTGATATGTGATTTACAAAAAAAGTATAATTAAATAAATGCACAAAAATATTTAGATCTGATAAAGCTTATGAAAATTATATATATATGATATGATAAATACCTGTCAAAGTTTCTATCACAATCCCGATTCCGTAGTTTGATGTATGGCCTCTTTTATGCCATGTACCGTCAAAACTTATGCTGATGTTTATAATGTCATCCTGTTTTAGATCGGGATCAAGTGCCAAGTAACAACGGCGAATTTCATCTGCAACTGTAGAGAAATGTTTTTCTAAGGCACATGTACTCGCCTTTTCTAATTCCTTCATCTGTGAAGTGAAGGTGGAATGGTGTAGCACTGGCATTCCCATATGATAGCCGAAAGTCTGTAGAGACGAGTGGCCTATTCCCATATCTAGTGCTGCATAGCTCATCCTCCTATTTATATCCCAACTGGCATCACCAGCTGAGCTAATCTTTTTCAATGTTTTTGTTTCTCCTAAAATGCCTTCACATGCTGGACATAATATTTTCAAAGAGGAAACAAAGCCGGCAAAATCATTTACAACTAGGCGCATGCCAGTGGTTCCACATGCACAGCATGGCAATTGTTTCATCAGATCGTCAAGTAGGTTCACGTCAATGATCCTGTATTTTGCAGCAGTTTCATGAACCACAGGTTCCGTTTTGAAAACGTCGAGTTTCTTTCCAGAAGTTGAAAGAAAGTTATTAACATCTTTTGATGAAGTCGGCGTCGGAGAAGGGAGGGGGGAGATTTCTTCACTAACGTTTGGAGTGACTTCCAGCTCTTCTTTTCGTTGCTGCCTCTTCAACCTGGAAATTTCTGCAGCTTTCAGAGCTATTTTCTTTCTTCCACTACCAAATTTTGGCATTTTCGCATAAATTTTGTTATAAATCTTTTATTATAGAATTTAGAAAGCAGTTTACATGATAGTTACACGGGCGATGTCGATAAAACTGAAACTTCGAAGTTGCTGACGTCATCTCGCGTTTTCATCCAATCACAGAAGGAAGGGCTAGCACGCGATCGCTTCAGCCAATCAGAGATCGTTTCATAGAATTTCACGGCAACTTTTCATGAGGTTTTACGTAAAACTGAATGCAATTGGCTAAGAATAACTACCGTAGATTTCAAGCGGAAAAACGCTCTTTTCAAGGAAAAAAAAATTACTATAATCACGTAATTTTTTGTGAAGTTATGAACGAGTGAAAAATGCCTACTTTGACATTTTTTTTTACGATTTTTTTCACTTCAGATTGGGAAGGGGTCCGAAAAAGTTTTATTTTGACTATGAAAATATTCGAATTTTACAAAACTAATTACACAGATCGAAAGAGGAAGAATTAAAGATTAAAATAGCAAAGTTTCGTTTTTTTTTATTTTTTGACCCAAAATTCGAATTTTCCCCCCGCGAATCCCCTTAAGTCGTGAATTGTCAATTACTGGTATGCTGTCAACTACTGGTACATCTACCCTGTGTCATACTTTTTGCCAGGAGTTGTTTATTAAAAATTGTACCCAACTAATTCCAATTTCATTAATTCTTGTATTTATGATTATACACAATTCAATAAAAAAAAAACAAAATCAACAATAAATTTAATTTTTACACTCTAGTATTATTTATTTTTTACGTAATTAAAAATTAATTTCCTTTGTGATTGAATTGTGTAATATTGCAGGGTGTCTACAGGTCACGAAAGTCACGAAAAAGTAGCGAAATTAGAAATTAAAATTTGGTCATGGAAAAGATCTGCTCACTCCAGTCTGGGGAAAATTCTTAAAAAGGTTTTTTTTGACGTTAAAAATAATTAAATTAGGTCATGAAATTTTTTTAAGAGGTCCCCAAAAAGTTACTTAATTGACTTTCAGAAACTGTAGACACCCTGCATTGAAAGATACTGAAATTGCAGTATGAGCCGCTTTGGGCATATGTTCGGACCCAATTTTTATAGGGGGTATTATTCCATCACTTGTTCTCCCCTCCGACCACTTTTGCGTCTGTAGCCCAAAAATCACAGTTTTGTTTCTTCCATAGCAAAAATTGTCGCAGTGTCTAAAAGTTAAAAATTTTGTCGCAGGATGGCACCAAGAGTAGCCCAGATGCGATATCGCCCAACCTGGCAACACTGGTCGGGACAGCTATAAAATCTGTTTTAAATTCTAATTAGAATAAGTTAAAGGCTATTTAAAGGCAATGATCAAAAAAAAATTTTTATGCTTAAGAATGTTCTTAATGCTTTAGATGTGTTATGCAACACGGATGATGGCGATTGTTACTTCTACTAATTATAATCTACATATTTCGTAGCATCAGATAAGTTTTTAAATGATGCATTAGGAAAGATTATTGTAATTTTTCAGAGTAAAGTTTTTTTCTACAATGTTTATATTTACACACTTTCTGTAGATTTACAAAGGTGTCGATCACGGCATTTCTCAATACATGTTACTAGAATTTGTGTTAATGGTTAGTCATGATAACCTTAAGGAAAGGGATTTCACACTTACGTTCCCTTGTTATAAAAATTATTTAGGATGTAGCATGAAAACCTCAGCTGGTGGAACAACTGCGCCAATTGGGCCAGATAGCGCCAAATTTAAATTTCTGCGCGACACAGTGCCATTTTAGCGATTTCGTGCAAGCCTGTGCCAAAAACAAATTTTTTCGGGTCATTTCAGGCATAATTGGAGGGGGGGGGGGGTGTCTTCAAACGAAACTAGCGTGTTTTTACATGTTCTTTCATTGCAATACGTCAGTACATTAATCTAAATAGTTGTTCAATAGATAATGAATTCAAAATGGAACATCGAAAAATTCGATATCGAAACTTTTTGAACATCGATACATGAGCTATCTCCAAGCACTAGCGTATAATGTTTAATATAACTTGAAGCACACTTTACAAGTATGTACAATATACAGTATATTATTTCACGACTTTTTCCTCAACTTTCCATGCACTTTTCCATTGTAAAAAGCAAATGCTTAACTCAAATCCCGGAAACAAGATGGCGCCGCCCTTGGTAAACTGTCACTGGTGCGTCTTGAAAATCGTCTAAGAACGTTTGATTAAGAAAGCTAATACAGTTACAATGCATATCTATTATTACATACAGTAAATAATTACTGTATCGTTTCGAAAAATAAAAATAATGAAAGTGAGGCCGATGAAAACGACACTAAAGACTTTATGGATGATGAGCATGAGAATGAAGATTTTCATCAAGTTTTTGGAAAGTCAGATGAAGAAAAAGCTATTTTTGCTGGCCTTCCCGCAAAATGCTATTTAATTTAATTTCTTCCTACTACAAATCATCAATTTTATCTGCTACAAATTGATTATTGGGCTGTTCCACCACTGAAACCTTGAAAGAGGGTAAATTTTGTTCTTTAGTGTTATGAAATGGTTTGTTTCTTGCCAGTGGATGGGATGGTTAGGTATGGTTACGTCTAACAACTTTTCCTAGTTGAGCAGAAATCCTCATATTCCCCTACTTTAAAGTATAACTGCAACAGATATAGAGCTGAAGAGTAGTTATTGTTAATATTCCTAACACTAGAGCAGTTGACGAATGTAAGGGAAAAGGACGAGACACAAGAACCCTGGAATACAATAATTAATAGATATTTAATAAATAATAAAAAAATAAAAAATAAAATCCTGAGTTTCGGATAGAGGCTACCCTTTGTCAAAAGAGGGAGGTTAATTCTCTAAAGCAAGGAGAATATTAGAAAACTATCCTCCCTGCTTTGACAAAGGATAGCCTCTATCCAAAATGTCAGCTTTTTAATTTTGATTTTTGATTTATTTTATTTTCTTAATTATTAAATATCTATTATTCAACAATAGAGCAAGGAGGATAGACATCTGCTTTTAGACCGATCTCGCTCCCTCCTGATTTTAATTCGGTAAATAAATTAGTTGAAAATTCGTGTATTGTGTGGCTATGTTCCATGATTTCAGTTTACAATCACAGTACTGAGAAAAAAACGTTCACTTACGAATGTGTTACAACTTTATGCACAGCTGTCGAATTTGGTAGCAAAATTGGTGCCCTTGACTGGTACTTCCGGTACAATATTTATTAATTATTATTATTATTTGGTAAAATCATTGAAACAGAGCTTTAAAAAAAAAAGTCGGAGTGCGAGGCTTCTATGAATTAGGAAATGAATGGGGGACTGTCAACTTAGCCTAAATTTTGCTAAATAAGCCATATGCAAAACTCCGGTATGCATGTTCAGTTGCACTCTTGTGCCTTGCATGAGGGGATTGAAATGTCTATCGAGATTTACAGTTGAAACGTGTGTTGTGGCCCTGTAAGACAAGATTCATCCTAAATTATCAACTTTCTAGAGTAACAGCAAACAACATGAGTAGCCGCTTTACCACTTCGATTGCCTCGGCGATTACTATCAATCCTGAAATGCATCATACTAGTAAGCACAATTTTGAATAAGGTCTATTGGCAGCCTCGCTTTCATGTAACAGCAAACACAGTACTTAGATGATTGGTCATTTAGTTTCGAAAATCGTATCGAAACTGAAATTGGAAAATATTTAATCAAAAAAAAAATAATTAATAAGAACACCTAAACTATCAGAAGATCTTCAGTGAGGGTTTTGATTTGGTTAATGATGAAAAATTGGAAAGAAAATTCCGCCTGGATACGAACCAGGAACCTTTGGCTAAGACCGCCAACGCGCCAATCCAGGCTGTGGAATTTTCTTTCTTATTTTTCATAATTAATTTATCCATATGATTTGGTGCTGTTTCAGGGTGTCTACAGGTCACGAAAGTCCCGAAAAAGTAACGAAATTGGGAAATGGTCACGAAAGTCAGAAAAAAGTAGCGAAATTGGAAAATGGGTCATGAAAATTCCGAGTCGTGGATTTGGTTATGAAAAAAATCCGGTCAATCCAGTCCAGAAAAACGCTTAAAAAGGTTTTTCTTGATGTTAAAAATAGTTAAATTAGGTCAGGAATTTATTTTAAAAAGTTCCCAAAAAGTCACTAAATTGGCTTTCAGAAACTCTGTAGACACCCTGTGTTTTTAAAAAGAATTACACAGAAGACTTTCCTTTTATTAAGGACTCAAGAAAAAGATCAAATTATGCATTTCGTATTGTTTGTGGAAGCAACTTTTCATTGTCACATGGTGGTAACTGCGATATCACTAAACGTATGAAAACCAAAAAACAAGAGGAAAATTTTGAAATCATCAAAAATAATAGGTCTTTGAACTTCAACGTGCTATTTACTTCATTTATTGTTGAACGTAGTTTGCCAATCAATTATAAGGATCATGTGAATCCATTGTTCAGAAAAATGTTACTAGAATAGCAATATAGCAAAAATAAAAAATTTTAGCTGTGCGCATACCAAAACGGTGGGGGAGAACTCGACCTGAAGTTATGTCGTTGTTGCAACAGATGGAAGTAATAACACCGATTCCAAGTTCTATCAAATTGTAGCGACGTTTTAGTAATCCACAAAATTGTGGTTTCTTTTTTCTTTATTTCAGTGTCCAGTTTCTCGGCATGTTATTTTAATGTGACTACCTGTTGGCTGTCACTGGGGAAATGCCTGACTATACTTCTGGAGAAGTGGGAAGCTCTAACAAGTTTTTTCACAGAAGAAATTGCAAATGAAAAAGAGATACATTAGAAACCTCTTATAACGAAATCCCATAGGACCCTAAAAAAATTTTGTTATAACTGATAAAATTTTAAAACAGTACACAGGACATCAGTTTTTTTCAAATACTGTACATATTTTATTTAATACTGTACATGTGTATTACTGTCAGAGATAATAAATATACTAAACAAAGTTTAAAATAATTTTTTTTTTTTTTTTTTTAATTTTATCCGCATTTTTTATG
>JAHWFO010048480.1:5197-19067 GCA_023313115.1 Rhysida immarginata | reverse complement strand
TTCCAAATTTTTTACCTTTGTTTCTAATGTCACTGAATTGCGTTTTCTTTTTGATGGATTTGAAGCCATAACCGGTTAAATCACCGTGACACAATCAACGAGATTAAAGAAAGAAACAACGTGATTTTTGCTAATTTCTCTTTGGCCACGCGTGATTTACAAGAAATAAAGAATGACGGGTAATCCAGAGACCATCGTCATGGTAATCGATCAAATTTTCCAGAACCGTCTGAGGGAGCGCTCTTGTAATTTACTAACAATTTACATCGAACCAACGTGATCATCGCCGATTTACTTAAGTTTATTATTAGAGAACGATGAACAGGATTTCCTAAAATGACATACACTGTAAAAGGAAACGAACTTGAAACTGGCGACAATTAAATATTAAAAAAAATGACGAAAGAAAATGTAAAAATAAACACGAAAATTCATCGAAATTATAAAGCTCTCTTACGAACCGCCATATTGTTTTCATAGCGAGCAAACTGAGCCTAGATAAACTACTCTCACGAAGCTCAGGAGCACATGATTTTATGAAAGCATTTGGAGCGAGCGCCCTCTGTGCGCTCAATTTACGAACACGGCCATACTGTGGCTGTATTCATCGTTTACACTAGCGAATAAAATTAAAAATCGGTGCAAAACTTTAAAAAAAAAACAACACGGAAAAGATGTATTATTTTCTATTAAGGATAAAAAAATTCTTCATTATAACCGGTTTTGTTCTAGAAATGTGTTCGTTCTAAACAGCTAACATTTAATGTCTTTTTCTCTAAGGGGACTGGGATATATGTTTTTCGTTTTAACGGATTTTGTTATATACGGGTTCTACTGTATAGGCTTTTTGCAGTTGTACAAGAACCAAAGATTATTTGCTGAAATACAAAGCAGAGATATAAATGAACCTTACCCAGTAAAATTGCAGTCTTCTGGTAAAAAAAATTTGAAAGAATTAGGGTACAGTACAAAGAAATACCAAGATTGAACAAAGAACCATTAAATTTTTCTGCATCGAATATACAGTGTCTCTCAAAAGTCGCGTACTATATGAAAAATTTAAGTTGACGCAATTTGCTCAAAAAAAGACAAAAACAATTTAATTATTTCTCAAAGTTTCAAAATCACTACATAAGCGATTTAAAATTAAACCTTAAATAAAAGAAAAATTAAATTGTGATCAATTAGTGGATTTGTGTGAATGTTGGCTTTATGTTCACACGGTTTCGCAAGCTTATCGCTCATGTTCAAAATGTGCACCATGCACTCGAAGACAATGTCTCACACGATCCAAATTTTCTTCTGTCATGCTTAAAAGTGTAGAGCTTAGGAATATCAGGGTTCCGGTGATGAAATTCGTCTGCAGCTTCTCGAGATGTTCTGTGGTGATCTCCACAGAGAATATCAGCTCTACACGTTGTTCCGGTGTCAGCATTATTCCTTTACTTCACTATTTCACCTACAAAATCAAAGCAACCAATAAATCCATTTGGCACGGGACTTTTGAGACATGGTATTAAAAGATAAGAAAGAATATTTACTTATCACCTAAATTAAAACATTTTCTTTGTTCTTGAGCAATGCTATATCTGTATTTGAGAACCATAACAAAATCTTGCAGTCAAGCACACCTCGTATTCATTTGCTGAGATCTGTATTGCTCAATGCCTTGAATAATGTTTTAATTAGATTTATAAAACCCAGAGTAATGAAATTGCAGCTTTTCGAATTGGAAAAATAATAATCAAGTGATTTGGTTATGAAACAGGAAATTCTGCTTCTGATGCTATGAAACCTCTTAAAACAGGAAAACAAGATTTTATTTGGCTGTGAGGAAGTTTTACATTACTGTTTACAATTACAGTTGTCCCTCTGCATAACTGCAAATTTAAAACTGCAACCCCATATAACAAAGGTTTTTTTTTTTCCAGAAAATAAAACTTTATTACAGTATATGGAGTTGCAATTATGTAGAGTGCTGTTATGCAGAGGGAGTGCAGTACGTATATGGTTCAAAAGTTTCCACTAGACTGTGAAATACTTGTTAATGCTGAAATTTCTAGTTTATCAAAGTTAAGTGGACCTTCATTTTCATGTGTTTTTTCATTTCCAGCCCCATTGACCCCAGTGAGGAAACTGATGTTTTACAGATGCAGATTTCTGCACTTCAGATTGAAAATTTAAGTGACATCTAAAAGGAAGAGAGAATATTTGGTCATTGATTGGACAAATTAAATTTATAGATGGAAGATTAAAATATGACAAAACAGGGTTTGCTTTAGGGAGAATAATTGAGTCCCCCAGACCCCATGTATTTCAGTTATTGGGTCCCCTCTTATATAGCGTACTCTTTCAAAAAAAAATCACGTTCATTACTAATATTTTCTTTTACTCTTTCAATGCCGGTTGAATTATTACTAGTAACCGAAGGTGAATCGAATGAAAATTTTCCTTGACTAATAAGTCCTTCGTTACTCTAGGCCTCTTACAAGTTTTGCTGTCAAGAATTTCACTTTGCTTTTATGTCGAAAAACCTTGGTTATAATATCGGTGATCACATGTTACACCTTAGCCAATTGACAATTAAAAATCGCACCAATCATAGGGAATTTTACAAGTTAACTTGACCAGACGAGAAATCGGTGATATAAATTTAGCGTCTTTCCGGGCGCTTAAAAATTTCAAAATCGCGTCCAACATAAGTAATATAAGAATATTGTGCATCCTTCATGGCAAAGCTGTATGAGAAGTGTTCAGCCAGGTGAAGAAAACAAGAATACAGTTTACAACTAGTTTGTGACAAAACTCTTCAGCACTTACTGACAGTTAAATCTTATCAAAAAGCAAAGTGCTATGAGCAGACCTTTGATGTTGCCATTTTGAAGAGAGCTAAATCTGCTACATATCAATCTTTAAACTCCAGTATGCAACTGACATGTCTGTGAATTCTAATGGATTTTTGTTCTTTTTTTAAAAAAAGTTATTTTTGTTAGTCATTACTTTTTCATTTGTGAACAAAATAAAAAAAAAATTGGTTCCCCTTAAACTTACATTTGCCTACTTTCATTTAACCCATTGCTGTTAGCTTACTTCCTATGTAATCCCGTTGTGTAGACCTCCCGATTTTTCACTTTTCAATGTTGGCAGCTATGTGGATAGATAATAATAGATTGCTTAACTCTAAAGTAAAATATTAAAATCAAAATTTCAAAAAAATAATAAAGCAAATCATGCTGAAATTTCAAAAATTATTTAAATTAAGATATTGTTTTAAATTACTGGAATGGCATTCTTAAATTGAAGTTGCTCAATTCTACTATTTACTCCAATTTAGGTTACCCGAGGACATTACAAGGGACAGCAGCTTGGTAAAGTTGTTCAAGTTTACCGCAAAAAATATGTAATTTATATTGAGCGAATACAAAGGGAAAAAGCAAATGGCTCTACCGTGTATGTTGGTATTCATCCATCAAAAGTAAGTAACGTTGTTTTAGTGCCGGGTGATTCAGTCAATTTCTGACCATTTCACTCGAATGACGTGCATTAGGGATAAACAATTGAAAGAATGAGCGCCATATCGAATTTCTAAATAGTTGGAGTTTGTATTCATTATTTTCGTATTGTTGAAAAATGGTGCCCGCTTTATCAACAAAGTAGAAATGCAAGGTTGTCGAATGGTATTTCGAGACAAAATCACCTGTAACCTTGCAAAGAAAGTTTCAGAAGGAGTATAAGTGTCGAGACACACCAGGTAGGCAAGCAATCATGGATTTTGTCAAGCAATTTCGTGCCACTGGATATGTTAAAGGCAAGAAAAAAGGCGGGAGCGAAGCTCGTGTTCGAACTGCCGAAGTTGTCGAAAATGTTCGCACAAGGTTGGTAGATTCCCCTACCAAAATATCTGTTCGCCGCCTATCCATTGAAGAAGGGCTATCGTATACTACGACGTGGCGAATATTTGAAAGGATTTACACCTGTTCCCGTATAAGATCCATGTTTATCCGGAGTTAACAGACATCGGAAGACAGAAGCGACAACAATTTGCGATGGAGTTTGGAGCAGAAATGGAAGCCAATCAGGACATTGTGGACATCCTGCGGGTGTCAGATGAGGCCTTCTTCCATCTGTCAGGTGACGTTAATAAACACAACATTCGTTTTTGGGGTTCCCAGCACCCTCATGAGATCCATAAGTCACCTCGTTCATCCACGAAAGGTTATGGCTTGGTGCGCGATTTCCAAAAGAGGCATCCGTTCTTGGTCCGTTCTTTTTTGAGGGTACCGTGACGTCACAGGCTTACCTTAACATGTTGGAAACCTTCTTCATCCCCGAGCTGCGAAGGAGGCGTATACTGCTTCGACATCAATGGTTTCAGCAGGATGGGGCTAGGCCTCACACCACTAATGAAGTGCTAGACTTTCTCAGTCAGAAATTCGGAAATCGTGTCATTTCAAACAGGTTTTCAGATCGATTCGGGGGTGGCTTTCTTTGGCCCCCTACGAGTCCTGACCTAAACCCATGTGATTTTTATCTCTGGGTGTTCCTTAAAGACAGTGTGTTCACTACAGCACCAAGTACCCTAGACCAGCTGCGACAAAGCATCGTCGACTGCTGCACCCTTGTGGATGCAGAAATCCTGGATAGTTATGAACAACTTCACCATTCGGCTGCGAGCAGTTCAAAACGTTCGTGGTGGCCACATTGAGCATATCATCAAGACTTTACCACGGGAATAAAAACTCCGAACTGCCTTAAATATCACACTGAAATGCTAAGCTTGTAAACATTAATGGGTCAATAAATCATAGTACTGAAATGGTCAGAAATTGACTGAATCACCCTGTACTTTTAATAGGAGCATTGTTTGCCAACCAATAGTAAAAATTTGATTTCTTTAACATTTTATTTCCAGGTTGTCATAGTAAAATTGAAAATGGATAAAGATAGAAAGCGCATTCTTGAACGGCGTGCAAAGACTCGTTTGGCAGACAAACAAAAGGGCAAGCACACCGAAGAATCTGTTGCTATGGAAACTGCATAAGCTATTTTTACGTAAATAAAGGGGAACTTTGTCTGTTGACGTTGGTCGTTATGTGTTTTTTTTTTTTTTTTTTTTTTTTGATTTTAACCTGCTATACTTCTGAGTAATCAAGTTATTTGCTTCGGTTTCATATGAAGTCGATTTCTTTTTTTAAAGATAATACGGTAATTACAATAGATATGTTTTTTGGTTAGTTTTATAATTATTTGTCGATTCCATCAAGGTTGATTTAAAATTGGTTTTTAGACACTCATCATAGTAAGAGTTTCCAAACACCCCTGCAGAATGAATGGATACAGTTCATCTGTTGAATAAATAATTTCATTTAGATGTAAACAAATTGGCAATGAGAAATTAATGGTCTTATGAATTCAAACTTGGACCTGATGTGTTTGAAGCTTTTGCAAATGTAAAGTACAGGTTTTTAGCAAAAAAGAAAAACAATAATAATATACTTACTTAAATTAATTCTTTCTGCCAAATGCGAATCCACTTTCAGACAGTTGGTTCATGTTGCACTGTATGCCTTTGCTTTGATTGTCTTGGCTTTGGAAAGAAAATCACACAAGATAACGTTATGCCTCTCCCGAAACGCCGTTGCCATTATAAGACTACTCCATGTTGTATCTTACCGAGACACCTTTCACAGCTTTGAAATTTTTTCTCACCGGTGATGTGTGCTTTAACACCGTGCTTTCTCATTTGGATTCAGATTGGTCATAGGGAATCCTGGAACACCATTCTTATAGTCTTAAGTGGCTAACATCTGTTCGGCCTGCTAGAGAAGTTTCTTAGGGCTTGTTCATGTATTATGTCATCAAAATTTTAGCATTTTTTTTTTTTTACCCTTCCCCTCTCTAACGTCATCAATTATCATTTCATCCTCTCTCCCCCCTACTGATATTATCATCTGTAAGTTAACCCCCCTCTCACTTAAAAGAATAAATAAACGTGTATTCAAAAAAAAGCTATTAAAGAGCTGAAAACTTACATTTTGTTCCATTCTTGTTCACGCCACTTATCTGTATTATTTACAATAGAAATATGATGAAGTGGTACATAGGAAAATTAAACTGAATGCATTAAAAGAAGACATATACCGTAAATACTGTTTTAAGCGACCGGGCGCTTATTTGCAAAAATTCAGCGGACCCCCAGGCCCTTAATGCAGGCAGGCTGGTATTACAGATCCGGCGCTTATAAAATTCTGTGTAACTGTGATGGAAGCTATTATGCAAAATTCTCGACCTTCTTTGTCTTTATCTAAAGTATCCTGCTGCGTTTCCCATTACCGAATGCATTTAGGATTAATGCTAAACTGTTTGGCTGTAGCCTCTGTAGAATGGTTTTCAGCGTACTTTACTGCTGCAAGTTTAAAATTGATGCTATAACTGTGAAGTTTTCATTTTTCATCAGTTATGTTGCTTGACTGAATCCAAAATTAAAAGCAAGAAATTACAAGACAGTCATGCAAGTATGTGATTTCCGGTTCAGCAGTGGCAGTTGGAAGACAAAGTTCCCGTGAGAAGCAGCAAGAGAAGAAAAATCCATGAACTGAACTAAAATAAGCGCCTGGGCAGTTGGTTATTGAAGGTCTGGCGCAAAATTTGGTAGACCCCCAGGCGCTTAATGCAGGCGGGCTGGTATTTCAGGCCCGGCACTAAGTACAGTATTTACGTAAATGCATGTTATAATTTCACGAAACCGTTATTACACTCTCAACTTTACAGTTGTCCGCCCTTTCATCATATCCTTGATTTAGTTCATCGTTAAAGATGGTCATTACCTCACCTTTGTGCTGCAATTATAACTGATCTCTTATCTGTGGTATCCATCCGGTTGCAAAATTTTTTGTGATCTAATACTGTGCTTTTCAATGATGCATGGTAAAAGCCAAAGTTTCTGTAATGGAACATCTTTCATTTCAATCTTGCTTAAACCATACATTTAATTACAGGGTTTAAATCTATCTATATAAAGAAAGATGTTTGTTTTTTATACAAATCTACAGTTTTATTTCGATCTTGATAAAATTTCGCATACATGACCTTCAAAGCATGAGGAAGGTCACTGTCCACCTCGGATTTCGAAAAAAAAATAATTATTGATTAAATATCGATATTCATGGTTATGGCAGGGCATATTAATGAGAAATATCTCATGACCAACAATGCAAGACGAAAGTTTTTGCAACAATGGTATCAACACGCAATTCACAAACTCTGCACGGACCAACAATATATATCTCATGACGAACAATGCAAGGCAAAGTTTGTGCAACAATAGGCCCGTGTTCACATCAACAATGGTCTCAAAGTGCAATTCACCAATAATTGAGCACAAAATTATTCAAAGAATTATAACAATGAATGTAAAATGATGATGCAATGACAGAACATTCGTTTACAAGAATTTTTAATAATGAACGGGAAATGGATATAATAGACGATATAGATAGGGCAGTCTCTCTCGATGAGGCAAAGGTACACCAGTCTTCCTTCGGCTCCCTAACAAGTGTTCAGACGATTGGGAAAAATGTGTGTTTACCTACAAGCGTAAATATCCCGGGCAACGCCGGGTCCTCTGCTAGTCTATATATATATATATGCATGGACCAACAATGCAAGGAAAACTTTTTGCAACAATAGGTATCAACAATAGTGTCAACACGCAATTCACACTACACGTACCAAGAATATATACCTCATTGCCAATAATGCAAGTAAAAGTTTGTGCAACAATGGTATCAACATGCAATGCACCATCACTGTGCAGGGATCAATAATATATATCTCATGGCAAAGTTTGTGCAATATACAGTATGTCTAAAATAAGAAGACGGTTGGAGGGGAGGACAGGGGGTAGAGTTCATTTCATTTTTAGGTTGAAAGGGTCAACATAAGGGTTGTACCACCCCCTCCAGCTACTTAAAGGTGCGTATACATCTGGCGAGTCGAATTCTTGCCTGAGGCAAGATTTTGTGGTCAGGAAGCTCACAAGTCAACTGCGATCCGTGGGATGAGACGAGTGGACTTTGAGCTGCCAAGGGCTTGGAAGAGGGGGAAAAGAAGTGACCCAGGAATGAAGGGGGGGGGGGTTTGTTTACTTAATGACTTAATAATTCCCTCTTCTCATTCCTGGGTAAATTATTTTGCTTTGCGTCAGTTCTAGTCTGTTGTGGATGGAGATACACCATGCCTGTTACAGCATTGATTTGCCGTTCCGCTATGCTAAAAATCATGGCCAATTTAATAGGGGGAAAAAAAGGAAGCCTCGACGATGGTGGCGTATTGCATTATATAAAAAACGGACAGGTTCCGAACTATTAACAGATTTTATCCGAATGACTCCCACAGATCTTGAGTTTCCCGCCAGAACAAGAAAACCTTATTGGCCCTATTGGAAGTTGCCAATAAACTAACAGTATTTTTTTTCTTTTTTGTAATTTTCCGGCGTGGTGTTTCCGACGGCCCTGGCAATTTCTTTCCATTTTTGTGTGTGTGTTTTTTTGTTTTTTTTTTATCTTTTTTATAATATTAAAATCCTTCGGATTCAATCACACAGAGTGAAGTTTGTATAATTCGATTAATTGAATGGTCTTTTCTTCATTCCATGAATCGCGGGAATATAAATGTTGGCAGTCGTTTGAAGAGGATTGAAATCGTTTGCTGGAATTGGATCCTAGCAGCTATAGTCTGTCATTTGTTAAAAAAAAATGCTACTTTAACGAGAAATATTTACTAACTCGTTGTGAAATAAATAAAGCAACGATTTACACTGAAAATTATATCAAAGTAAAATCTTGAATGTTGTACATGTTCAGAAATTTCCTGAATAATATTTATTTAGCAGTAACTCAGAAGATCGCCAGCCCATCAAGTTGCAACTGATTCGGACTTAAATGTTGAGAGAGAGGTTCATAAAATCTACGCGATCTTTGCAGACAAAGAGAGAGAGAGAGAGAAAGAAAACGAAACAAAGCAAGTTTGAAAGACACCATAAAGATACTGAACTGGACAACATAACTTAATAATAATAAGATGAGTTAGGAGCACTGATTGGAGAATAAACAGTCTCTTCTTAGTTGAGAGAAAAAATTCCAAATTGTATAGAATTTTTCCTTTAAATAATTTCGATGCAAAAATCACACAATTTGAAGACATAATTGTCGCTCCTGTTTGTCAAGGAAAATTAGTTTGCAAATAAGTGTTTTAATCTTTATTAAATCTTTAACATTATTAAGTTAATTTGTTATTTGACAATTAAGCCAGTGAACTTATTCCATTTAATTTTGTCGCGGACTTTATTTTAGAGGGGGTTGCTCGACGAGTGGTCATGGAGTTTCCCGCCAAAACAAGAAGATTTATTGGGTTTTTCAGCGAGTCTGCTACAAACCCGTCCTAACTAGGGAGGGCGAGCTAATGTTGTTGGAAATATCGATAAAATCGATATATCGATCTAGCGCAGACGATCCGATTCGATATATCGTCTCTAGTACGATATCGAGTCGGAAGAATCGATTTGTTAGAAATCGGTTAACCAACTAGTGAGGAGGCAGCGATAAGGTTATGTGCATGCGCGACTGAAATATAGTTCTTAACATAATATGCTTCTGAAAAGGTGTCTACTAAAAAGTTTGAAAAGGTTTGGCAAGTGCTGTATTAATTTAATATATTAAGTTTGTAAAATAACTAGAGTCAATACTAGCAAGTAATAATTATATTTAAAATAACACTAGGAACTATATTTCAGCCGCGCATTAGTACCATCGCGCATGCACATGGCCTTATCGCCGCCTCTACTTAATAACTAACTTAATAACAAACTGAGTTAGTGCTAGTTCCCATTAGTTCCCGAGTGTAGTGTCATTCCTAAATTTGTTCCTTGGCGACTACAGTACTAGTTCCTAATCAGGACGGAGTTCGTTGGTGTAAATCCGTAAATCCTCTGCTATAATAAGGAAAAATTTGGCGTAAAAAACACCTAAATTTGTGGAACCATGTTAAACATGAGGATAATATTTCTGGAAAAATGCCTTCTGGAAAATGACGGAGCTTCTTAAAGAAAAGTACATTCAAGTTAAACAGATGATGATGGAGAAACTTTAGAAAACTACATGGGTTTGTCTTACTACTGACATATGGACAGATACTCTGAATACTGTTTCATATTTAGGAGTGACATGCCATTTTTTAAATGAAGATCTCTTGCATGAAAATATTATTTTAGATGTACTAGAGTTAGCTCAATCTCATACAAGTTGTTACATTGAAAGCAGAATTAAGGATGTTCTTAATGAATGGAAAATAGATGTTAGCAAGGTTGTAGCTGCAGTAATAATCTCGTTGCTTGGAAGTAACAAGTACATTGCATGCTTTGCACATTGCCTGAATTTGGTTGTAAGAGATGCTGTGAAAAAAATCATTGGACTTGGTACCTATTATAAACAAAGTTAAGAACATTGTTACGTTTTTTAAGAGATGTGTGAATGCTAGTGATGACTTGCGGCGTTGCTCTTTTAGCAATACAAAAGAGGGACAAAAGATTTACAAGCTTAAACAAGAGGTCCAAACTCGTTGGAATTCCTTGTATCTCATGTTAGAGAGATTTCTGTTTTTAAAGGCTCATCTTCCAGCAATATTGTTCAAACATAAAGGACAGCAATGTTGGCATGTGACGAACTTGATGTTCTTACTGAAGTAGTGGATGTGTTGAAACCTTTTTACAGAGTTATAACAGAAATTTCATCTGAGAAGAAAACAACAGGTAGTAAAATTTTAGCTTTATTGTATTGTCTGAAAAAAAACCTGGAGGGAGTCTTTCCAATGACTTCCATTGCAACAAGATTGAAAAAATATCTTGGAAATTGTCTCAATGACAGATTTACAAACATTGAGAAACATCATATCATTGCCATAGCAACATTTCTAGATCCTAGATATAAGAACTTCCCTTTCAAAATGTTGTTAACTCTTATAGAGCCATTAAATATATAAATGCAGAACTAGGCAGCTTGAACAATGCTGAATCACCTGTAAACACTGAAGAAAATGGAGAGACTGATGACTTCTGGAAACCGCTTGACTCTTGTTATGAACCTGTTGGCCTTCATTGTGAAAATGAGGTTGGATGTATGGGTATTGGCTTGAAACAGTATTTTGCTATGGCACCAGTTCGAGAAACAAGTAGTAATAAAATTGAACCTCTTACTATTTGGAAAGGCTACAAAGATGTGTTTCCAAATTTATATCAACTGGCTCTGAAATATTTAACAGTTTTAGCAACGTCAGTGCCAGCAGAAAGACTTTTTTCTAAAACTGGAGCAATCATATCTCAAAAGCGAAACAGAATCAAGCTAGCCCACATGTCAATGATTGTTTTTTTGCAAACCGTTAAGGATGGCATGTGTGAGGAGTAGTTTTCTTTGTAATTATGGTAAACTGATTAATAAAACACTTTATTTCAAATTGTTTGTTAAACAATAACACTTTATTAACGCTGTTTGTTCATGGTATGTCAGCCGCTACTTTTTTTTTTCACAGTGTTTAGTACTTTTTCACAATCATTTATATAAATAAAATGATCATACATTTTCAGTATATTTTGAATCTTGATAAATATACTACCGTAAATCCTCACTATAATAAGACAAATTTTGGCTTCAAAAATCGATTTTTCACAAAAATCGAATATATCGCTCAGCAAGATACAGGCGGATCGATTTCAGTAACGATTCGATTCAAAAGAAAAACCAACAACACTAGGGCGAGCCCCTTTGAGTTCGTCGGAAAAACCGACAAGAAATGGATCTCTGCGAGTCCGAGTGGAGCGACTCGAGGGTGGCTCGCTGAGGCCGTATAAATAACAGGAGACGTTAAAGAGAGATCGAATCATTAATGTTTTAATGCTAATCCTAATTCTTTGTAAGCTTTCACAGCAATATTTTTTTAAGTAAACAAACTAGAAAGAGTTTCCAAATTTACTTTGTCATTTTAATTCATTTAATGCACTCCGTGTAAAGGTTTATTTATTAAAATGTGTATAGCTCTAAAGCGAAGTCACGAATGGATGATTTTTAAAAAAAGAGACGTTAAATGAATGACATTGATTGAATTTATTAACTCTTTTTAGTCTGTTTAGTTAAAATATCACACTGTGGACGCTTATAAACAATTATTGATAATTATTTCTGTAATTCACGGTGCTGACATGGTCTTTACCGCACTGAGATTCGACCTCTCTTTAACGTCTCCTATAAATAACGCGAATTTGATGCCGGCTTGAAGCTCAGAAACTTTAGATGACTGCGCATGTGCGTGTACTTAAAATTTTTACCTGTTCTCTGCTACGAATGTCGGGACTAAGTGATCGAGTTATTCAAGAAGCTAGTTTACTTTTGGTTTCTTTTAGTCAATTTGGTATTTATAATGATACATATTTTATATTTTAAATTATATATTCTCTATTTTAAATTATGGAGTTAAATCATTTGTATAAAATGTTGAAATTAAATTAAATATTCTTTATTTTTTTTCAACTTAAGATTGTACATTGAGAATTTTACTAGCCTTAATTTTAAAAAATATTAATATAAATTAAGAAATGAACTAAGCAAAGTGGAAAAATTTTAATTTTAATGTCTTTTTACTTAGAATTTTAAACAATGGTTTTTCGCGTTAAATTACTACAAATTACTAAATTATCATTCTAAGATTAATATTAATTGATTACTAATTAATAACACCTATTCAGGAGAAGGCTTTTCTAAAGTAATTATATTTTTACACAAATTATTTTCTGTCATTAATGAAATGTCTATAATTCATTAATGAAGGAGGCTATTTTTTTTATTAGCAGATCATGATCAGTTTCTATGAATGATTACACAAAAAAATTATTTTTAGTTTTCGCTTCTAAGATTCGATACACCCGCACTTAATATTTTTTCGCAGAGAGCCACGAATGTCAGGACTGTAATTGTAGTAGAATTCATCAAGAAGCTACAAACAATTGATTGGTTTGGTTTGGTTTGTTTAGTATTAACGTCCTTTTCAACTGCCATGGTCATTTCAGGACGGCGTTATAGGGGCCGCAAATTTTGCCTCGCAAGGGTTCTTTAACGTGCAGCCGGTAAACGACTACACGGGACCAACGGCTTTACTTCCCTTCCGAAGGAAGTGCGTGATCTCAGGATTTTCCCCCTGAAAAAATCCTCGTCGTCCTCGGCCGGGGTCGAACCCGCGTCCTCGGGCATCAGAGGCAACCACGCCACCGAGGCCGATACAAACAATTGAAGGCTAGAAAATTATACTTGAATAATTTGTAATAAATTAAAGTGAAAAATTGTATAAATTTTAATAAACGTACAGACCAAGCGTGCATTCTTATATGTAGCTTACTCTTAAAAAGAAAAAATTGAAAGTTGTTTACGTTGTTCGTTTCTTATTTTATCTTATTATTGTAAAAAATTAACGCTAGTTAGTGCTAATTGTATATAAAAAGAAAACAAAATTTAATTTCAAAATTTTATTCTACTGATTTAATTCGAAAATATAAAACATAGATTATATAATTTAAAATATAAAATATTTATCCTAACAACATTGAAGAGGAGCTATCTATTAATATTAATTTATAATTTGTAATACATTAATTTATTACAAATTAATTAATTAATGTGAAAAATTATTAAAATTTTAATAAAAATAAAATTAAAAGCTATTCCACTTTGTTTAGTGTATTTCTTATTTTATCATTAACTACTTTATCCTAGAACGATTAATACTATGGCGCCCTGTCGAATCTCTAATTATCGACACGAGATGGCGC